>CAUYUJ010011192.1:187818-263110 GCA_963575745.1 Prorocentrum cordatum
CCCCTCCTCCTCCTCCTCCTCCTCCTCCTCTTCCTCCTCCTCCTCTAGGTCGCGCGACAGAGTGTTGGACTTTCGCGAATTAGGTCGCGTGTCAATTTGTTCCTGCTGCTCCTGCTGCTCCTGCTGCTGCTGCTCCTCCTCCTCCTCCTCTTCCCCCCCTCCTCCTTCTCCTAGTCATGTTACCCACCATGTTTAAGAGTTCCGTGCATCTGGACATGGGCAAGCGACCGACGGCCTGCCTAAGCGCGGACTCGATGGAAAGCGTGGCCGTCTCCTGCAAACGCTGGAAGGCGTCGGGGTCGGTCGTCTGTCCCAGAGCGACGGTCGCCACGAACTCCAGCCTAGTCTGGGAGAACTGCGGCAAGTCGTCTGCTCGCCGAGGGCCCGCAGGGACCGTCGCGAGCGCCGTCTCGCTTGCGGCGAACGGCGGGCATTGGTGGCAAGTGCTGCAGGAGGGGCGAGCCCGCTCGATCACCTGGCAGCGGCTGCGAAAATGGGAGGATGAGGGGGGGGATTCGAGAGGGCCCCAGCCGGCTCCAAGTGGGCCCCTTGGACGGCCCCCCTCTTCCTCCTCCCCCCCCATCGCCCCCCCCCTTTCAGGAGGAGGGGGTTGGGGAGCTCTCTTGAAAAGATTTGGGGTCCGAGGGCGCAGACAAGGCATGGGCAGATGCGGAGGAGGAGGAGGGGGAGGAGAAGGCAGGCGTCAGCGGGGCGGCCTACTTCGCCGCCAGTCCCCCGCCAGCCGCGACGAGCCGCCCACGGGAGAGCGAGTCGGGAAAGGGCGGGCCCCCCAAGCGGGCCCTCCCGGGGGGCCCAAGAGGGCCCGAACGGGGCTCCAAGAGGGCCTTGCAAGAGGGCCCGAACGACTCACACCAGGATCCCCTCTGGATTTAGGGGAGGGAAAAGAAGAGGAAGACGAGGGGGAGGAGAAGGGGGGGGAGAAGGAGGAGGAGGAGAAGGAGGAGGAAGAGAAGGAGGAGGAGGAGGAGGATCGAGGAGGAGGAGGGGGATGAGGAGGTGGCGGGGCCCGAACGACGCAGCCAGAGCACTTGGATTTATGAGCGGCAGAGGTGCACATGGCTTCGATCAATAAATCGTCTGGTTGGTGATTTTTCAAGCAAGCCTCGATGAGGAAGAGGAGGGAGAGGACGACGAGGAAGAGGAAGAGGAGAAGGAGGAGGAGGAGGAGGGGGCTATGCAACGACGGGAAGCAATCTAGTAAGTCCTGACCCGCGAGGCCCCTGCTGTCAGACGCGCATCGCATTCTTTTGTTTACATGTGTGAGGAATGAGAGGGATGAGAGGGCGTATTTGAGCGGCATGAGCAATAAGTCACATTATGAAACTGGTGAGTGGGCGCGTTCAAACGCGACGACGTCTGAGAAAATCTTCGGGGCACTGGGCACTGGGCAGGGGAGGTGCGGCCCGTGGCTGCAGTTGCATTTGCCCTTGGGCACCAGCCAGGGAACCCGCTGCTCCCGCCGGGGGGGGGGGCTGGGGGGAAGGTGTCGGGGTGGGGGGGGGGGGGGGGGGGAGGGGGGGGGGTTGATGGGGGGGGAGGAGGAGGAGGGGGAAGGGGGGGAGGTGGAGGTGGAGGAGGAGGAGGTGGGGAGGAGGAGGAGGAGGAGGAGGACAAGGAGAAGGAACAGTAGGAGGAGGAGGATGATGATGAGGAGGAGGAGCCATTTTTTGCGCAACCAGGGATGGCGAAGTCGGCCTGCTGCCTATCCAGTCGGCGGCCACGGTCTGGCGCGGCGCGCCTATTCCACTTAACTAAACGTTACCGCCGCGGCGAGCCGGCGGCGGGGGGCTTGGCGGCCCCTGGCGCACTGGCGCTTCTCACGGGCTGCTCTTCGCGCGATTGGACGCGGGCTTCTTGGGCGGCGGCTGCGGGCGCGAGTTGGCTGCAGGACGCTTCTTGAGCTGCTTCGCAGAGACCTGGGGCGCATTGGCCTGCTTCTTGCCGTTCTTCTTCTGGGCCGGCGTGGGCGAGTGCTTCGGCGGCGATTCGGCGGCGACCGAGTCGGAAGGGCCGCCCGGCGGGGCAAACCCGCGCGAGCGGCCGCCCGATGGGGCTCCTGTCGCGGCGGCGCGGGGTGCGCACGTGGTCGGGGAGCTCGTCGTCATTGCGGTGCCCCTCGAAGCAGTTCATGCACACGCCGAACCGCGAAGGATGCGACAGGGGCACGCGCAGCGTGCTGATGTCCGCAAACTCGCGGCGGTGCCACCACTTGCCGCATCCGACATTGCCGAGCCCGCCAGCGTCGAAACGACACGGCCAACGGCGCCGGTTCTCTTTCCACAATTCGCCGCGGTACATCGCTGGAAGAGACCGAGAGGCCACAGTGCGCATGGGCTGCGGCGAGCCGAAGCGGCTGCGGCATCCCTCCTCCTCCTCCTCCTCCTCCTCCTCCTCCTCCTCCCCCTCCTCCTCCTTCTGCTCCTTCTCCTCCTCCTCCTCTTCCTCCTCTTCCTCCTCCTCTTCCTCCTCCTCCTCCTATCCTTATTCCTTATTAGAATATACTCCTACTCCCCCCTCAGGCCGGCAGATAGCGGGCGCGTCCGGGTGGTCCCATCCTAACCTGTAAAAAAACAATACAAAATCAACATGTTTCTTATTTTTTCTCTCGACATGGACGTCCTGTCGTCCACGGCGATAATCCATTGGAAAAAATACCACAAAGAGCACGCGCGCGCGTTCATGTCAGAATCCTACCGAACACCGTGTGTTTGCAAGCATTTCAACATACAAACATCAAAAACCCAATGCCTTTTCACAAAAAAAATGTACAAATTTCCCGCCTGGGCTCTCTTGCTGAAATCATAGGAAAATGATAGGAATCTTAAAAATTCGGTCAAATCCAGCGATTTCACGTCATCGCGCGGTGCACTCGCGATGCTCTGTCATGCACCCAGGCCGCGAATCCTGTGCAAAAAATACCACAAAGAGCACACTCGCGCGTTCATGTCAGAATCCTACCGAACACCGTGTTTTTGCAAGCATTTCAACATAAAAACATCAAAAACCAAATGCTTTCTCACAAAAATGCTTTGGGGTGTCCTGTCAGACCGTCGGGCTTCCTCCGGCCACCTCTGGCTTCCTGCGGTGTACCGGGCCATTCTCGACTCGTCTGGCAATGCGTGCGCGGCATTCAACACGCGCTCGCCAGTTCCCGTCGGCAACCGCCATCGCGGCCGCATCAGCTGTACCAAACCGGCTGGCCGGTGTGACTTCGGCCCCCAGTTGTGCCAGCTTTGCTTCTTATGTTGTGGGAGGGCGGGTGGGACTGGGCATGCCATGCTTGACTCGCTCGAGCTGGCTAGCTTGACTCCTACTCCTACTCCTACTCCTACTCGTACTCCTCCTCCTGCTCCCCCCTTCTTCTCCTCCTCCACCTCCTGCTCCTCCTCCCCTTCCTCCTCCCCCACCTCCTCATCCTCCTCCTCCTCCTCCTTCTCCTCCTCCATCTCCTCCTCCTCCTCCTCCTCCTCCTCCTCCTCCTCGCTGGGCCAATGTGGTCCCAGGGTCAAGCCACCCCCGAGCCACCCCCAGGGTGGCTTGGGGGTGGCTCGGGGGTGGTCTGGGGGTGGCTTGGGGGTGGCTTGGACCTCCTGGCTGAGTGTTTCTGGAAGTGGAAGGTAGCGGGTCTCCGGAGGTGGAAGAAAGCGGGTGTCCGGAGGTGGAAGGCGAGGAGTGTCCGGAGGTGGCGCGGCGGGTGTCCGGGAGGTGGCACAGCGGGGGTCTACGAATCAAGCGATACGTTGGCACATGATGAATACGCGTCGGACAATGAAAGGTCTCAAACTGACGATTGTTGTTGTTGCTGTTGGTGTTGTTTATGTTGTTGTTGCTGGTGGTGGTGTTATTGTTATTGTTATTCGTGTCGTTGCTGTTGCTGCTGATGCTGGTATTTTTGTTGTTGCTGTTGTTGTCGTTGTTGATGTTGTTGTTGGTGGTGGTGTTGTTGCTGTTGCTGTGTTTGTCGCTGTTGTTGGTGATGTTGTTGTTGGTGGTGGTGGTGGTGCTGTGTGTGTTGTTGTTGTTGCTATTGCTGTTGCTGTTGCTGCTGCTGATGTTGATGTTCTGACTGTTGGTTTGTAGTTATTGCTGTTCTGATTGTCGCGGTTGGCGCTGCTAGTTAACTGGCGCGCTCGCTGGTGGAGGGGGGAAGGAGGAGGGGGGGGAGGCGGGGGCGGCATGCTGTTTTCTCTCTGGTAGCGCGAGAGCGGCAAGCCGTCTCTGCGCGGGGGCCTGCTCGCAGGCGCCCGTCGCCCCTGCTCTGCGTGAGACGCGGCTCGCAAGCGTCTTGCAGATAGGGCGGTCGTTCATCATGACATACGCCTACTCTTCTGGCCCATCCTTTGCGTACTCTCTGAGGGCCGCCTTGCGGCGCACGCGCAACTCCTTGCTCTTCTTGGTCCAAGCGTCGGCGTCCTTGAAGCACGTTGCGATGGAGGCCGACGCCCCCTGGCCCTTCTCCTTCAAGTCGTCCAGGGCGGCCTGGATGCGCGGGGAATTTTCTGCAACTCCAGGGCGTTGTCCAGGAGCCTCTTCGGGATGCTCTCCCTGTCGGCAAGAGCCTCTACCATGATGCCCTCGAACTCAAATTCTGCCTTCGTGAACTTGTCCGCCCCCGCCTTCGCGCGATTCTTCTGAGCGGGCGTCAGCTCCTTCGGGAGGTTCGGCGGCGGCCCACCGCGGCCGCGGCCGCGGCCGCGGCCCTTGCCGCTGCCGCCGCGGCCAGTCGGGGCCCCTGCGGGTTGCCCCCCTTCGGCTGGTTCTCCCGAAGGTCCCCCGGAACCGTCCTCCACGGCCTCGCCGGCCGACTTTTTAGGCAAGCGAGTTTTCTTGGCTTTGACGGCTTCCTCAGCATCGATGGTGCGCTTCTGACATTCGCGCTGGCTAGATTTCTTCGTCACATCGAGCGTGTAGGTCGGAACCCGCAGCATCTCGCAGTCGTAGTGGGCCGAGTGAAACATATAACTGTTGAGCTTCAACTTCGCAAGGTCCTCCAGCTTGGACGGGTTCCCCTCCGCCTCTTTCTCCAGGTCCTTCACTTTGTGGACGTTCCCGTGCGAGGAGAAAGCGATCGACTGCTCCTTGGACATATCCTGCATGATCGTTGTCGTCAGGTGGCGCTTCAGGTGCTCGCCCTGCAACTTGTTCGCGACCTCGAAGAACTCGGCGCGGGTTGGGGCCGACATCTCGCCCAGGCCGCACCGGAGGTGGTCGCCAGGCTCGGTCATCCTGTAGATTTTCTGGCGCGTCGAGTTGCAGGAGCTGCAGCGGAACGCGCCCTTGGCGCCCGTAAACACGTTCTGCCCCTTGATGGTGATGCAGTCTGTCTTGGGCTTCTCTCTGGCACGCGCGGCGCTTCACCAGGGCGACGTCGTCGGCAGTGACCTCCGCCCCGCCAGCAACTGCCGCATGTAGTTCGCTCTCCACCAACGTAGCAGCCTCTTGTACCTTGGCGGCCTGCACCTTAGGGGAACCCCTCACTGTCGAGGCTGGGCTGGTCGCGCTTGCGGCCCTGGCTGAGACCGGTGACTGGCGGGGGGCAGGGCGGCGCCCGCTGCCTGCAGCTGGCTCCGTGGCGCGCGGAGACCCCCCCGCCATGCGATCGGGGGAGGTGAAGCGCGTGTGCGGGGGCGGCGAGGAGAAGCCAGACATGCTGACGCCGGGGTCGCCTAGCGAAAGAAGGGCTTTGGAGCCGCTCGAGAGCGCTCGGCGAGCCGAATTGCTCAAACGCCTGCAGACAAGACGAGACAGAAAGAGGCGAAGGCGTCGCGGGAGTAGGGCTGGGGCCGTCGAAGGCCAAAGTGGCCAAGTTGGAGGAGGAGGAGGAGGAGGAGGAGAAAGGAGGAGCAGGCGTAGGAGTTGGCCCTTCCTTTGGGTAATCGGCGGCACGATAGATTTGCATTTAGGAAGCGTGAAATTGAGAGGGCAATTTCTGAACAGTTTCGTCGCGTTCGGGCGCGACATCCGGGTTCGAGCGGGGACTCATGCAAACGCCCTGGGTGCTAGCGCGGAGCGTGAGCGTCCGTGGCATCATGGCGCCACCGCCACCCCGCCGCCGCAGCCGCGCGGACAGGAAGTGTTTTTAAGGGGTAGGTCTCTTGCATTGCGGGAGACCTCAGTTGCGTTGAAAGCATTGAAAGGAGGAAGAGGAGGAGAAGGAGGAGGAGGAGGAGGAGGGCGAAGAGGACGAGGAGGCGGGGGGGGAGGCCTACCCATTGCATCAAATTTGGGGGGGGGGGGGGGGGGAATGTTGGATCCGCGGTTTCATTGCCGGGCTTGCCCTAAAACATCTTCAGCGCGTTAGTTGATTGTTGGTCTGCTCGGGGGTGGCCGAGGCGGCGCGGGGGGAACTTGGGGCTTCTGCGGTGCTCCCCCCAAGCCGCCTTTGGCCTTTGACTCCTCCTCCCCCCCCCCCCCCCCCCCCTCTCATCCTCCTCCTCATGGGGGAGGGGAAGATGAGGATGATGAGGGGGGGGGGGGGGGGGGGGGGGGCGGAGAAGGAGATAAGGAAGAACATGGCATGAGGGAATATGTTGATAATGGCCATGCTGTTGTTGTTGATGACGATGATGTTGATGATGGCTGGCGGTGTTGATCATGGTGGTAACGCTGCTGATGATGATGGTCATCGATGTTTTTGTCATCGGTCCGCAATGCTCGCCACCTTCTGAGCGCATTATTATCAGGCCACAACAACGCCTGGTAAATCGGGAAACAGCGGGCGCACGCTGCCGCTGCGGCGCTCAATGTACATGAGCGAACTCACGAACGCTTCCACTGGGAACACTTGCTTGCAACCCGTTCGCCTCCACGCACCACTCCCGTCGGGGCCGAGAGGGTCCACGTGCGCAAAATATCTCTTGCGAGTCGACATCATCAGCTCGGCCTCAACGAAGGTCACCGCAAGGCCAACGCGGCACTTGGCCACGTCACTCGTGCGGAGGAGCACGTAGGCCCCAGCGGCGATGGTGCCGCGCTCGCACATGATGCCGGTAGCGGTGCGCCCGACCCGATCGCTGGCGTCGGCGCACGCTGCAGCAACCAGTCGCAGCAGGTCTCGCGGAGCCGCCTTGGTGGCCCCCTTCAGATAGACGGGGATCACGTCGTTCTCGCCGACCTCGTCCTCCTTCCAGTACATCAGGACGGCGCGCCGCACGACGTGCTTCTCCCACCCCTGGCCAGGCGCGTGCAATGCGAGCGCCTTCGCCAGTTTGTGTTTCCGCTCAGGCGCGAAACACGAGAGCATGACGCCCCGCCGCTCCCACCCGTCGGGCACGCGGTGCGCGAGGTGGATCTTGGGGCGGCATTCGGAGGCCCCGTAAGCAGCCACGTAGGCGTCGTGGTGGGCGTCAATGGTGGCCCTCAGAGCGGCAGGGGTACAGCTCGGATAATCGTGTGTGATCAGGTCGCATACCTTAGCCAGCAGCACGATGCTCTGGCGCGAGTCAAGTAAAGCAGAGCTCACGCCCAAGACGTCGAGCGTGAATTGCCGGAGGATGCGGGTCGCCACAAGCGCCTCGCTGGCGAAAGCCTTGATGTGGGTGGAGCCCTCAAGGATGGTGCGGTCCGTGAAGAATGTCTTATGGATGCCGTGCGTCTGGGGGGGCATGCGGACGCGCTTGGCGAACCTGTCAAGATTCTCCGCGCCAGCGCCGGCCGCGGCAAGGGAGCACGATAGAAGATTGATCTAGTGCCCAGCAGTCCCCCCCGAGGCCACGATGCAATGCATCCAGTCCCAATACGTGGACTCCGGGGCGCTCATGAGGGTTCGGATATGCGGGCCCAGCAAAATCCCGTCGGGGTCGTGCCAGATCCCACACTTCATCTCCAGCGCCTTGAACCTCCCTGAGGCAAGCGCTGGATTCGCCGCGTGTAAACGGTCGACCACGTGGTTGAAAGTCTCCGCCGTGTGCGGAATGAAATCCGTAGACAAGGCCGTGGCGAAATGCTTGGCCCAGGCGCCAGGTGCTACCTTTTCCATATCTGTCTGCACGACGTTTCTACAATAGAGGCAAGGTGGGAGACTTTGGACGGCGCCCATGAGATTCCAAGTGTGTTTGTGGGCCCGTTCATCTTGTATCATTGGACCCATCTTTGCTCGGAAGAAGAAGAAACGGCCGCCTCCGCATGGAGCTCTGAGGCCGCGCGCAAAACTGAAACCCTGCTCAGAGAAGAGCTGGCGGAGAGCCACTTTTAGGACGCCGCCCAAGCCGCCCTCGACGGAGCTCTGGACCACCAACCGCAGATACCCCATCGGAAACCATCCCAGAGCGCGGGCTCGGAACCACGCCGGCAATTCCAAGAGTGTCCAATAGAGGCGCTTGTCGGAGCCCGACGGGCGCATTTGGTTGCCGGGCGTCGTCTCGTCTGTGTAGAACGCCACAGTCAGGACCCCGCCAGAGGCTTCAACTGCGGCGCTCAGGAGGGTCGAGAAGCGCTCGCTCGCGTCGCACCTGCGAAGGCGGAGAAAAAAAGAAAGAACGAGGAGGGGGAGGAGGTGGGGGAGGAGGAGGAGGAGGCTATGCAACAACGAGAAGTAATTCAGCAAGTCCTGACCCGCGAGGCCCCCTGCTGGAGGAGGAGGGGGGAGGGGGGGGGGAGGAGCAGCAGCAGCAGGGGGATGACGACGAGGAGGAGGATGAAGAGGATACCTAGGAGGAGGATCCGGAGGGGGATGGGGCCAGGGGAAGCAGGAGGAGGAGGAAGACGACGACGAGGAGGGGGAGGAGGAGGAGGAGGACGAGGAGGAGGAGGAGAAGGAGGAGGGGGAGGGGGAGGAGAGGGAGGAGGGGGGGGGGGAGGAGGAGCAGGAGGAGGAGGAGGAGGAGGAGGGTGAGGAAAAGGAGGGCGAGCAGTGGCAGCAGCAGGGCGAGGAGGAGCAGGACTGGACCAGTTGTAGACGAAGGCCAGCGGATTCACGATCTCCCAGTCGCGGTCAGGCCCGCCGTCGTTGTCTGTGCGAGGGGGCAGCGGCGTGCCCCCAAGGCGGGCTCGCCCCCTGTCGAGGGCGAGGGTAAGGTGCGGAGGCGGGGGAGGCGAGGGAGGCGTGGGGGCGGGGGATGAGAGGGCGAGGTGTGGCAACGGGGGGGGGAGGGGGGGGGGGGAAGGGGGGGGCCTTCTGATTTTTTAGGTGAGAAATCATTTGGTGCATGTTGGGAGGCCCTCTTGGGGCCGTTTGGTTTTGGCCGGCCCCCGGGTGGCCGCGCAAGCCCCCCCTGTGCCAGCCTGCGCGGTGGCTACCCCCTCGCCAATGGCAACTTCACTACATGCAGCGCGTTGCCATACGGGGTCCACGGGTCGGCCGAATCGCGCGCGCTCTTCTTGAGCTCGCGATCGCCAACCCCTGGAGGCGGGCCACTTGGTTGATGGGCGCGGTCGCCTCGCGAGCCACGTGGTCACGCGAGCGTTTCAAGCTCGGGGGGGGGGTCATTCCCGACGAATTGGGGAGCTTCGGGCCAAAGCCTTCGACGGAGGAAAAGGAGAGAGGAGGAGGGGTGATTCTCCTGACGGAGCCCGCCAGGGGCCTGCGGAGGCCGAGAAACGGTAAACAACCGCCCCGACTTCTCGTTCGGGGCGTCGCGTGCTTGGGGCGCCCGCCAGGGAGGAGGAGAATGAGAATGAGAATGTCGGTTCACTAAGCGAAGGAAAAGTGAGCCCTTAAGCCGAGGGGGTGGGGTGGCTCAGTTCTGTAGAGCGCCTCGCCTTCTCAGCCTTGGAAAATGACTTGGGCCCCAGATCTAGGCGGATGGATTTCAAATACCCCCCCCCCTGTCGGCGTGGCTCGTTCACAATCCTCACGCAATTTACCCAGTCCCCAGCCACGTGCAGCCAGTGCCCGAAAAGGAATGGCGTGGACATCTCCATTTATATTCAGGGGCTCGAAACAAGGCGATCCTTGTCGCGTGTCAGGTTCCTCCTCCTCCTCCTCCTCCTCCTCCTCCTCCTCTTTCTCCTCCTCTTCCTCTTCCTCCTTCTCGTCCTCCTTCTCCTCCTCCTCATCGCCATCATCATCATCATCGTCCTCCGCCTCCGCCTCCTCCTCCGCCCCCCCCCCTCCTCCTCCTCCTCCCACGTCGGACAAGTTTGCGACATTGGGGGTCTGGGGTCCAAGGTGGCGTGAATCGCTGGCTGCGCCTCCTGGCGCAGTCTGTCTTCGGCGTCTGCCTTCGGCTGTGCTCGAGAGGGGGCGCCCAAGAGGGGCATGTGCAATTCATGGGCGGAGGCGCGCGCGCAGGCGAAGGGGGGGCCATGGCGTGAGTTGAAGGAACAAGAGGGACCATGAGGTTTTGGGAAGAGGAGGAGGGGGAGGAGGAGGAGGAGGAAGATGAGGAGGAGGAGTCGGGAGAATGACGATGAGAGCCTCTCCTGCCTCTCCTCCTCCTCCTCCTCCTCCTTCTCCTCCTCCTCCTCCCCCCCCTCCTCCTCTTCCTCCGCGCCCATCTCATTCCCCGAGCCTCCGATGCCCTCCACCTCCGCACCCGCGGGGCGAGGGGGGGAGGTCGGCCATTCTCGCGAGAGCGGCGAGCCGCCATCCCGTCAACGCCCCGGCGCAGGGGGTCAGAGGCTGCCCTCGAACGTATCGATGGCTGCGTCCAACCTCGAAACCACGGCCGCGGCGTCCATCGAGGTGACCTCCACGCGCATGGGGTCACCCCGCTGCTGGTGCCAGTCGTGGCTGACGCTGCGCTGCTGGTGCCAGTCGTGGTGCTGGTTCCACTCGTGGTATTTGTTCCACTCGTGGTGCTGGCTCCAGTCGTGCTGGTTCCAGTCGCGCTGCTGCTTCCAGTCGTGCTGCTGGCTCTGGTCGTGCTGCTGGTTCCAGTCGCGCTGCTGGCTCCAATCGTGGCGCTGGTTCCAGTAGTCCTGGAGCCGGGGTTCGTCGAGGCGGTGCCCGTCAAAGTAGTCGTCGTCGTGCTCCCAGCCGCCGCTGAGGCACGCGTGCGACCTGCACAGGCGCCAAGCTTTCCACGACCCAGCAACAGGGCCCTTCAGCGTGTCCAGTGATCGCGCCGCCGCCGACCAACTCGAAACGCAAGAAAAACTTGTCGCCCTCGATCTCGGGTTCGGGAGGCTCGTGCGGCCAGTTGAAGCCTGCCATCGCCGCGGCTGCGCTGGCGACGGCCGCCCCCCCACCCCCCGCCCGCGGGACGGAGCCGTCGCGGCGTCGGCGGGGCGGCCTACTTCGCCGCCGGCCCCCCGAGGGCCCGCGTTCAGCTACGGCGAGCCGTTGGCTGATGGGGGGCGGGGGAGCGGGTCGGGGGAAGGGCGGCCGACTGGGCCTCCACGATTGCCCCCGAGACGCCATTTCGTTCGATTCCCCAGGTGCCTCAAGAGCCCCCCAAGAGGACCCCGAGAAGGTCCCAAATGTCCTCCAAGGCGCCCTTGGAGTTTTCCGCAATCCTCCGACATGTTTCCCGCGAGATTCTACGAAACCGCTTGCTTGGCAAAGGGCATGAATAATTCTGCGTTTATGTCACTGCATCTACTTAAACGGAGCCAAACCACTTAGCTCCATTTACTAAACCACTTAGCTCCATTTAGCTTACCATTTAGCTCCATTTATAAATGCATTTAGCAAAATGAGTTATAAATGCGCATCTCGCATTTACCTAAATGCATTTATAAGTGTACTTATAACGTTAAATGCACGCCGGCCCACGAAGCGGTGGCTATCGCCAGGTCCCCCGCGGGGTCGGGGAGGGCAATGTCGGAACTATCGGGGTCGCGGATGGGCGCGCCCAACGTAGCAGCAGCGCGGCGCCGGAGAGCGGGGCCAATGCTGCGCGCGAGTTGTACTCTGTTGGCCGCCTGCTTGTCTGCGACGTTGGGGCCCCGGGATGCGATGATATAAAGGAGGACTGGGGGGGGGGGCGCCGAAAAGGCCCCGGGGGTCGCATCCCTTCATGCTCATTTCCTCGACGGCTTCATGGAGCTTTCACAGTATTGCAGCTCGGCAGGGGCCTCGTCCAGACGGTGCATCCGAGGGGGGGCCTGGCCGATGGGAGGGGCCGCGTCCTTGTTGGAGTGAAAAGGGCCGAATTTCCCGTGATTGCACATGGCTAGGCACATGCTGGACGGATACTTGTAGCCCGGGTTGACACCGATGCGCATGCATTCGGAGTCGCACAGCCGCATCCCAACATCCTCTAGCACCAAGCCACACCACGTCGAACACCGCGATCTCGTCCTCCGAGGGCCCCGCGGCGGAGAGAATCAACTTCTCGGAGAAGTGGCCGTCGGAGCCCTTGTGCTTGATAGAGCACTGGCGGTCCCATTTCAGTAGGAAGTACGCCAACTTGTCACAGGGCTTGATTTTGTCTGAAATCTTGTAGATCTCACTGTCCCATGGGTGCGCGTTCTTCTCCAGCTCTGTGCACGACGCGTCGAGTGCCGCTGTCTGCCTTCGTTGGAGCTCGTTGCGGATGCGCTGGGGCCCGTCGTCGCAGGGCTCCAGGGGCGCTCTGGTTTCGGTCCACGTGGTGCGCTGGGGGCGCGAGCCCCATTCTTGCAGGGCCCGCGGCCAATCGATGGGGGGGCGAATGGCGCCTGTGACCTGGCAGAAGAAGTTGCTTGACAAGCGTCCTCGCCCCCGGTTCCACGGGGGAGGGCTCGTGGAGTTGCTGGATCTCCTTCGCGGCAGTGAGATGGGGGGGGTCCGACGTAGTCTGCTCCTGGGCCCAAGCCTGAACTGCGGGCCTTGGGCAGCGCGGGCGTCGGCTTCGCTTCCTTGCGGGCCCGCGGGGGGCGTTGGAGGCAAGCCGCGCGCGCGCCGATGGAGCCGACGTTCGGCGGCTGGGAAGGCGCGCCAGGAATCCCGGGGGGGGGGGGTCGGCGGGTGGAGGGGGGGGTTGGCCTCGTCTGTAGGGGGGCCACCGCGGTGCCAAGGGCCCACGTATAAGGGATCGCGGGTGACGCCGGGGTCAACCAGGGTGCCCGGGGGGCAGATGTGCTCCTGAGGATCACCAGGTAGGGGGTAGCTGAAGGGCAGGTGGCCCCAGCCCTCAGGGAACTGGACTTTCTTTAAATGTCGGATGCCATTCGCCACGTGCGCTTCAGGGAGATGCCAGTCTCTCCATTTTAGGCGCCCCACCGTCTGATTAATGACCTGGCCGCTGTTAGTCTCGCCCACGCGGGCCCACATATTTCCCACGCCAATGTGCGTATGGGGGTCAGGCCAGCCGATTTCTTTCGTGCGTATCATCTCGGAAAGGTGGGCGGCGTCGGTGAAGTGGCCCTTGCCGCTGACTTCCTTCTGGAAGGGTTCGCGGAAGAAGCGCCAGTGCCCGTTGAAGTATGCCTAGCGGAGCCATGGGCAGAGACGGGCGACAAAGAGGCGGACGTCCTTGGAGCCTTCGGCGAGAGGGGGGTCAGGTGCACACTTCTAGCAGCAGGGCCACCGGGCAAGAGGCCCTTGGACCCTTGGTTGCTCTTGCCGCCCATGTAGTCACACACGAACGGCCGGCACCTTAGCGTCCTGTGCGGCGGCCATCGGGACGCGCGCAGCCCGTCTGCCCGAGTTGCTCAACGGCGGCGGCGACAGCATCGAAATCGAAGGTCGGTGGAGACGGAGAATAGCAGGGGGGAAGGCGCAGGGAGGTTGAGCCAGACAGTGTGGGAAGGGGGCCGGACGTTGCCTTCGCGTCTGGGATCTGCCGCCCAATGGACGCCAATCGTGGCGATCCGGTCCGCGGCTTGGCTGGGCCGCCTGCGCGCTGCTTGCCGAGCGAGGGTCCAGCAGGCCTCGCTGGCCTGCCAAGTCATCTGCTGACCCAGGCGCAGCCTGTGGAATATCTGCCCGTTCACGCGCCGTATAGAATGGCGGCGAGGTTGTCTCCGAATGCCCTGGCGGCCCGTGCCGGGCCCAGGACGTGAGGAAGAAGGGCGAGTCCCGCTCTGCAGCCAGCAGCCTCAGCCGCCTGGGCGTCCTCGCGCCCATGCAAGGCCAATGCCGAAATCGCAGCGAGTTGTGGGGCGGCCTGTTGGGGGTTGTGATGCCAGAGGAGCGCGCGGGCTCCAGCGACTCTCTGGCCGCCGTCTACTGCGCGGGCGCCGCAGTCGAATGTGATCTCGTAGGGCGGGCAGGCAGCGTCTGCAGAGGGGAAGGGGGGCGCGGTCCACAGTGACCTCGCCCCCCTGCTCCAAGTCGTGAGTAGCGGAGAGGAGAAGCATGTGGGAGTTGCACGCTGGACAGAATATCGTGGTCCACTGCGCAAAGGGCTGCCTGGAGGGTCGCGGGCAGGGGAACCAGCCGCGCCCGGGGGGGAGCCACCCGGCGCAGGGGCTGTCTGCTTAGATGGTGGCGAGGTAGGCGCCGGCCCAGGTCCACCTCGCGGCAACGGGCAGCCGTCTGGAGTCTCCCCCGCCTCGGTCTGCAGCCCGCGTCTGGTCTGGTCGGGCGGTTTCCTGCGCGATGCCCAGTCCCAGAGGGTTGGGGTCGCACTTCGCACAAGGGGTTAGGCGGGGGTTCCAAACGGCCATCTCGCGCTCTCGTAGAGGTCTGTCAGCTGGGGGGCACTCGTCGGCTTTCTCTCCCAGATGGGGGTCTTCGCGTCGGTAACAGAGAGCCCCTGGATGATGAGACGAGCGGCATCTGTAGGGTTAAGGAGGGAGTCGCTGAGGCTAACGCAGTACTGGTAGGACACTTGGCGGACGACGCGGGCAGCTGACGTCTGGCGCGGTCCGTCGGCAAGAATGGCGGTCCCAATGTCCTCGGGGTAGCCCGGGGGCTTGGCCAGTTGCCAGGCGAGGGCGACCGCAGAGCACCACGTCCTGAGGTGCTCAGTGGTGACTTCTCCAGCTGGTGGGGTTAATTTTTTGTCGCAGCCGCCAGCGAAAGCGCATGGGGCGTCAAAGGTAAGTCTGGGGCGCGGTCCCTACACACTATACAGCGACAAGCAAGCGAAGGCGCGATGCCGAGCGCGCGATCAGAACCTACCGCCGGGTGAGCAGCTGGCTGAGACTGAGCTGGGGCACCGGGACTGCAAGCTGCCACCAAGGTGAATTAAACCTGCTCGCCGGGAAGCGTCGTGTCTGGGCTGTAGAATCACAGATGCTGCGTCAGACCGACAAGGCTGCGCCGCCTGATGAACTAAAACCCAGGCCCGCCAAGCCAACAGACAGGAGACCAGAGCCAGATGGGTGCGAGCACTCTCGGATCCGGCGCGGGTACCAAGGGGGCTGATCACCAAGTACGCTGTAGGACCTTGTCGCCACTGGGCGCCAGGGGTCAGGGCCAAAGACGCGGCGAAGTGCGGGGCCACGAATAGCCCAGCGACAGCGGGCCAACGGGGGACACGCAGATCCGTACAAGAAGGCTGTACCACTCCTGAGTGAACCGGCGGCCATAACCCCACAGGGCCAGCGTCGGACACGGCCGGCTGAGGCAGTGATTGAGGACCAGATGCCAAGATAATGCAGACGCATACGCTGGAACTGGCCTGGGGGCGTGAGTCGAAGACGCCACGCAGAGGGGCGAAACCGCGATTTGCGCGGGATGGAGAGGCCGGGGCAGGTGGGAGGAGGCACCACCGTCCCTGGCAGGGGAACCCGGAGCCCAACCGCGGGGGGGCCACCCCAGCGCGGGGGGGCACCCGGGGGCGCGGGGGAGAGACGCGCCAAGGGTGACCGAATCCGCTGTCGAGCCTGTGCTGCGGCTGACAGCAATCCTTTCGGGCCCGCTTCTCTCGCTTCTGGCCTAACGGGCCCTGCTTGTCTAGGTGGGGACGCTGAGACCGAGCCTCAGACCCCCTCTGGCCGGACGGGCCCTGCGCTTCTTTGTGGGGACTGCGGATGCCCAGGGTGCCTCGATCGCCTGCGGGAGGATGGGGGGGGTCTGTCACACCGCCTTCGATCAGCAGGCCACCAGGGGAGGGCCCTTGGACGACAGGAGCCGGAGGCCGGAAGGCCTTGTTCGCCAAGGAGGGGATGGGCAGAACCTGTCACCCGCTTCCCTCTGGCCAAACGGGCCCTGTTCATCCTGTTGAGACGGATGAGGCTGACGCCCCCTTCCTCCAGGCCTACCGTGCCTTGCTTCATCCTGTGAGCTGACCGCCAGGGTTGTCCGCGTGTGCGTCAGGACACGGACATCGGACGCAAAGGGTGTCTCGATCGCCTGAGGGGGGGCGACAGGAAATGGACGTCGGATGCGAGGACTGCCTCGTTCGCCAGTAAGGGGACGGGATGGGGCTGCCGCTCCCGTGCTTCCCGCTGTGAGACCGGTAAGAACGCCATTCCGCCTTCTGCATGCAGGCCAAACGGGCCCGGTTTCTCCTTGCAAGGTCTGCAGGCCACCAGGGTGTGCCCCTTGGACGACAGAGCGCGGAGGTCGGGTGCCAAGGGTGCCTCGCCCCCCTGGGATCCTTCCGCGAGTGGCGGCTGCACTTTCGGAAGCATCTCCCAGGCTGCCCGAATTGTGAGGGGCGTCTCCGAGCGCGGACGCGCCCCCTGCGGCGCTGCCAACTGTCGCAGTGATGCTGTCTCCAGGAGGGTCTGAAGTGGGATCTTCCTGACTGTCGCCAGGGGACTGCCGCTGCTGCTGCGGTGGATGCTGACGCCAGGGGGCTGTCGCCAGGGGGCTGGTGCTGCTGTCGCCCACCTCCATCGGGGATGGCTGTCCTTCCAACGCGCCGCTGTCCGATCCGAGGCGCGGGCTTCTGGCGGCTGCGGAAGCTCTTCCGGGAGGGCGTGCGCCTTCCCGCAGTGGCTCTCCCCCAGGGCGGTCGCGGGTAGCTGCTGTGGGGCGTCGCTGCGATCCAGGGCCTGAGCGGCTGCCTGGGAGGGGGCGGGGGCGCGAGACATCGCCGCTTCCTTCTGGCCTAACGGGCCCAGTATCACATTGGTGAACCGATGAGACCGAAACAACGCCCCCTTCTGGCCTGACGGGCCCTGCTTCTCCTTGCGAGCCCGATGGTGCATCCGCAGCGTTCCCTTCTGGCCTAGCGGGCCCGGCTTCTCTTGAAGAGGTCTACTAGCTGCCATGGGGCGCCCGCGAGGGCGTCGGGGCTCGGGCGCTGGGATGCAAGGGTGCCTTGTTCGCCTAAGGGCGCAGGGATGCAAGGGTGCGAAGGGGCACCAGGGACAGACGCGTGAGGAACGGCCCATTCTCTTTTGGACTGACAGGCCCGGCGTCCCGAGAGCACTGGTGACCGCCAGGGTTGTCCGCGTGGACGTGGAGGCCCGGACATCGGATGCAGACTTGCCGCGAGGGTAATTAGCTGTGCCAGGGAAAGGAATCCAGGAGCGGCTGACGGCCATCTGCACGCGCGTAGCAGGATACCGAAACCAATCCAGGAATGGCATAGCGACCAGGGCAAAGCATAGCACCCGAAGGCCAGGAACGGCTGACGGCTGTACATACGCATGTAAACCTGAGAGAAGACGGCTGATGGCCGTAGACACTTGGGCGAGTGGGATCGCCAGGGGTACGGCTGATGGCCGTCTGCACGCGTTCAGCTCCAATTTACATGATGCTGTATGCTGCCACTGCCGCCCCCTCCTCCTTCCATCGTGCACCCACTGCCGTCGTCGTGCTGTCCATCTCTTCCTACCGTGCCACTGCCGCGGCCACTGCACTCCCTGCCGCTGCCCTCGAGGACAGCTGCCGCTGAAAACGCGTACTCTTCTCGCACGCGCTGTGCAAGGTGCCGTACGTGATGGCGTTGGGCTCTAGCTTCACGCCTGCCGTCTCGCTCAGCAGCGCCACAGCCTGCTGCCACTGCTAACGCCTGCTCTTCTCGCGCGCGCTGCTCAGGGCGTCGTAGGTGATGATGTTGGGCTCCAGCTTCGCGTCTGCCATCTCGCTCAGCAGCGCCATTGCCTGCTGTCTCTGGCAACGCGTGCTCCTCTCGCACTCGCTGTTGAGGGCGCCGTAGGTGATGATACTGGGCTCCAGTCGCGCGACCACCATCTCGCTCAGCGACGCCACCAACTGCTGCCGCTGGCAACGCCTGCTCTCCTCGCACGACGTGTTCAGGATGCTGTAGGTGATGATGCTGGGCTCCAACTTCACGATCATCATATTGCTCAGCAGCGCCACGACCCGCTGCCGCCGCCAACGACTGCTCTTCTCGCACTCGCTGTCCACAGTGACGTAGGTGACGCTGTTGAGCTCCAGCTTCGCAACCGACATCTAGCTCAACAGCACCACGGGTTGCTGCCGCAACCGACGCCTGCTCTTCTCGCGCGCGTTGTGCACTGTTGTGATGCAGGTGATGTTGGCGGGCCCCAGCTTCGCGACCGCCATCTCGCTCGGCAGCGCCACTGCCCACTGCCACTGCCAGCGCCTGCTCCTATCGCACGCGCTGTTGAGGGCGCCGTAGGTGAGGATGTTGAACTCCAGCTGCATGGCCACCATCTCGCTCAGCGACGCCGTAGGTGATGATGTTGGTCTCCAGATTTACGAACACTATCTGGCTCAGCAACGCCACGACCTGCTGCCGCTGCCAACGCGTGCTCTTCTCGCGCTCGCTGTTCAGGGCGCCGTAAGTGATGGTGTTGGGCTCCAGCTTCGCGACCCGGATCTCGCTCAACAGCGCCGCAGCCTGCTGCCGCTGCCAACGCCTGCTCTTCCCGCGCGCGCTGTTCGCAGTGGCGCAGTCGCGGCGCTGCGGATCTCGCTCCGCAGCGCCGCGACGCGCTGCCACTGCCAACGCCTGCTTTTCTCGCGCGCTGTTCACAAAAGCGTAGGTGATGATGATGTCGGGCTCCATCTTCACGACTGCCGTCTCGTCCAGCAGTGCTGCCACTGCCGGCGCCTGCTCTTCTCGCACGCGCTGTTCACAATGCCGAAGGCGATGATAGCGGGCTCCGGCTTCACGACCGCGATCTCGCTCAGCATCGCTACTGCTGGCTGCCACTGCCAACGCCTGCTCTTCTCGCACGTCCTGCTCGCAGCGCCGCAGGTGATGGTGCCGTGCTCCAGCTTCGCGAGCAGGATCTCGCTCAGCAACGCCACGACCCGCTGCGATTGCCAACGCCTGCTCTTCTCGCACGTCCTGTTCACAGTGCCGTAGGTGATCTTGCCAGGCCGCGGCTTCACGACCACCATCTCGCTCAGCAGCGCCACTGCAGACTGCCGCCTCCAAGGCGTGCCCATTCTCGCACGCGATGTTCGGGACGCAGTGGGTGATGTTGGGTTCCAGCCTCGCGACCGCGATCTCGCTCCGCCGCGCCACAGCCGGCTGCCACTGCCATCGGCTGCTCTTCTCTCAGACGCTGTTCACAATGCCGTGGGCGATGATGGTGGGATCCAGCTTCGCTTCCAACATCTCGCTGCGCCGAGCCAAAGCTGGCTGCCACTGCCCCTTCTCGCGGGCGCTGATCACAATGCTGGAGCGGCCGATGTTGGCCTCCAGCTTCACGACCACCATCTCGCTCAGCAGCGCCACAATCTGCTGCCAGTGCCAACGCCTGCTCTTCTCGCCCGTGCTGTTCGCGATGCCGTGGGTGACGATGTCGGGCTCCAGCTTCGCGACCGCGATCTCGCTCAGCAGCGCCGCTGCTGGCTGCCACTGCCAGCGCGTGCTCTTCTCGCACGCGCTGTTCACAGTGCCGCAGGTGATGATGTTGGGCTTCGGCTTCGCGGCTGCCATCCCGCTCAGCAGCGCCATGGCCGTCGGCCACTGCCGCAGCCTTCTCGCCACGCACGCGCTGTTCGGACTGCTCTGACTGAAGATGGTGGTTGGCTCCAGCTTCTGACTCCGCATCTCGCTGGTCAGCGCCAGGGCCGTCTGCCGGTGCGCTCGCCCTTCCCTCTCGCGCGCGCTGCCCAGGGTGCAGCGGCAGAGGAGCTCCGGCTTCAGGCTCGGCCGCGCCCAGCCGCAGCGACGAGGCGGGAGGCCGGGGGGGGCGGGAAGGGCAAGGGGGGGGCCGCAGGGGGGGGGGAACGCGGGGGGGAACGATCGAGGAAACACCGTACGGCTGATGGCCGTTTTGTCGGGGATGTCCATGCCAAGGGCGGCCGATGGCCGTTTCGTCGGGATCGTGGAGCCAGGGGCGGCCGATGGCCGCTTAGTCGTAGATGCAACTGCGCGGATCGCGTGGCCCCAGGGGCGCTTCTGACGGCGGCCTGCACCTCGGCCCCAGACCATGGGCCCATCTCGTGGCTGATTGCCGTTTGCTCACTTGGGAGAGTGGGGCTGCCAGGGATACGGCTGATAGCCGTCTGCTCGCGTTCATTTCCCACTGCGTTGCCAGGGCTGGGGAAATCAGAGCACGGACAACGGGCGCGTCGAAGGCGCGCGCGGCGACCCCGATGCAGGTGGCGCTGGCCGCGCCGGCCGCGCCCGCGGCGCCCGCGGCGGCCGCGGCGCGGGCGGCGCCGGCGGCGCCCGCGGCACCCGCAGCGCCCGCGGCGCCCGCGGCGCCCGCGGCGCGCGGGAGGCACCCGCGGCGCACGCAGCGCCCGTGGCGCCCGTAGCGCACTCGGCGCCCTATGCGCCCACGGCGCCCACAGCGCAGGCGGCGAAGGCGGCGCAGGAGGCGCCAGCAGCGCGCGTGACGCCCGCGGCGCCGCGGCGCCAGCGGCGCCAGCGGCGCCCGCGGCGCCGGCGACCCGCAGTGCCCGCGGCACCCGAGGCGCGCGCGACGCGCGCGGCGCCCACGGCGCAGGCGGCGCCCGCGGCGCCCGCGGCGCCAGTGGCGCCCGCCGCAGCCGCGGCGCCAGCGGTGCCAGCGGCGGATCCACGCCCGCCACGCGAGCGGCGGGCAACTCCTGCTCGTCGGGCTCTCCTGGCTCCTGCGCCGCATGCTGTTCTCGCTCGCTACTCTGCGACAATTCACACGCAGCCCACATTGCTCAAACGGCCTCGCTGGTCGCCGGCCGCGCTGTCCATGCGGGCCGCTCTGCGGCTGGCCCTCGCCGGGCGATCCGCGCAGCAATGGCGCTCTTGTGCGTCGCCAGGGCAGCTCTGCCGTGGCGGCCGCGCCGCCGATGCAGCAGGGTAAACTCAGAGAGCTCGCCGCACTGCAGGCGCGCGTGCTCCGTCTGGCCGGCGTCGTCGTCGGGGAAGAACATGCGCGGGCGACCGTGCTCCAGCGGCTCCGGCGCCGACGCCCAAGCGTCATGGACAGAAGCGTCGCTGATCTCATAGTGATCGGTTAGGACAGCTTCGCCCACTTTGGAACGACCGCCAACGGCAGACACCCAGGATCCACCCTCGGTCGTCGCCCAGAAGAACGCGTCGATCCGCTCCAAGGTTGCGACATTGCTACCATGATCTGACCGGGCAATCGCCTGCCGCGAAGCCGGCCGCTCGCGGCGAGCGACGCGGGCATGCGATGTGCGCGATGCCGCCCGGCCCCCAGCATCGTCAGACCCATCCCGGCGTCCGCCGACAGAGTCGCCCGTGGCTTCGCGCGGCGCGGCGGCTACTGGGGCCAGGGCGCCTGGCGAGGCCATGCGGGCCGGAGCGGGCGGCGCGGTTGGCCGCCAGGCAGGGGCTGGGTCGCCTCTGGCAGCTGGAGCAAAGAGGAACGCTGCTTTGTGACATGCGGGGACGAGCCCCTCTCGCTGGCGTTCGCCTTCAGACCTGTGCCTGTCCACGCTCGCTGGCGAGCCCGCGCCTGTCGCGGCGTGGCTATCGTCCGATGTGGGAGTGCTGCGGGTCGCACCGGGCGCAGGCGCGTTGTCAGACACCGTTTCTTTCGGGGCGGATGTCGCCTTCCCCGGCGAGGCCCGGGCTTCGAGAGGGAGGGGCTGCGGTTCGCTGTCCGCTCGGGCGGATTCGCTGCCAGGGGAAGGACTGCGAATGGGCGCGAATGGTTTTTTGTCGACAAACTGGCGGATGGCTTCGCCGTCCTGTCGCCCGCCACGGCGTCAGGACCCGAGCACGGGGAGGCAAGGGTGCCTCGTTCGCCAAAGGACACAGGGCTGCAAGGGTGCAAAGGTGCCTCCTTCTGACTGTCAGACTTGTGAGGATCACGGCTGATGGCCGCTTGATCGCTTTGTATCAAGGGGATGCCAGGATTACGGCTGATGGCCGTCAGCACGCTTTGAAGTTTGTGAAGAGCTGGGCAAGGGGAAGCAAGGGTGCCTTGTTCGCCAAAGGACACAGGGATGCAAGGGTGCAAGGGTGTCTCTTCCTGACTGTCGACCCCGTTCCCTTTTGGCCTGGCGGGCCCTGTTTCTCCTTGGGAATCCGATGACCCCACCGCAGCGTTCCTCTCTGGCCTAACGGGCCCTGCGTGTCCTTGAGAGGTCTGCTGGCCCCCAGGGGTGCCCGCGAGGGCGTCAGGACCGGACACGGGGATGCAAGGCAAGGGTACCTTGTTCGCCAAAGGACGCAGGGCTGCAAGGGTGCAAGGGTGCCTCTTTCTGGCTGTCAGAATTGTGCGGGGTCCACGAAGCGCAAGCCCAGCACCTGCTGCCGAATGTCGGGACGCCGCAATGCCCGCAGGCGGTGAGGGCGCCAGAAGCTCGAACAGCCGCCAATCCATCTACCCAGTCCTTCCAACCGCACGTGTGCGCGGCGGACTCGTCGACAGAAACTGTTGACCCCCCCGAAAGCGTGGACTCGCCTCCGCTGCAGCGTCGCTACGGCGCCTTGCCGCAGAGGCCCGCTGCCGCCTCCGTTGAGCCGAGATCGTCTCGCAGGGCCGGCCAGCCACTAGCGGCGGCCACCCGGCCGGCGGGAGGCCAGCCGGCGGCCAGCTGGCGGCCTCGGAAGGCGGCCGGCGGCCGGCGGCGGCGGCCGGCCAGCCGGCCGTGGCCGGACCGAACGGCTCGTAGCGCGAGCCATGGCCACAGCGGTAGTCCCAAGAAGAACGAGGAGCCTGCCCCGTGGCCTTCGCACACGGGTCAAAGGCCTGCCAGCGGGTCCCATGCTCTCCAGCCTGACGCCAGAGGCCGGCGTGGCCAGCGGCGGGCGCCTCTCGCGCCTGCCAGCCACCGCTTCTGGCGCCTGCGGCCATGCCAAGAAGAGATGTGGGAATGAAAGGAAAGAGCGACAGAAGAAAGAGGAAGGCCTCCTGGCGGCACGCGGCTTGACCCAGAACGGCTTGAGCCAAAAGGTTACGGACGCTGGTGGGGTTACGCGAAACGTCAACAATATGAAATCAATGCGTTAGGGGGCCCTGCTCCGCCTCCACCTCCCCGCCGAACTTTCCTCATCCTTACTTTCTTTTTGTTCTTTCGTCGTCCTCCTCCTCCTCCTCCTTCTCCTCCTCCTCCTCCTCCTCCTCCCCCTTTTCTGGCCTTCCCTCCATATGTTTCCTTCCTTGTCCTCCATCTTCCGTCAGCGTGGATCCCCATGGCACAGTTGCCTAGCTCTGCCGCATAGGAAGAAGCCCAGGCGACGAAGGTCAACCGCCCATAAGCTGCACAACGCGTATTGCGGAACATCTATTGGACCGCACCTATTGGACAACAAATATTTCCTTTCGAAGACAACATTCGGATCGACCCCACTAGAATTAACAATTTCACGTTTCGTGTTGCATGTTACAGATGATTCAAACCCATCGCCCATACGAGATATGATTCCATATAATCGAAGGCAGGTTGGCATCGGCACCCCCGCCTCTTCCGCTGCAACAGATGCAAAACGCGCGCTCGATTGTCAATCTGGTAAATTTCCAAGAACCGCTTGCAACACATGGGACGAAAGACGCACGCGCGAGTCGTCGCGCGCGGATGCAGGAATCCCTGGGGGAAAACACGTGGCTTCGAACAAATTTTAACATCGAGCCCCGCAACATAAAACAACATGTGGTTTGGCAGCAGGAAAGTTCAAACCACAACAACATGCGCTCGGTGTCGTGCGAATTCGTAAGACAACCATCGTTTTGCAACGGGTTCATACATTGCTACCAAGAGGGCCTCGCGCGCGCTTTTCGAAATCGTTCGGACGCCCCTGGGCGCGTGTTGCCGCAATAATGCATTGCATAAGCCGGGAAAACATACGCACGCGCGCGTCGTCGCGCGCGTATGCCGGAATCCTTCAGACAGCGTTACTTTTTGCAGGAATTTGAACTTGGAGCGACTCGAAAACATCGAAAGACACACGACTGGGCAACAACAGTTTTCAAAAACGTTTGCGCTCACGTTCCTGGAACGTATTCAGGAACACATGGTATTTCAACATGATCACTCCATTCAGCCAAACGGGCCCCTCGCGCCGCATGTCGAAATTGTTCGAACGCCCGCGCACGCGTGCTGGGGGGGGGGGGCGGGGGGCGGATTTGTATCAAATCAAAAAAAACGGGCCGCTCTCGCGCGTCGACCGCGCACGCATGTCGAATTCCCTCCGACACCTTCATCACCGACGCGAGGGCCCCGTCATCGTAGTCGGCGTGACCAGCATCGGCGCCGCCACTGGCTTTGCAATTTTCGTTGTCATCATCGCCACCGCCAGCGCTGCCACCATCACCGCGTCTACCGTTGGTCGACGTTGCCATGCTGCTGCGCCCGCCCAAGTCGCCGACTCGTCGTGAAGTAAATGTCCGTCGGGAAATGCCCTGCGGTCAACGCCACCGCGGCCGCGTCAGTAACGCCCAACTATCCGGCCGTTGCGCGGGCGAGCATGCGCAGGCTAGCGCGGCCGCTGGGAAACACCAGCCGACCAACCCCAAGCACTCATCGCACGCTCCGCCGCGTGGGTTTTGCAAGCGAAGCTGCAGGTGGGTGGGTGGGATGATTGCGTGAACAATAGAGTGGGTAACTCACGGCGAACAAACATGTATGTAACCCTTTTCGTATTGCAATTTATATATGATTCTGCCCCATCGCCTATCCTAGACATGAACTCGCACCGTGCCAGCCCAACTGGCATCCCCCCCCCGCCGCCATCCCCTGGGGCAAAACTATGCGCGGGCTCGTTTATCACAAATCATGGGTTTCCAATGGTCCTTTGCAACAGATGCAATACGATTTGCACGCGCGCGTCGTCGCGCGCGCATGCCGGATTATATATATATATATATATAAATATGTACGTCCGGTTCCGGAAAGATTCGACATCGAGTCCAAAAACATGATAAAACAAATTGTTTCTCAACGCTGAGTTTCAACGAAAACGCGCGCGCGCTCTTGCGAATTCTTAAGAAAACCATCGTAACAAATGGGTCTCGCGCGCGCGTCGAAATTTTTCGAACGCCCTTTCGCGCGCGCCGTCGCGAGAACCCTTTGCTAACAAACAAACGATGGGCACGCGCGCGCGTCGTCGCGCGCATGCTGCAATTCTTCCAAAATACCTTCGGTGCCGCAGCGATTTCAAAACTGAGAACCCAAGACACATTCAACAACGCATGGTTTCGCGACATCTGTTTTCAAGAAAAACTTATGCGCGCTGTTGTGAATACTTCAGACGCGTCTTTTTCAACATTTTCATGCCATTCGGCCAAGCGGGCCTCCGGCGCCGCATGCCGTCATCATTCGCGCGCCCTTGAGCGCGCGCGGGTGGGGCACGGCCCGCGTCGAATAAAACCACGCGGTCTACTCTCGCGCGTCGTCCGCGCACGCGTGTCGAATTCCTTCCAAAACCTTCGTCGCCGACGCGAGGGCGCTGTCATCGTCGTCGGCGTGGTCATAATCGGGCCCCGCACTGGCCGCGCCTTCGTCGGTGTCAACATCGACGCCAACGTCGTTACTATCATCGTCGCGTCGTGTCTACCGTCTTCGGCGTTGCCATGGCACCGCGCCCGCCCAAGTTGCCGACTCGCAAGTAAGTGCCCGCTGGGGCGCGCCCGGCGGTCAGCGCCGCCGCGGCGGCATCGGCGGCGCCAAACTAGCTGGCCAGCGCGCGCGTGCTAGGGTTGGCGCGGCCGCGGAAATGCAGCAGCCAACGCCAAGCATGCATCGCAATCGCCACCGCATGCAGGTGGGTGGGTGGGATGTTGACCGGAGAGTGGGAGGTGCCAGTTCGTTTGTTAAAATCAGTTGCGCCACGTACTTTCTCCTTTCTGTCAACCATAAGTTCTACCACCCTCCCCCCCACGGGGTTAAAGACTCACCTTTTTGTATTGCAATTTACATTTGAGTTAGCCCCATCGCCCATCCGAAAAATGAACCTACGCCATCCCAGGGGGGCAAATATCGCCCCCCCCACCCGCCATCCTCTGCAACAGAGACTGCGCGTGAACACTCGTTGATCACAAATCCAAAATTTCCCAGAATCCCTTGCGCAAAAAACGAACGAAACACACACTCACGCGTCGTCGCGCGCGCACGCCGGAATCCTTACAACAGCCGCCGGTTCCGGAAGGCTTTGAAAATCGAGTGCCCGAAAGAAACATGCAACACACAGGGCTTCGCAACGCAAGTTTTCAACAAAAGCGCGCGCTCGCGCGCCCTTGCGGAATCTTAAGAAAACCATGAGCTACATGCTCATAATATGCTACCCAGCGGGCTTCGCGCGCGCGCGTCGAAATCGTTCGAACGCCCGCGCACGCGTGCTGCGGTGGCACGATCCGTTTCCAAACATACAATGCGAGCCACTCTCGCGCGTCAGCCGCGCGCGCATTTCGAATTTCTTCCAAAACTTTCAGCGCCGTCGCGAAGACGCCGTCATCGTCGTCGGCGTGGTCACCATCGGCGCCGTGACTGGCTGCTGTGTCGTCGCTGTCAGTATGTCACCAGCATTGCTATTCATCATCGTGTATACAGCTGTCGGCGTGGCCATGGTACCGCGCCCGCCCAAGTTGCCGACTCGCAACGAAGTGCCCGCTGGGATGTGCCGAGCGGTCAGCGCCAACGCGGCAGCGAGGGTCGCGCCAAGCTCGCTGGCCGCTGCGTGCGCGAGCATGCGCGGGCTAGCCAATACCCAGCGCTCATCGCAATCGCTCCCGCATGGGTTTTGTAAGCCAGGTTGCGGGTACTTGGGTGGGATGATTGCGCGAGCAGTGGAGCTGACAACTTCAAGTTCGGCAAATGAGCTGCACCACATAGTTTGCACCACCTGGATTGCACAACGTATATTCCACTACGTACATGGGACAGCACAGTTCGCACCACCTAGGTGGCACCGCGTAGATTTATTCACATATTTGGTATCACCAAAATTGCACCCCGTAGATTGCACCACATGTACTGCACAACGTATATGTGTATGCACATCTGTGGATGTGCCTGTGTGTACATATACAAACCTTGTACATCGCAGAAATAACAACCTAGATTACACAACCTATACTGCAGCACAAAAACTGCTCCACGTTGGTTGCAACATACATATTGCCCCACAGAAGTAGCATCACGTACATGGCTAGAAACAAAATATTTGGGGCCCGCGCTGGCGAACATGTAGCACGGATGGGCAGCTGTCTCTCTTAAAAGTGTACGAGCACCCACAAACAGGCCTTACTGGCCTGGATAGGGGGTCTGCGCGGGCCCGGGGCGCGGCGAAAACCCCGAGCCAAATGCTGCTACAGGCACGCACGTGAACACATGACAAAGCAAGGACCATGAGGACATCCTGACGAAAGCTGTGACACGGCACCGAGGCCGATATTCGGCCGCTATCTGGGTCCATCAAGGCTTGAACACCTGGAAGGACAGGCCCCCAAATTCACGAAGGTCCAGGGAGCCATGTGGCGAGACCTCCGTGCACCGGCCTGCCAGCGTCCCATCTGTAGACTTGCATGCCCGTCTTTGACGAGTCGCAGGCCCAGACAAGTCTGACTGAGTGAATCCCACCAGCCCTTTGGGCGTGAGTGGTTTAGAGAGCCCGCTCTGTCCTCAACCCCCCTTCTTCCCCTTCGGGGAAGGGTTTACCCCTCCCCCTACCCCCTCCCCTGGGCCTGGAGAGGGCGGGCCGAGTGGTGGCAAGGGGGTCTTTTTCGACTCCTGGGAGGGCCAAAAAACAACGACCCTCACGAGGATTCTGGCCCCGACGGGGGGACGCAGTTTGGCCCCTCTGCTCGTCTTTGAAGCGGAAATCATTGATTGTACTACGGTTTTGGCCCCATTTTGGCCTTCTGAGGGGGCCGCGCTCATTTTCCCTCATAGCAAAATCATTGATTTTACGAAGGTTTTGGGCTCATGTTGTCCTTCTCAGGGGGCAGCTCTCACTTGCGCTTCTGAGGAGGTCGCAAGAGGCTCCAAGATGGCCCCAAGAGGCCCCCAGGAGGCTCCCAAGAGGCCTCCAAGAGGCCCCCCAGAGGCCCCCAAGCGGCCCCAAGAGGCCCCCAAGAGGCCCCCAAGAGGCCCCCAAGAGGCCCCAAGAGGCCCCCAAGAGGCCCCCAAGAGGCCCCAAGAGGCCCCCAAGAGGCCCCCAAGAGGCCCCCAAGAGGCCCCCAAGAGGCCCCCAAGAGGCCCCACGAGGCTCCAAGAGGCCCCCAAGAGGCCCCACGAGGAGCCCGAACGACTCACACCAGGACGAGGGGCCCGAACGACTCACACCACGAAGAGCCCGAACGACTCACACCACAAGGAGGGGCCCGAACGACTCACACCAGGACGAGGCGCCCGAACGACTCACACCACGAGGAGCCCGAACGACTCACACCACGACGCGGGCCCCGAACGACTCACACCACGAGGAGCCCGAACGAGTCACACCAGGAGGAGGGGCCCGAACGACTCACACCAGGATGAGGGGCCCGAACAACTCACACCACGAGAAGCCCGAACGACTCACACCAGGACGAAGAGCCCGAACGACTCACACCACGAAGAGCCCGAACGACTCACACCAGGAAGAAGGGCCCGAACGACTCACACCAGGACGAGAAACCCCAAACGACTCAAATCACGAGGAGCGCTTTCTCTCCCTCCTCCTCCGCCTCGTCCTTCTCCCGCTCCCCCCACAAGGAGGATGTACAAGGAGGCGGGAGGAAGGAGGAACAGGGGAGATATGCGGGGCCAAGCGGACACACGCCTGAAAAACACGACTGTCGGCATGCTTCGCAAGAGTTGCTGCTGTGAGATGGGCTGGTGGGGATACGCGAAGCGTAAAGAATTAAGCCAGACAAAGTCTTGCTCGCAAGAAGGAAGACGAGAGGCGGGAGGCAGGGGAGGAGGAGGAGGAGGAGGAGGAGGAGGAGGAGGAGGAGAAGGAGGAGGAGGAGGAGGAGGAGGAGGAGGAGGAGGAGGAAGGGAAAAGGCTGCAACGGCCGCGCCTGCACCGGCGCTCGGTCCGACATTACGCACCAGCAATCGGCCTCCGGGTCCGAGAGAGGAGGGAGGACAGCCAGGGGAGGAGGGGGAGGGGAGGGGGGAGGGGCAGCAAGCAGGCAGGCAAGCAAAGGGCGGTGGGAAGGGGGTTCTACTTGCCTTGCAGGGAAGGGGGGAGGGGGGTTGTACTTGCCTTGCAGCGTCCCCGCGTAGGCTCCGACTGGCCTGTGCGACCACCAGCGCCGCGAGTTGAAAGTTTCGTTCGGACTATCAGGAGGAGGAGGAGGAGGAGGAGGAGGAGGAGAGGAGGAGGAGAGGGAGGAGAGGGAGGAGGAGGAGGAGGAGGAGGAGGAGGAGGAGGAAGAGGAGGAGGAGGAGGAGGAGGAGGAGGAGGAGGAGGGGGAGGGGGAGGAGGAGGAGGAGGTGGGGCGCGGAAGAGGACACATACTATACATGGAAACGCATGCAATTCAACATGTGGCGTCAACGCGCTAATTTGAGAAACTGGAGGGCGGGCCACGCGTGAGGGGGCGCGCGTGGGCCCCTCTGGGTACGGAAACCGTCGTCGACGGCGGCGGAAGGGACAGCGGCGAGCGCGAGATGCCACGCCGCGCTGTTCTTAACACCCTCGCTCCGCTCGTTCCCCTCCTCACCCCCGCCCACGACTGACGATGACGGACGGACGAAGCCCCGCCACGCACCCCCCCCTTCCGTCACGTCTGTGCGCTTGCCCTCGGCCACGACCTGCAGTGCGCCCGCCGGGCAGCCCCCCCGCGCGGGGTTCCCCTTCTTCTTGGGGGGTGGGGGGGCAGGATACCGCGAGGGAGGACGAGGACGACGAGGAGGAGGAGGAGGAAAAGGAGGTGGAAGAGGAGGAGGATGAGGCGAGAAGGAGGAAAAAGCGAGGGGGGACGAGGAGGAAAAAGAGAAAGAGAGAGAGAGAGAGAGAGAGAGAAAGGGAGAGGACGAATGTGAGGAATGGGAAAGAGGGCAAAGGATAAATGGAGGAGGAGAACGAGGGAGGGGGGGGAGCAGGAAGGGGAGAGGAAGAGGAGGGATGAGGAGGAGGGGAACATTGAAACGCAAGACCAGGGGAAATTTGGAAATGGGGGGGAAATGAGGGCGAGGCGGAAGAGGATGCAGCGGTGTGGGGGTGGGGTCAAGCTACCCACCAGCCGCAGCCCGTGACGCTCACCCACACCCGCCCTCCAACCACATAAGTAAAGCCCCGGTCTCAGCATGGGCAAGGGCCGCCATCGGCAACCTTTGGAAACCAATGCTGACGCCCGCCATGTGCGTGACGCCAACGAGGTGCGCCACGCGTACCAGGGCCCCCCCATCATCCTTATCAAAGGGATCGCGGGGCGCCCGCGCGTAGTCCAAAATCTTGCCGCAACGTGCACGTTGCATTGCTTTTTGACCAAGATGGTTGGCCTTCGCACGCAGGACCATCTGCAAACACCCGCTCGCCCCTGTCAAAGAACATGACCGGCCCACAAACCCGGAAAGGAATTTAAAACTACTAGGCATGAACAAGTTTCAGAACACCTCAGTTGAGCGGGCGCATGTGCACAGAATGAGGAACAAAAGGGGGGACGAACACGGAAATGCTGCGTATTGCACGGCAGCCACGCGCTCCTTGCCGCCCCGGGCTACTATCCCTGGGGGCACTTCTGGCACGCAAGGCGGCCTCGAAGCCCCCCCACCGCCTCGAGGGCGAAAGTGCCAAGTGGGCGGGAGCGAAGAGGCGAGGCCCTGCGCAAGTCCAAGATGGTCCAGGCCCCTCACCACGATCAAAGCTGCAGGTAAGCGTGCGGCGGGGGCGACCCCGCCTGCGCGATCGCGACAGCGCCAGGCCCACGTGAGTCAAGGGGGGCCCGCGATCCCAGGATAAAGATCCCTTGCAAATTACGCTGCGTCGGCACTCCCGAGGCCAGGAACCGCGGTGAAGTACGCTGCGTCTGCACTCTTGGAGCCTCCTGGTGCCCCCTGGGGCGTGCAGATTCGGCGGCGCTGGAAACCCTGCACGCGCAGGTGGCCCTCCTCCTGCTGCTGCGGCACTGGGCGAGCTTTGGCAAGCTCGTCTGCAGCACACGCACGGCGCCGCCAGAGCTGAGGGCAGGCGCCCTCCGAGGCTTCGACGCCGCGCAGCGGGCGGCGCTTGAAGGCCTGCTGGCCGCGGACTTGACAGACGCTCAGTGGCACCAGGCCTCCCGGGGACTGGCCTATGCTGGCCTGGGCCTGCGGCAGCTGGAGGCACACGCGGCGGGCGCTTACCTGGCCAGCCTCGGCACCACGCGGCGCCTCTGCTCGGAGCGGGCTGGAGCTGCCTTTTTTGTTCTCTCTCTCTCTCTCTCTGCGTACAACGCGCAGCTCTCGCAATCTGGCGGCCTGCCCCCAGGCGCTGTCGAGACGGCGAAGCAAGAGGACCTCTCCGCCGCGCTTGACGACTACTAGTGCCGACACTTCTTCGGAGCAGCTGACCGCTCGGACATCCTGTCCGACCTGCTCCTCGGTGCGTCGGGGCGGCTTAATTGAAGTCGCGCCCGACGAAAATCCGCCGACCCCTTGTGGGTCTCTAGGCGTGTGAGATAGTTCCCCCCTAACCTCCCCCCCCTGGGACCCCAAACCGGAGATTCGACCCCCCCCCCCCCCCCCCCGGGCACACGACGAGCGCGTCACGGGGCTCTTTTGGGCCCAAAAGGGGATCAAGACGGGCCAAGAAGGCCCCCAAACTCCTCCAAGACGGCTCGCGAGGGCTCCGAGGCGCCAAACGAGCGTTCCCAGACGCCCAAGATGCCCCCAAGACGAGCCTAGAGGCCTCCAAGACGGCCCAAGAGGCCTCCAAGAGCACTCCTCAGAAGGGCCGAAGCGCCGAAAATCGTCAAATTCCCATGGGGAAACGTACATTTTGATCATATACTACTTGTCGGCCTTCACGGCGTTGACGACGGTCCCAGAGCACCCCAAGACCGCCCCGAGAGGCCCCCAAGAGGCGCCCAAGTCGGCCCAAGAGGGCGCCAAGACGGCCGAAGAGGCCCCCAAAATAGCCCAAGAACGCCCCAAAACGGCCACAAGAGGTGCCCAAGAGGGGGAGCCCGAACCGACAATCCGAGCCTTCCGCCCCAAGACGGCCCCCAAAGGCCCCAAGAGGCCCCAAGAGGCCCCCAAGAGGCCCACAAGAGGCCCCAAGAGGCCCACAAGAGGCTCCAAAACGGCCCCCAAGAGGCTTCGAAACTGCCTCCAAGAGTCCCGCGAGAAGCCCCCCAAGAGATCCCAACGATCACCGCACAAGTCTCACATCAACAACCCAGGCACGGTGGCGGGGTTGCGTTTGCGCACACAAAAGGATTCGCGCTTTCGAGGACAAAATTGCTCCAAAACGGCCCAGGATGGCTCCAAAACGGCCCAAGATGGCTCCAAGACGGCCCAAAACAGTTCGAAGACGGCCCAAGATGGCCTCAAGATGGCCTAAAAGGCTTTCACCATCGCCCACGAAGTCTCCAAAAAAAACCCCAAGACGTTTGAAAGAGGCGCACATTACGCATGTCATTATATTTCCATTGCGTTGTTTAGCATGTTTGCATGTGTTGCCTTTCCCGGCTTCCGTCGGCTCACGTAGCCCCAAGAGCCTCCAAGATCGCCCCACGGCGCCCCAAGAGGGCCTCAAGACGGCCCCAGAAAATCCTATCACGGCCCTGGACGCCTCCCAATTCGGCCTAAGACGACCCCAGGACGGCAACACCTGCCTCCAAATTGGTCCCAAGCTGGTGCAAGACGCCTCTGACCCAAAACCCATAACCCAGAGCCTTGTTTCTGTGTCCCCTTCCTCCTTCTCCTCCTCCTCCTCCTCCTCCTCCTCCACCTCGGCCGCCAGGCGGGCTCAAAACTGCTTTCCAGAGGTCCCCGAGAAGCGTGCCGCGAGATCCCTATACACATACGGAAAGCCTCTAACCCATAGCACATCTCCCAGAGTTTCGTCTCTGTGTCCCCGTCCTCCTCCCCCTCTCCTCCTCCTCTTCCACCTCCTCCTCGCCCACTCCTCCTCTTCCTCCCCCGCCTCATCCTCTGCCTCCCCGATTCTTCTCCACCCATCCTCCGCCTCACCCCCCATCCCTCTCTCCCCCTCCCCCTTGTCCTCCCCCGCACGCGCGCCCCCGATTGGGCATCATTTGCAGGTCTTGCATATCAGGGTGCCCTGTTTTGCATCGCGTGCGACGTTGGAGGGGTCTCCGGAAAACGCCGACTTCGGTAGTCTTCTCTTGCACGCGCCGCCGCACTGATACGCCTGGCAACTGCGGGCTGTGAACCCGAGGTTCTTGCAGCCTCCGCACACCACTTTCGCTCCTTTCGCCGCTCGATGATCTTCCACTTGCTTATGCTTCGAATGTTTCTTGTCCGAGAACGCTTCTCCGCACGCCGCGCACGTCAGTGGCTTCGCGTCTGCCTCGGCTTTCCGCTTGCGATTCGCTGCCTCCGCATTCCCCCGTCGCACCTCTTTCTCTCGTTCTTCCACGCATTTCCGACAGAGTCTTTCCCCCGCAGCATTTTTTTTCTGAGCTTCCGACATATCCGCCTTTTCGTCATATAGCGGCAGGCACTTACCGTTCGTACATCGCACTGTTCCGACGCAATGATTCCACTTCGCGCTGTCTTTCCGCGAGTTCAGCTTGGCTTTGATACCGCTGCACTTCGCGCAGTACATGCCACCATGGCGCTGCCATGGTGGCATGTACATGCCACCGCGGAGGCCCGCAGTCAGGTAAAACATACAATCCCTTGAGACAGTGATAGCGACAACGACGACAATGATTATGACGAGGATGATACCGATGATGATGATGATGATGATGATGATTAGCATGATGACGGTGGTGATGATAATGATAATGATGATGATGATGATGATGATGATGGTGATGATGATGATGGTGACGGTAATGATGATGATGGTGGCGATGGCCTCGGGCTCGTAACGTGCCTGGACCTAGCAATGCGAAACAAACCGCGAACACCTTCTCGGTTCCCAAGCGTGTGAGACCCGTCCCCTCCACAGCCCCGAGGTTCCCCGTGCGGGCTCAGGGATGCCCCAAAAAACAACCCCGCCTCACCAAAGAAGTCAAACCCAGCAAGAAATATACGGGCCCCACTCCAACGCTTCCACCCTTTGGGCATCTCCAAAACGATGCCAATATTGCATTCGCGTCCTTTCTTTTCCGATGGGCCCCCCAGGGCCTCGAGATGACCCCAAGCGGATTCCACATGGCCCCAAGAGAGGTCATTATGGACCCCTACACGACTCCCCAGCCCGATTCAAGCGAGCCGGCAAGACCGCCAAGATGAGGGGTCGGCGGATGTGGCGTAACCTTATAGAATCTGGGGATGTTCTTGGAGCCGGGGGAATCACCGAGCTGCGGAGGCGGCTTCTGCTGCGAGTCTTATTGCGACGCGGACGTCGGCGTAACGCGCCGCGCAACCTGGTTGGGCGATTCGCCGCCGCGCCCGGACGACGACCGCGCCATCGGCCGTCGCCCCGCCATCGTGCACATCCCGAGATGGCACCTAGCCGCGCCTGCCGCCCGACTTTGCGGTTTGCTCACCGCACCGGCAAGCTGCTGGGGGGCTGGTTTTCCAAGGGACTTGATGTGCCGCAATCGCGAATGAGGTGCAGGATTTGTCCTCACAAGCGAACCCCCCTGTCAAAACAACTGGGTTGAGTTCACGGGCGAGAAACGCCCATGTGTAATTATTCAGGCAAAGCAACCTAACAGCGATGTGTATAAGCATATCTGGAAGCATTCCCCTTAAGATTCAGGTGAGAATCCAGTTGTAGAACTCTGCTGTTCTCGCAGTCGCAGCCTCAGCCTGCCTCGGCTTGCCTCGGCCTCAGCCTCAGCCTGCCTCAGCCTCAGCCTCAGCCTGCCTCAGCCTCAGCCTCAGCCTGCCTCAGCCTCAGCCTCAGCCTCAGCCACAGCCTCAGCCTCAGCCTGCCTCAGCTTCAGCCTCAGCCTCAGCCTGCCTCGGCTTGCCTCGGCCTCAGCCTCAGCCTCGGCCTCAGCCTCAGCCTCAGCCTGCCTCAGCCGCAGCCTCAGCCTCCCTCAGCCTCAGCCTGCATCAGCCTCAGCCTCAGCCTCAGCCTGCCTCAGCCGCAGCTGGCCTCATCCTCAGCCACAGCCTCAGCCTCAGCCTGCCCCAGCTTCAGCCCCAGCCTCAGCCTGCCTCGGCTTGCCTCAGCCTCAGCCTCAGCCTGCCTCGGCCTCAGCCTCAGCCTCAGCCTGCCTCAGCCTCAGCGTCAGCCTCTCAGCCTCAGGCTGCATCAGCCTCAGCCTCAGTCTGCCTCAGCCTCAGCCTCAGCCTCAGCTTGCCTCAGCCTCAGCCACAGACACAGCCTCAGCCTCAGCCTCAGCTTCAGCCTCAGCCTGCCTCGGCTTGCCTCGGCCTCAGCCTCAGCTTCAGCCTCGGCCTCAGCCTCAGCCTGCCTCAGCCTCAGCCTGCCTCAGCCTCAGCCTGCATCAGTCTCAGCCTCAGCCTCAGCCGCAGCTTGCCTCAGCCTCAGCCACAGCCTCAGCCTCAGCCTCAGCCTGCCTCAGCTTCAGCCTCAGCCTCAGCCTGCCTCGGCTTGCCTCAGCCTCAGCCTCAGCCTGCATCAGTCTCAGCCTCAGCCTCAGCCGCAGCTTGCCTCAGCCTCAGCCACAGCCTCAGCCTCAGCCTCAGCCTGCCTCAGCTTCAGCCTCAGCCTCAGCCTGCCTCGGCGTGCCTCAGCCTCAGCCTCAGCCTGCCTCGGCCTCAGCCTTAGCCTGCCTCAGCCTCAGCGTCAGCCTCTCAGCCTCAGCCTGCATCAGCCTCAGCCTCAGCCTCAGCCTGCCTCAGCCTGCCTCAGCCTCAGTCTCAGCCTGCCTCAGCCTCAGCCTCACAGTTGGCTCCGGGCAATCAGAATATGATACAGGAATGGTGCTCTGGGAACACGAAGAACACGAAGTGGCCTACAGTTGGCTCCGGGCATTCAAAATTTGGCCTGGGAATGGTGCTCTGGGAACACGAAGAACACGAAGTGGCCTACAGTTGGCTCCGGGCATTCGAAATGTGGCCTGGGAATGGTGTTCTGGGAACACGAAGAACACGAAGTGGCCTACAGTTGGCTCCGGACATTCAAAATGTGGCCTGGGAAAGGTGCTCTGGGAAAACGAAGAACACGAAGTGGCCTACAGTTGGCTCCGGGCATTCGAAATGTGGCCTGGGAATGGTGTTCTGGGAATGGATTCTCAAGTATTCCTAAGGATTCCTAAGGATTCCTGGGGCTGCCGGTCTTGTCCGGTTTTGTCCGGATCCCGCCCAGACCCCCCTGGGGCGCCAAGATGCTCTCTTTTGACCCCACTAGAAACCTATCAGTCTTCGCTGTTAGGTAAAAACGCATGGTTTGAACTCACGGGCGAAAGGAACCCATGTAAAAACAAATGGTGCCACCTCACGGGCAAACGGACTGAATGGAAAGCAAAACGGTTTGGGCTCACGGGCGAAAAGAACCCATGAAAAAAACATACGGTTTGGGCTATCGTGGCTTTCTGGAGCCTCCTGGGAAATCCTGGGCCTCCTGGGGCCTCCTGGGGCCTCCTGTGGCCTCCAGAAGCTTTCTGGGGCCTCCTGGGGCCACCTGGGGCCTCCTGACGCCTCCATGGAGTTTCGTAGGTTTGGGCTCACGGGCGAAACGAGCCATGTCAAAATACAGTGTGAGCCCACGGGCAAGAGACGCCCACATAACTATTCGCCGGCCCAACGGGCCAGAGGCGTGCTAAGATCTCCGGTAACTGGTTAACAATTCTCTAATTCGCGCGCGCGGGGCGGCCCCTGGGGGTCCCCGGACGAAAAGTACCCCGGGCGACTCCCTGCTGATCCCCGGGCGAAGTCACCAGAGCGCCCCATGAGCGCACCAACAGGGCTCCGAGACGTCCCCGAGAGCCCCAAGAAAGGCCAAGAGGCCCCCAAGAGGCCCCAAGAGGCCTCCAAGAGCACTCCCAAGAGGGCCCCCGGAGGCAAAATTCATTGCTTTTCCTTAGGTTTTTGAGAGATTTTGGAGCTTCCACCTTTTCGGCTTCCCGACCCCCAAGACGGCCCAAGAGGCCCCCAAGATCGCCCCAAGAGGGCCCAAGAGGCCCCCAAGAGGGCCCCAAGATGGCCCAAGAGGGCTCGAAGACGGCCCAAGAAGCCTCCAAGACGGTCCAAGAGGGCCCCAAGAACGCCCCCAAAGGGGCCCCAGAGAGGGAACACGAAACAACATTTCGAGCCCTCGGCCCTAAGAAGCCCCTACGAGGCCCCAAGAGGCCCCTAAGAGGCCCCAAGAGGCCCCCACGAGGCCCTCAGGAGGCCCCCAAGAGTCCCCCAAGCGGCCCCAGGAGGCCCCCCAAATGCCCCCCCGAGCGCCCCAGGAGTCCCCCAAGCGGCCCCAGGAACCCCCAAAGCGCCGCATTGACACCAGGCCCTCGGGCAAACGGCAGACATGAGACTGTATGGGCCGGCGGAATGAGCGAAGCGATTACATAAACGTATGGTTTGCGCTCACGGGCGAAAACAACTAATTTAACAATGCATGGTTTGAACTCACGGACGAACAGAACACATGCAAAAACATACGAATTCCCATTACAGGCAAAAAGGAACCGATGTAAAAGCACATGGTGTTGGCTCACGGGCGAACATAACCTATGTAAAACACGCTGTTTGACCTCGCGGGCGAGAGGGAAACACACTATAAACCACAAGGTTTAGGCTCACGGGTGAAAGGAATGCATACAACAACACACGGTTTGAGCTCACGGGCGGAAAGGACCAATCGACCACACACACACGAGTTTGGCTCACGGGCGAGAAGAACCCATGTAAAAAGACATGGTTCGAGCTCACATGCGGAAGGAACCCGGGTACAAGCAGCTGGTCTTGACCCACGGGCGAAGGGAATTTTGAAGAACAACGCATGGTTCGCGCTAACTGGCGCAAACAGCCAATGTAAAACACGTGGTTTGAGCTCACGGGCGATAAAGAACCCACGGTTTGCGCTCACGGGCGATAAAGAACCCATGTGAAAATATGTGGTTCTGGCTCACTGGCAATATCAAACCCGTTTGAGAATTACTGGTTTGAGCTCTCGGGCGACAAGCACCAATGCAAAAACACATGATTTCGACCCACGGGCGAGAATAATTCATGTTAAAGTGCACAACGATCCCCGTGTTTTCACGCTTCTCCCGCTTGGGGGCGTTAAGAAGCCCCGCGGTGTCACGCTTGTGCCACTCTGGGGCGATAGGGACCCACATGTTTGCATGTGTCCAAGCAGCCCAAAGACGGACATTCAACATGTGGCCGTGGGCCATCGGTGCCCTGGACCCGTCAAAACACATGTGTTTCCAGCTCGGGGCAACAATGTTAGATGCCCTCCCCTACGGTATAAAACTTCGGGACCCCCACTGGGACAACTATAAAAAACGTGGTTCCAGCTCGGGGCAACCGCGTTCGATACCCCCCTGGGCGGCCTGGACATGTAAAAACACATGATTCCAGCCTGGGACAACTATGTCAGATACCGCTGCCTCCTCACAGACGAGGTTCCCGCTCGACACATTCTCTGAAATTTGCCCCCCGACGAGGCCCCCGCTCGAGACATCCCCAAACTCCGCAAATTCAGTGTTTCGCCTGAGAAATCCTCAGGCGTCTCGCTCGGGACGTCATCAACATTTCAATTCGCCGTTCCTACGCGACCTTGTTTGACACAGTGGCCCACTAAGAAAAACCTGGGCCCACGCCCTTTCCAGAAAAATCCGCGGGACCTTTTCAGGGGGGAAACACCTAAAAGAGAACCCTGCGCCCACACGCTTTCCGGGAAAAAATGCGCTGGCCCACCTCGACCTAATTATTGATCGAAGAAAGACTCCACCGGCCGACCTCAGTCGAGGCACCGGGGTCAATTTACAAACATGGTCGACACACGAACCCAGAAAGGAATTTAGAACTGCGAGGCACGGGAGCGTTTCTGAGCACCTCGATTGGGCGATGGGTTGTGGCAATGCTGAAAATGTGCACGGTGATGATACTGTGCCAAGGACCTGCACCGCGTCGGAATCCCGACCGTTCTCGGAGGTGGACCTTCACTCCCGCCGCGCTCCGCTGGGATCACCACGACCGCCGTCGTCCGCCGCCGTGGGGCTCCTTTGCCCATTGTGCCACGCAGGAAAGGAGGCAGGCCTCAGCTGGACCGAATCGCGAAATCGGATCGCGCGTCGTCGCGGATTCGGATCGTTCGGGATCGCGGGTCAGGCTCGGCCCCTGCAGGCTGGAGAAGGAATCGGTTTGTGTCGGATCGGATCAGACCATGATCGGAATCGAACTTGGGGGACCGGATCGGATCGAACCGGACCGGAAGCGGCCCTGAAAAGGGTCCATGGGAAATAAGTCCTGGATCCCGAGGCTTTCCCCCAGATCGGCTTCTCTTGGGGGTTCCGGAGCGGTGCGGTGACAGACCGTGCGGTGACCTCGAGATAGTTGTAAAGGCCGCACCACACTGTCCGTCCCCGCACCGTCTTTGGACCCTGGAGGCCCTGGTGCCCGAGACATCCTTGGGAACGACCAAGTCCCCAAAAGGCGCGGTCCCCCCGAATCCCAACTGACGCACCACACCGTATGGTCCCCGCACCGTTCCGAGGCCCCTGGCTCCTCATCCCGGGCCGTCTCTGGACTGTCCCAGGGCCGTGGAGGGACCCGGGAGCCCGAGAGCGGCGAACAGCCCTCAGGACCCCGCAGCGTCGTGGGACAAGCCCTCCAACGTCGTGGAACAGCCCTCCAACGTCGTGGAACAAGCGCAGCGTGATGGGACATTACGACTGGAGCCTTAGGCCCTGAGCCCTACAATCATCGTGGTATTATCAGGAACGCTAGGTACGCAAGGAACGGGCAACGATTTTTTCCCAACCATCCTGTGGTGTTGGGTCCTCGTTTTGGAGTGACGGTCCCAGCGTTCCTCATCTCTCCTCCTCCTCCTCCTCCTCCTCCTCCTCCTCCTCCTCCAGCACCAGACTGGATAGGCCTCCGAGTACAGTCTGGTGCTGGAGGAGGAGGAGGAGGAGGAGGAGGAGGAGGAGGCCTGCTCCTGCTTCAGCTCCCCTTGTTCTGCTCATCATCATCAACATCACCATCACCATCACGATCACCAACCCCAGAACCAGCACCAGCGTCATCATCATCATCATCATCATCATCATCACCATCATCACCATCACCATCACCATCATCGCCATCATCATCATCACCAGCAGCAACATCATCATCACCACCACCATTATCAGCATCATCATCACCATTACCACCACCACCATCACCACCATCACCACCATTACCATCACCATCATCATCATTATCAACCTCATCAACATCATCAACAACATCACCACAACCATCAACTATCGCCCACCATCATCGTCGATCGCCATCATCACCACCAACACCATCACCACTACCATCACCATCACGATCACAATCACCCGCATCATCACCACCACAAGTATCACCATCATCATAAACATCAACATCTGCATCACCATCATCGCCATCATCATCACCAACAACATCATCACCGCCATCACCGCCTTCATCGTGATCATCATTCTGATCACCGTCATTCTCACCCTAATCCTCACTCTAATCCCCACCCTCACCGTCACCATCATTCTCACCCTCATCAGCACCCTCAGCATCAGCATCAGCATCAGCATCAGCATCAGCGTCCTCAGCATCATCATCATCATCATCATCATCATCATCATCATCATCATCATCATCATCATGGTCATCATCATCATCATCATCACCATCATCATCATCATCACCATCACCATCATCAACCGCATCATCATCAGCATCATCATCGCCATTACCACCATGAAAGCTGGGAACAAACTTGTACTCATCATCATACTCAGCATCATCAGCATCAGCAACAACGTCACCATAGTCTCTTTCCCGATCCACCATCATGAAGCTGACCCGCGGAATCCTCCATCCTCGTTCCTCCCAAATTCCTGCCTCCCTCCTCGGCTCTCCGCCACACCTGCTTCAAACCTTGCCTTTTGCTTTTGCTCACCTTGAAGCTGGGCCGCTGATCACTCCCTTCTCCTCACCCTCCTCCCCTGCGATTGGTCATCCCCTACTCCTGCTACTCATTACTATCCTCATCCACCTCTTCCTCCTCCTCCCTCTCATCTTCCTCCTCCTCCTCCTTTCCTTCTCCCTGCCCCCGACCCCATCCACTCCCTCTCCTGCAACCTGCAGCCTATTGGACCGTGAGTCCCGCGGGCGCGACCACGGCCCCCTCTCGGCGGCACCGATGGAGCGCCACAAGCGGCCATTCCGAAAACAGTCCGATCACCGGTTGTGGGGCCGGCGAAGGACGATGGAGAGACGGACGGGGGTCTCCGAAAGAAGAGGGCGAAGGGGGCACGAATGGACGGGCCGAGCGAGAGGGGGGAGGAAACAAATAGACAGACCTGCGGACCGGAATCGCTCGGACGACGCGCACGCGTGCAACACCGCGGATCAAATTGTATCCATAGGATGGGGCCCAAACTTCGGAGGCTGTGTATTCCCCCTGTCTCGGGTATCTTGTCCGTGAACGTGAGGAAGTCTCTTGCGAGAATCACTGATGGGGCTGCGTCGGAAGTCTGGTTGAAGTTTCGCTTGTGCGCCGGACGACTGCAAACTTTACATTGACTCCTTCCCGCCGTCCGCCGTTCTCCCCCCCTTCAGGCATACATCGCATACCTGGCGCTGAACTTCGTGGGCAGTAAGGCGGGTGGCGACGTGAACGAAGGACGATGGATGGGTGGGGCCTCTCTCCAGCGAGGCACCGTCGGGCAACCAGGTGGCGTCTTCGTGGCTCGCAATGCCGTGATATCGCCTTCATGTCAACACCATGTACCATGCTCACCCCTTCTACGCATCGTTGCTCCTGCTTCTGCCTACTTGCCCACGCAGCACGTTGCCGAATTGCGCGCGTTGGTTACATTTGTGATTTTGCTGCTTGCCCATTTGCTTTTATATGCCGGGGGTCGGTCGTGCGGGATATTCGCTTGTCCCCGTTTCAACTCTCTAAATGTGTCGCTCCCCCTCTTCCAAGGTCGGTCGATCGTACGCTTGTGTGCCCTTTCAAGTCTAGCCTCCTCTCTCACGCTTTCTCGCTCTCTCACTCTTCTCCCCTCTCTCGATGTCTCCCTCTTTCCCTCTCCCTCTGTCTCGTTCGCCCACTCGCTCTCATTCTCTCTCTCTCTCACTCTGTTTTGTCCTTTGTCCTTTGATCATCAACCCATGCGCAGCCACGTCCCGGACTCTCCCCCCTGCCTCCGCGCCGCTCTTTTTCCTCTCCCCATCGCCCCCTCGGTCCGGTACCCCTGGGGAGCCGCGGGCATCCCAGCCGAGACCTTGCTCTTCACCGCATCCCATTCTTCGTCGTTCAGGATAGGGGTCCCGCGCCAGTAGGCCAGCGACGCCTGCGGCGTGCGACAGGAAGATCGAGAGGCGAGGAGCACGGTCGAAACGTGCCCACACCAACGCGGGTACAGAAAACGAGTCCATTCGACGAAGGCCCAAGGCTCATATAGATGCCCAAACGAAGAGCATTCCAAAGTGGGCGACAAAAAAACGGACAACACAACACGCGTGATCGACCCACGAACCCAGAAAAGGGATGCAGAACTGTGAAGCATGGCGTCGTTTCCAAGACGTCAAACCTGGGCGACGGGAGATGCCAATGCCCCGCAGAAAATCGATCGTGATGCACCATGCCACGGGTTGCGCTGTACTGCGCCGTGTTGTGCCGTGCTTTGCTAAGTTCAAAACGTCACGCCGCTTTGAACCGTCCCGCGCCCTATTGCATTGTGGATCAAGCCGTCCTTGGCGTCAGAATCGTGGCCGGACTGATTTGGATCTTGAGCTCGAATTGCCTGAACGCAAAGCTCGGGCTACTTCTAGTCGAGACGTGTGGGGCTGTCGGAGCGCGCGCGGACGCGCACGGGCCCTTTTTCAGCGCACGGGCCAAAGAGGGCTGCAGTCCAACTCTCTCCACTCTATGCTACACTGCTGATGCTACCTACCTACCCACCCACATGCTAACTGCTGCACTGCATTTTTACATGGGGTCGAGAGCTCCAGTATATACAATCAGCAAATGCCCTGAACATGCAGGATGCCTCAACACCCCTCCGCCATGTATGCGTCTGTAGCTTCACATGGCCTTCGCTCGTGCTTGTCACGGCTCTCTCACTAGACCGCAACCTAGTGCCGGTGGCTCTCTGGAGCCACGCCAGGAGAAGAGTGGCGCAGTTTTGTGTAAAAGTAAAAGGTGGTCCCTGCATCAAGCAATGCTCAAAGGTCGCCCCTCTCTTTCGTAGCCACACGGGGGTTGATCAGACTCCAGCCATGCAGAGACACGCCCCGCCCAAACCGATCAGTCCAGAAGCGGGCGCCTGGGTAAACTAGGGTTTGCCGGCATTGCTGCTTCTGCCGGGTGAAAGCGGTAGTTTCTTAGCCTGCCTTGCTGTTGCTTTGTTGGGTGCCTCCCCAGCGCGGCTCCTGAGCCGCTGCTGGCGGCCCCCCCTGTCGGCGCCCCTCCCCGGCCCCCTCAGCCACAGGAGGGTCTCCCTGCCCACGCGGCTCACTTGGCCGCAGCAGGGCCATGCCCGCCAGCATGCACAGCAGCGCAGCGTACGAGGCTGACGCGACTTCAACCACGCTGCTCGCGTTCTCGTCTGGGCCGCGGGTGGCTCGCAGGGCCACTCCGCGCCCCGGGCGGGCCCCTGGGCGGGCATCCGGGCCGCGCCAGGCTGCCGCAGCCCACGTCCGTAGGCTTTCGCGGCCTTGGGTCAGCACCGCTAGGAATGCCGTCGCCCTTCCAGTGCTCAAGCCCACTCTCACAGGCTCTCGCCTTCGCAGCGGCATCATCTCGAGTAGCTGGTCCAGCCGTGCTTTCAGATGTGCCGTCGTACCGAGGTCTGCCCAATTGACAGAGCCGTCAGCCTTGAGTAGCTCCCCGCGCTTCTCTCGGAAGAACTTCTGCGCCCACAGGTCCTTCACAAATAAGTGGCGCACCTGTTACAGATGCTCCAGGCCGTCGAAGAGTCGCCCAAAATCACAAATTTGCACGGCAGACGCGTCATCGCCTCGATGATCTGCGTCGTCTGGACACCCATAGCCGTGCCTTTGATGACGGCATGGCTGTGCCTCCCCAGAGCTCAGCGCAAGCAGTGACTGTTTAGACAATCTCATGTCGATCAAGTGCTCAGCGCTCAACGACACAGGACATGTTTTTCCTGGTTTCCCTGTCGGCGGCCCAATCCGAATCGCAACACTCAGAGAGATGCATCGGCATCTTCTGGTAAACGAAGATCCAGATCTCGCCAGGATGGTCTGGGAGGTAACGAGCACACCTGTTCAGAAACAGCGCGTGCATCTTGGTAGGTGTCGTCATCCCCCCCATGACAGTGCTCGTGGTGAACTTGACACTCGGAACATCCTCTGCTAGGAACTGCAAGGTACCGGCTGCTGTCCTGAAGAGCTGCGCCGGCCCCGTCGCCAGAGGATCATCACCTTTTCCTGTGTCCTTCGACGAGGGTGTTGTCATGCCCCAGGACGGTCCAGGCTGCAGGCCTTGCAACTCCATCGGGCTGGTGATGTTCCAAACTGCCCTCCCACTCGAATCCTTTCGGGGTCCACTGGGTCGTTCTCTCGAGGTGCTTCAGCTCCGTGGCCTGCCCTCCGTGCTCTGGCGGTCCGATGCGAGGGAGTATCTTGACCTCGAAGTGGCGCCGCATGATGATGACCGCTGTCTTGCCCGTCGACTCTGCGTGAAAGAATGCCACCGGAACGTCGTGGCCTGCCGCGAGCCTCGCCCAAGTGCCGTCTGGGCGCTGCTTGGACGCAGCGAGGCTTGCGATTATCCTACACACCTTTAATGGTGGTGTGGATTGCGTTGCGTCCTCTGGCGTACGTGTTCAATCTGTTGCAAGCAGGCGTGCTCGCACTGCCTCCGGGCCCACTTCCGAAGGCTTCGGCTCAAGCGCCCACTTGCCGTTGACCAGCTTGAGCCCCATCTGCCGGGCATCTGACCAGGAGATATCATGCTCAACTTCGCAAGCGTCGATCTGCCTCATCTCCTTGACCTTCCCTTCGTGCACCTTCTGTGGGTCAAGCTTGACGCTGGCCTTCGTGGAGAAGTACTCCTTGCTCCAGTCCATGTTAATAGGAACCACTTCTGGGTCCTGCCACTCCATGGCTGAGCAGAGATCGCTAGCTGCTGTTCCCACAGCTGCCGCCACCAAGCTGGGCGTGCGCAGCGTTGGTAGTCCAGCGATCGTTATTGACCGCTTCTCCTGGGGACCGTCGCCTGATTCGTTCATCTCGTGGTCTGGGGCTTCCGCAGGAGGTCGCGGCAGCTCCTGCTGCTGCATGTGCACGTCTGGCACGTGTTCTTACGCAGGTGCGGCGCGGTGTGGCTCCTGAGCCACTTCCCCTGCGCCTCCGGGCCTTCTCGGCCCCTGTGGTGCTGGCAGTGGTGCGGGCGGTGCTGGTGTAGGGGCCGCACCTGGCGGCGCGTGTGCAAAGCTCTCTGACGCTGCTCCCGGGCTTTCTCCTGGGCCTTTTCCTGCGCCTCTTTCTCCGCAGCGACTAATCGCGCGAAGCGTTCCCTACAGGCAAGCGTGCGCCTCGCATCACCTGGCGCCTTACATCCAGGGCAATAAGACGTTTTGCCTAGCCGAGCGATGCGGTCCACGGTGATGTACACGTCTCGCGGCCTCGAAGGCCCCTCTGGCAACCCCCAGGCAACCGGCGGCGCCGGCTCCCAGGGCGACCCAACGAATGCGTCTAACAGCTGCGCGTTCCAGCGCTGCTGCTCTGGCCTCCGCCAGATGCCCCTGCATGTGAGCACGCCTTCGGACGCGCCAACAAGGTGCTCGTCTGCCCTCATGCTCTTGCCCAGCCAGACGCCGAGATTCCACCTGTCGTCGGCTTTTCCGACCGTGGATAGCGGCGACTTGCGGCGCACGCACTCGCCAAACTCCACGATCTCGCCATTGTAGCCCTTCCCGAACAACCCGCTGTACCGAATTTTACCGTCTGCTTTCACCAGGAAACGGACAGCGCGCCGAACGAGCCACGGCTGGATCTTGCGTTCGAGAGGAAACTGTTGTCTGCACGCTGACTCTAGCCTGTGCTTCAGAGTCCTGCACTCTTTCTCCACCTCGTAGTTGCTGCGTTCGATTAGGCCGGCACTCTGTGAGGACTCCTTCGGCGAATTCCGCTTGGACACGCAATGCTTGCTGCTCCTGGTCTCGATGAACACGTCAACAAGACGATTGATGGGCTCTTCGCCATCTGACAGCAGAAGCATGTTTGTGCGCCCGCAGAAGCGGACAGCTTCGCTCATCAGTGCAAGACCGTAGTCGTCCTCACCCTTCCAGTTCACCATGCCTGGGAACGGCCCTCCGGACTTCGCGTCCAAGATTTTCAGCGCTGCGTGCATCTCCTGCTCGTCTTTTTTTGGGCGTGAGAAATAAATGATCGACGCAGGTCTTGGGCGCTGCTCCCTCAGCTTCGGGTTCCTGCTGCGCGTGGGGGTCCCCCGTGGCCTTCCCTGACGCGCAGTGGTCGCGCCATGACCTAAATGGCAGGTGTGTGAGCTGATGGAAATCCCACTCAGCCTGCGTGACTGTAGGTGGGATTTTCTCGGCCCTGGGCCCCCTCGCTTCCTCTGAATCTGCCGTCAGAGTTGGCGGCCGGCTGTCTGGTCGCGCAGGCGCGGGCGCTGGCCCGCGGGGCGCTGTCAGGGGCGGATTCCGATCCGCGCTCCCGCTCGAGCCCCCTTCCTGCACTGCGGGGCATCCGTCTGCTGCCTGCGGCCCCTGAGCCGCCGCCGGGATCTCCATTGGTGGTGTGAACACCTTCTTTACGGGTTCGGCAGGGCACAGAGGTCGCGCTCCCCCAGCCGGCTGCTCGTCCCAGAGCTCTAGCCAGTACGCGCCCCTGTCTCTGACCATTTCCACGCCAGGCGTCGCCTGCGCTACCTGCCGCAGGCCCTCTGCATCTCTGGCAGAGATGACTTTCTGGACCCCGGGGCCGAAGACCAGCCAGCTCCCTGCGTCGCAGGCGTCCGACGCAGACACTACAGGCGCAGTCACCTGCTCGCTCGAGCTGTGCCTCAAGGCGACCCCGGTGCCGCCAGCGGCCTGGAGGTGGGGCCGTTTGCCGTCTCGTAGGCGGACCCCCTCTCCTGTGGCCGTCGCCAGCGTCGCAGGCTTGACAGACGTATCTGCCGAGGCGGCGGCGCCGAGAGATGCGGGGCGCACAGATGCTCCTGCTCCTGTGCTCACCATCACCCTTTTCGGTCCCAGGAACGCCGCCAGGTGGTCTGTCTCCACCACGGGAAGCATCGGCAACAGAAGACCATGACTGTCCTCGTCACTGTCCTGCAGCACAGCGGCGTGCGGAGCCGCGCTGTCGTTGCCTCCCGGTCGCTCCGGGCGTGCCGCCAGCTTCTTCTTGGCGTCTTTAGCCTTCTTCTTGCAGTCTGCGGCTATGTGTCCTTTTGTCTCACAGTACCAACAGACCTTATCACTTGCTCCTGCCTTCGCCTTCCCTTTGGGCTCCGACGCCTTGCCTTTGCCTTTTTCCATCCTCCTCTCCTTTGCCCTTTCCGTCTCCCTTCTTGCCCTTTCCTGATCTCTTCCCTCCTCTTGGTGATGCGCCGAGTTCCGTCGGCTTCGGTGGGGAATTCAAGTACTGCTCTGTCCTAGCCGTGTCCAAGAGTTCCTCCTGCAGCGCCTTTCACGTCTCCAGCCTAGCGGAGTTCCTCACTGAGTGATGCTGGATGCTCATGTCTACCATATTGACAAATCACGATGCCAATCTTGAGGTTCTCGTCAACCTGCTTCCCCGCCTGTCCTTCGTACTCACGAACCAGACGCTCGAACTGGTCGAGAGATTGCGGGGTCTCCCCAGAGAACTTTGCACTCAGGATTCCGACGAGGAGCCCGACATTTCGCGTCCAGATCCTTGGGCCCCAGTCGAGAATAGCTTGCCGCCGCGCTTCCAGACCCTCCCCGGCGCCGACGGTGGACATCGTATCCTGTGCAGCATCACGGAAGAGCATCACCATGACGTAGTACATTTGCGCCGACAGACTAGCCTCCCATGGCTCCACGGATGCGTTTGTCACGACGCTCGCAGTAGCCTCCGCCCGCGCCAGAAGCGCTGGGTAGCGTGAGTCTAGTGCTGCTAAGCACGCCCTGAAGACGAATGACCACTCTGGCCACTTCGCCATTTGTCCTAGATAAGTGACTGGTTTACCTATCAAACGTGCGTCGACGCATGGCTGGGGTGCCGACCCAGTCCCTTGCGGCGCCGGCGGCGTAGCAGAATTAAGCTGCAGGAGCAGAAGCAAGTATGGTACGCAACTCTTTGATTGCTGCCACAAGCTCCGTGATCTGCCCCGCCTGAGCCCTGACTTGGTTCTGTAGCTCTTCTACTGTAGACATGACTGTTGCCTAGAACGCGAACGGTCGCAGGCGGCTTCCCGAGCCGCTCTGCGCCCCTCCTGAATCCCGTCCAGAAACTCGAGGAATTCTCCCGCGTCAGCGCGGCGACGCTCCCACAGGGAGATAGACAAAAAAAACTCGCCTGTTCTCCCAGGTGCGGCCGACGTCCCCGAACAGGCTGTCTGCCTCTGCGCCGTCAGGGAGCTCGCCCCGCCTCTCCTGGATCGACACGAGCTGCTCTACCTCGTCTCGCGCAAGCCGAACAAACATCGAAATGTCAGAATGTTCCACGAAACAAAAAAATGGCGCACCACTTCCTGGTACTGCACACGCTGGTCTCCAGCAGCTCGCCCGAGAGTTGGTCCGGCTCGTCCTCCCAGTCCAAGTGCGGCCGGCCTTCCACCGCGGCGCGCCGCAGCGGTTCAGACCTGGCGGTGGCGATTCGCTGCCTGTCCTCCTGGAGTGGCGCGTCCTCAACGCTGATGCCCAGATCAGCGCAACGCCTCGCCTCCAGGTCGCGCGCCAAAGCCTCTGAGGTGTCCGGGTCGCGCCTCAGAATCGGCGTGGTGGCCCGGCGTCGGTGGCGAAGCTCCTGTGCCTCCGCACTCCGACGCTCTCCGCGGCGGCGCTGAGACGGCTCCTGAGCCGCGCTCGCGTTCCGGCCCGTATCGTGGGCAGACGGGAGGCCCTCACCACCAGGCTGGGCGCGGCGCTGCGGCCGCGGCTGGCGGCGCCAGGGGGCGCCGGCCAGGTGCGGAGGGGCGTCCCCCGACCTGGAAGAGGATGCGGCTGCCAAGCCGCTTGGCGAAGGTCCTCTGGAGCTGCGGTGGGCCTTAAGGGGCATACCACAGCTCCGCTACCATGTCGGAACGCGCGCGGACACGCACGGGCCCTTTTCAGCGCATGGGCCAAAGAGGGCTGCAGTCCAACTCTCTCCATTCTATGCTACACTGCTGATGCGACCTACCTACCCACCCACATGCGAACTGCTGCGCTGCATTGCTACATGGGGTCGAGAGCTCCAGTATATACAATCAGCAAATGCCCTGAACATGCAGGATGCCTCAACAGGGGCGATCGACCAGCTCGATATTAAGATCCGATTCGATTCCGAAGCCAGCACCCGAAACATTCAGTTCCGCAGCGTAGCGAACCGAGCGCGATCATGACAGGCGGGGGAGAAACATGCGGGGCGTTCAACCAGCTCGAACTCAAGACCCGATTCAGTTCCGAAGTGGAACGAACCGATCAAGGGGCGAATCCGAACCGAAACTAAAGCACCGAAACGACGACAAGGCCCCGCTCGACACCTCCTCATACAATGGAAAAACCAAAGTTTCGCGAGAGACATCCTCAACACATCTTGCAAAAGTAGCCTTGCGTTGCAGGCGAGGGCTTCGCTCGAGACATCCTCAACAGATCCTGCAAAGCGTGCGTATCGCCCTAGACATCCCCAACACACACTCATGCTAGTGATACGCCTGGGCGTCCTGGGCACGCAAAGACCCAAAATTCGCTCAAAACACCCTCAACAGATCCTGATGTCAAACATCCGCCAGGGCAACGTGGAACAAGCCTGAGCACACGTGGGTCTCTTGCGCGCCGCGCTGGCGCGGAGCAAGCCTGAAAACACGTGGGTCCCTTTCGCGCCAGAGCGGGGAAAACGTGAAAACACGTTGGTCCTTTTCGCCCCAGAGCGCAGCAAGCGTGAAAACACGTGGGTTCCTTTCGACCCAGAGCGCAGCAAGCGTGAAAACACGTGGGTGCCCTTCGCCCCATAGCGGAGCAAGCGTGAAAACACGTGGGCCCCTTTCGCCCCAGGAAGCAGAGAGCGTGAAAGCACGTGGGTTCAATCCATGAAGCCCCAGGAGGCCTTCCCAGAGCCCCAAGACGGAACGTGCCAAGTGTTTATGCATCTATAATCATCTATAATGACGATTCGTTGGGGTGCTTTGATTTTGTGCCCTCCCTCACGACTGCCCCTGAGTGGCCAGAATGCGTGACAACACGTGGGTCCCTTTCGACCCAGAGCGCAGCAAGCGTGAAATCACGTGGGTCCTTTCGTCTTCTCCAATGCGGTCGCGCGGCTTCCCAGCTATCAGTATCAGGGAGGAGGCAAGGAACAGGATGCAATTTGGGGTGCTCCTGAAGGTTTCGGGTTTCGGGTGTCCTCGGAGGGCGAGGTGGGGTCCAAGATGATCAACATCACGGATCCGCCAACGCCCTCCGGTGACTGCATTGGGCATTGGGCTCTTCCCCTGCGCGCCTTGGCAGTGCCTCAGAAAGCTCTCCTTTGTCTTCGCTTTCTTTCTGCACAGCTTTTCCGATGCGTGGCCAGCCGAATGTGACACTTCAGGGTGGAATGCATAAGCGACCGAGGATATGTACTCGATGCGCGCTGCTAGGGCGAGTGCTTCAGTCTGACAAGTACTCGGGCTAGGCGTGCCCGCAAACGTTCGAGGTCGTTATCGAGGTCCTCCTCCTCGCCCTCCCTTCCCCCTCAGTATCCTTGTGCTCCCCATACCTCTTCCTTATAAATACCTCCCTTGCGGCACCACCAAACGTGCCCGTATGCCGGGCCGGACGTTTTGCTGGGGACTTCCTTGCAAGTTACGATCTGAAGCTAGGCAGTTCCGGCAATTCTACGGATGGATGGGGGGCGCCTTTTCAAATGTGGCTCTCGCCTTCGCGTCGCGCACATTCGGCCCGACACTTTCAAACTTACACGGGTGGAGGCTGGTTCGTTCTCGAAATGTTGCTCTCGCTTGCACGTATGCAAGCCAACGTGTTTTAGACATGGGGATACGAAACGTTTCGCCGGATGCTTCCTCAAAAACATCACCACAAGTGTAGAACCGTGAATCCGTGACACGGATGGAGGGCGGCTCCTTTTTAAAATAGCGCTCTCGCCTAAGACCTCGCTAGATTTCGCGAGCAGAAGTTCCAAGCTGTGAAACGACTACACATTACACGGGCGGAGGGAATTCCCTCTGCAAAACGGGGCTGCCGCTGGGCATTTCTTTGCCGTCGGACCGCATTCCGTGCAACTCGTATGGCGGAAGGCACTCTCTTTCAGACCGGAGCTTCCGCCTGATGTGCAGGCCCATGGGGCGCTCGTCTTTCATGGACGGCGATTCGCGCGGTGAGAAAGACCGCCTGCAGTGATTCATGAAGAGGGGGGATGTGGGACTCGAGGGGATGATGCAACATCTCTGATACATCTTGGGCTTAGTATGGTCAGATTCCCGTCGCTCCTCCCCACCGGTCCTCCTCTGAACCCCTTTGCCTCCCCCCTCCTCCTCCTCCTCCTCCTCCTCCTCCTCTTCCTCCTGGTCACTGCTCATTCTAGTTCTGCCCCCCCTCCCTCAAAGAGAGATGGGCCTTCACGAACAAGACCTGGTCTTTGCTGAGCGACGGGAAGCCCGAGCCTTGCCACGCGAGCTCTTCCCTGCCGGCCGACGAGCCGCCGGCGCACATGGATGAGGGTAGGGATGGGGATTGAGATGGGGGACGAGGCGGCAAAACGTAGGAGGCAGAAAGGGCACGAATGTGCGTAGGAACATACGGGAACGGCGGGTCGGGTATGATGTAGGGAACACGAAAGAACATGGGTTGACATGGGCGGAGAAACAACTGCTCGCGTCCACCCTCAGCGCATCCTTTCCCGATCCATTCGCCCCCTGCTTTTCCAAGGCTCGCTCGCCCCGACCCTTCTTTTTCGTCCTTCGAAGTGGGCCACCCCCGCTGAGCATCGTGCCGTGCACATGCCCTTTGCGTGGCCCAGCCTCAGAGAGAAGCTGACTCGCTTCCCACTGGCAGTGCAAAGTGTCGTAGTAAAAGCTATTGTTGGGCGCGTGGACAACATCTTACAAGTTGCCAGTGGGCACTCATCCCCGCCTTTCTAAGTGCGCAGAGCAGCGGGGTGCCCTGGCTCACTGTTGTCACTGTGGCCTGCTCTGGAAGCTGGCGCCCCCGCCCGGTCCCAACCCGCTCTTGGCCGAATCCTTGTCAGCCCGTATCGTCTAGGGCATGTGCCTGCAAATCTGTGCGATGACACAATCATTCGTGTGGTTCTGTTGTTCCACGCTTGCAAGTACAGGCGCGACCCCTACAATCGTGGTCGCGAAGGAACTGGGGATGCCAGCAGCCTGCCCCCCATTTAATGCGGCGGGCGCCTCCTGTCTGGCACGGCCCAGGGCCGCCAGAGCCTCGGCTGCCGACGGGTTGGTCAGCTTGTCGGTCGGGGAAGGCGGTTGTGGCGTTTCTTCAGGTGGCACGCGATTGAAGTTGAGCGCCAATGTGGCGGCGAGGCGTCCTGCATGGAGCTCCCTGGTGCTGATGGGCCTGTTTTCCACCACCACCACAAGTTGGATGGGGGAAGTGAGGAGGAGGAGGAGGAGGAGGAGGAGGAGGAGGAGGAGGAAGAGGAGGAGGAGCAGGAGGAGGAGGAGCAGGAGGAGGAGAGGAGGCGGAGGAGGAGGAGGAGGAGCAGGAGGAGGACCTCCTCTCCCTCCAGCTTATGGTGGTGGTGGAAAACAAACTCATCATGGTGCGGCGAAGCCGCTGAAGGGCACCGCAATCTCGAGCAGGCGCGGTATCCGCGCGCGACACTGCGGGGCCGCCCCCAGCGACGCGCGCATGGCGGGGGCCAGGCGCGTGACCCCCAGCGACGGCAGCTGCATGTAAGACCGCTCCGCCAAGCCGAGGAAAGCTCTCCATGACTCGCAGTTGCCAGAATGACAAAGAGTCTCGCGGGTGGCCCCGTGCTCGATGTCCTTAGATACCTTGCCCGGAACGCTCTCGAATTGTGCGGCGCAGGACAAGGCTTAGAAGGCGTGGGGACGACACGTGTGGATCGATGTCGCTGCCGGGGCCGCGGCATTCACGATCTCGACCACGCGGCGCCTGTGCTGAAGGATCGGCATGGCCCGTGATTCGTTGGTTACCGCGGGGCCGAGGGGCAAACCCAGCTACTTGACGAGGTAGGCGATGCTGAAGAATCCCCGGGAGTCCTGGCAGGGGCGCAGCCAGCCCCTGGAACTCGTCGACCGTGCGGGAGTCGAACGCGCCTCTCGTTGGCGCAGCAACGCATTTCTGGAAATTCGAGGTGGGGACCAGCCCGGCAGCTCCGCAGCGCGGAAATGGGGAGCCAGCTCAATGCCCGCGCCATCATATCGAGCTGCGCGAAGTTGGCCGTGACGTGTCGGCCGCGGAGAAGCCCGCGCTGGAAGGGCTGCGCTTTTACAACGACTCTGGCGCGGGTCTCCTTGTCGCAGCTGGCCGCAACGATCTTGGCGTCGGCGCTCTTGAGCTGTAGGGGCCGCAACTGCTCGGCCTTCTGGCGCGCGAGGATGCCGCCCGCAAGGTCATCGCCCGTCGGGTTCGCGCCGAGATCGACGCGCTGATGCGTTGGAGGCGGGGGGGCCGCAGGGCAGGTCGCGCGACGTCCAAGCGCGCGTTGATGACGTGCTTGTTTGCCCGCGCGGCGCACGGGAGGCCATCCGGTCCTGGGGCTGAGCGCCGGGCCGCCTCGGCGGCCATCTCGACGTTGTGCAGCGTCGGGGCGTTGCAGCCAGGGGGGCCGAAGTCCTTGGCGTTCTCGACCAGGGGCCGCTGGTGGAGGTCGCTGCGCGCCGGCTTCTCCGCAAAGACCCTGCCCCAGTACGTGCGGATGTGATCGAGAAATGCGAACTCGTCGAAGATGCCCTTTCCCTCGTGGACGACGGGTGGGAAGATCGCGCGGCGCTTCTCGGCCGCCCGCAGCTGGGCGCGCCGAGCTTCAGCTTTGCGAGCGCGGTGGAGACCGACCAGCTTCTCCTCGTCGGCGGTGCCGTTGCGCTGCCGCATGGCCTCGGCGGGCTCGCGGGAGTCCGTCGGGCGGCTGTCGAAAGAGCGTCTAAAGGGCGCTGCGTCGTGGAGCTCGGATCTGTCGATGGAGATGCGGATGCGTCCCTTCGAGATCTTGTGCTAGTGGGCAAGGGCGTGGGCCGGGTCGATGTCGCTGCGCCAGATCTGATGAGCTCAGGAGGTAGCTTTGGCGCTGTCATTTCCAGTGGACAGTTTCGCGCAGTGCGAGCTCCGCAAGGCGGAGTGCTGCTTGTAGGCCAGGTGCGAGCCCCTTCGAGGAACAACAACAATGAGGTCATTGAAGTTGAGCTTGAACTTGGCGTGCTTGAAGACGCGGTCGGGGATGCGCCGTGCGCCAGGACGCATGCGCTGGCGCGCGGAGACCCCCGTGCAGATCGGCGCGTGACCGGGGATGCAGAGGACGAAAGGCCCATATGGATCTGGAAATACTTGTGCGCTCCAGTGCTACTTCGGAATCAACCACGATGGAATATGCGAAAGCTCTGTCCAGCCGAGATGCGCTGGGACCAGCAGGCCTGGGGGTCGCGCAGTGCGTCGGCGGGTCGCCGTGGCCCTCCACGACAGGGGACAGGATGTCGCCCCGGCGCCTGGCGGACTGGTCTGCGCAAGCATAGCTGCGCGGGGTCAGCGCAGGAAGCGTCGCGGTCCACCTGGAAGATGGTAGAGGGCGGGCCTGTCCGAGAAGTTGAAGTCGCCGAGGGCGGATGTGGCCGCGCGCTCAGGGGTCGCCGGGCAGCGGGCGCGGTCGGCGTGAATGCGATCTTCTACGGCGTCGAGGTCGGCGCGTCAGGAGTCAAAGGTGTGGATGCGGATGACGACGGGGCCCGGCGCCTCGAAGCCAATCTAGTCGCTGCGCGCCAACATCAGTTGTATAGGAGTAGAGCGGGGCCAGGAGCGATGCATGCTTGCTGCTGCCTTAACCTTCACATGCTTGCCCAGCTTCGGCACCAGGATGGCGACCCCGCCTGCGGCTCAATTGGGGATGGAACAGAAGGTCGTAGGCGCGCAGAGCGCGGGCGCGATGCAGCGCCTGTCGGAGATCTCTTTCTCTGGCCCATGAGCTTCTTGAAATTCCCTCAGGGTGGGCTTGAGCTTGGGCATCCTGGCGACATGCTGGTCATCTTGGCGTCTCGCTTTCAACATCGTGATGTTGTGGGGCGCGGCAGTTCCCGGGCGCGTAGTGAGCTGGGGCGCGCGCGGCTGCGTCCTCTCCGCAGATGGCCGAGGAAAGAATATTCGCTCGGGCAAGAATAAGTCTACCTTTTCATGGGGCACATGCAATGCTAGATGCGCCACTCGGCGTCCGCGTCGGCGGGCTTGGCCAGGGCGTGGAAGAAGGACTGGGCGCGGCGGTGTCGAATGTGAACTGCGCGTTGGCGATGTGCCCCCCGAGGGTTGCGCGGTTCCAGTAGATGGTCGGCATGTCCTCTGGCTGGCAGCCAACCTTATTGCGAGCCACGGGCTGGCTGCGCCGGGAGATCTGGCCCTGGCGGCGGTCGATGCGCCAATGGTGGCGCGCGCGCGATCTTGATCTGGCCGTGGGACTTCTCGGTGATGATCTTATTTTCTGGCGTGGCGAGGGCCCGTCGTGCGCGACTCGGACGGGCGCGCCCTGTCAAGGTCTGCGCCATCGTCCGTCGACTTGTTCGGGTTTGGCGAAGTCTTCGCGGCACTTGGAGGCGGCCTCTGCTTCGTGGCCTTGAAGCTGAACCTGGGAACAACGCGCCTTTCCTTCCCCTAGGAAGCGGTGGTCGGCGTTGGGCGGGAGCTCGCGCGCGCCCTGTAGCCGCGGTGAGAGAGCGCGCGTGATCTGTTCCTTCGCGATCGGTTCTGGCGACTCGAGGCAGAGGGGGCTGGAGTTCGGGCCCCCGTCGTACTTGGCTGCGCCCTCGGCGTTGACCATGCCGACCATGCGCTCTGCCTGGGCCAGCTCCCTCAGCAGTCCTCGACAAACTTCCAGGCTTGGTCTTGTCGCGCGGCTTGAACGCTCGGGGCAGCGCGTAGGCCGCTGGGGTCGCCAATGCGCGAACCTCTTCTCGTTTTTTGCGGCGCCGTGCTTTGGGCTCCAGCCTCGGACTGCCGTGGCCAGATCCCTTGTGCGCTTTGAAGGCGTGGCCCACTTGCGCTGCGACCATCTCTGCGATTTCATACTTGAATAATTCGCGTTTTCGAAGTTGGATGCCGTGGTGTCCTGTGTGCCCCCTTGCCGCCGCGGCACTGGCGCTGTCGCAAATGCCTGCCCATGGATGCTATCCTCGATGGGGATCGCGTCGCCCGTCTCCAGGCGAGGGGCCGAGTGGGGCGCGGGGGCCGCCGCCGGCAACGCGAGCAGCTCCGGGTCAGCGGGGGGGGGGGGGGGTTGGAGCGACTCTTCGTCGCGCGAGACGCAGACAGCGCCGGCGCAGAAGCCGTCGGCAGATGGCGACATAGCATCAAGTTGATGCCGTGTGAATATGGAGGGGCACCCAGACTGCGGCGCTCGGGGCATGGAGTGATCCGGCAAAAACTCACAATATGGGGGGGCGTCCAACAGGATGCGAAAGTCTGGATTGCCAGCCGCGGACCAGCGGCATCCGCTTTGCCCCCCTGGGGACCGAATCGCCCTGGGCCAAAATGATCACCGAGGAGGAGGAGGCGGAAGGGGGGGGGCGAAGGGGATGGGGGGAGGGGCGGGGCGGAGTGGGGAGGCAGCGGCCCGCGCCCGTCGATGCGAGGCGCCCCCCCCCCCCCCGGGCGCAGCGGCGCAGCCTCGGGGCAGCCTCGGGGCGGCCGCGGCGCAGGACAGTGGCGCGGCCGCGATGTCGAGGCGACGAAGGAAGGGGCTGCCGCGGCCAAGCGGTGGAGGGTGATTGCGCAGCGGCAGCGCTGCTGCAGCGCAGCGATGTTGTCGCGCCGGGGCCAGAGCAGGACCGATGGGGGTTTTGGGAACGAGCCCGCTAGACCACTCGCGCCAGAAGGCGCCGTTGAGATTTCGGCGCGAATCGCCCGCGAGGCAAGCTCGCGCGCGCGCCCGTGCATTCATGCGCGCGTTCGCGCGCGCTCGCGCTCAGATGCGCGCGTTTGCTCGCGCGCGCAAGCTTGCCCGCCCCCCCCCTCCAATCGCTGGCCACGTGAGTCGACCCCTTGCCTTGCCAGCGCGTGTCTCCATCGGTGCTTGCAAGAGCTCGCGTGCCTGGCAACTTGAACGAATGCTCAGCGAGCCGGGGTTGCATCTATGTCCACGTGCTCATGCCGTCTCCAATTGAATCATGCATGCGGGTACTTCAGCGCGCGCGCTTTGCCGCCTGATCCGTTTCTTTCCGCCCGCCTTCCACGATTATTTTCCATCCGGCGCGCGCCAAATCCATGCCCGTGTCCTTTACTGCCAGCGACATGCATCCTAGTGGCATCCCCTTCGGGGGGGGCGCCCCCCTGCCCCCCCGGGTCCGGGGCCGGCCCCATCGCGATGCGTTTGAACGTCCAGTGTGTCACATAATGGACTGAAGACGGCTCCAGATAGCCCGAATTCGCTTCTAGGATCGCCCCAGATAGTCAACGATGGTTCCAGATAACTAGCTTCGAGCTCGCCTCAATCATGTCTCGAGACCGCCCGCAAGCTGCTCCAAGTGGCCAGGGCGCCCCCCGGGGAGGCCCAGCAGAAACCATAATCCCCTGGCCCGAGAGGGCCCCGAAACGGCCCAGCGAGTTCCCCATCGGCGCCCCAGCTGGGCCCCTAGAAACGATTTGGAAGACCCCGACGGGGAGGGAAAATCAAGACCACTCCCCTTCTTGGATCGATGGCCTCCAAGATGGCCCCGAGACCCGTCGGGCCCCCCAGAGCCTCCCACGTGGGCCGATGATAGCCTCGCGAAAACCCCCGAAGGCCCCGAAAGAGCCACGACACGGCCCAAGAGGCCCTCGAAACGTCGCCAAGATGGCCTCAGCATGGCCCCAACCTTCACGACGCTCCCAGAGCGACAAATCTGCAAAGGCTGGGTTGACTGGCGTCGCCGTCGCCTGGCGATGGGGCGAACGCTGTCAGGCCGCTCCCGCTGCAGCTATAACAATGATGCCGGCGGCGTGGCGCGACGCGAACTGATGCGCACTGCTGCGAATGACAACCAAACGCGCGTTTAAACCGAAAAAAAAAAAAACAATATTGCGCCGGGGCAGCCGCGGGGCAGCCGCGGGGCGCCCGCAGGGCAAACGCGGGGCAGCCTATTGGGCCAGCGACGCAGAGCAGACGGGGAGACATGCCGCTGCGCTTGCTTTTTGAAATCTCTCCGCATGCCCCGCTTGCCGAAAAGGCCCCACTTGCCCTGCTTGGCACCGTCGCGCCCCAAGCGGGGCCGAGCGGCCCCCCCGCTTCCAGGCAGCCGGGGCCCATCGATCCCCCCGAGTCCTCGAGCGTGAGCGGGCGGGGGGGCAAATGGGGCAAGCGGGGCAAGTGGCCCATATTGGACAGGCCGGCTTTTCACTCGTAGGGGCCCTCTGGGAGCGCACTGCAAACGCCCGCCCGCAGGCGCTCCAAGGGGGGGGGCAGCGCACATATGGAACGGAATTCTCCGGAAAGCGCAGGAAAATTAAAGACGGCTGCAAGCCTCAATTCTCGACCCTCGAGCGGCAGCGGCGGGCGCCTGGCGTCTTCTTCCGGGGCCCTCTCGCCTAATCCTCCCTCGACCTCCTCTGCCCGTGCCGGACCCCCTCGGGGCCCCGGAAAAGCCCGGGGGCGCCGGAAAAGCCCGGGGGCCCCCGGGGGGCTTCTGGGAGCTCCCTGAAGCTAGAGAAACATAGCACGCAACCGAAACCCTCTTCCTCGACCCTCGAACGGCGGCCGCGGCGACATCGACGGCGGGGCCGGCCGGCCGAGCGTCGGGCTCGCTGCCGCGGCGGCCCCCGCAGGCGCGGCGCTCGTTGAGGCCGCGGCCGAGGCCCGACGACGAAGGTGGCTCCTCTCTCTCTCTCTCTCTCTCTCTTTTTTTTTTTTTTCTCTCTCTCTCTCTCTCTCTCTCTCTCTCTATATATATATATCTCTCTCTCTGTTCTCTCTCTCTCTCTGTTCTCTCTCTCTCTCTCTCTCTCTCTCTCTTTTTTTTTGTCCCTCTCTCTCTCTATTTGCTTTTATGTTTTCCCTCTCTCTCTCTCGCTCGTTCTGACTCTCTCTCTCTCTCTCTCTCTCTCTCTGTCTCTCTCTATATGTTCTCCCTCTCTCTGATTTGCTTTTATGTTATGTGTTCCCGCTCTCTCATTTTTGTTTTTTTTCTCTCTCTCTCTCTCTCTATTTATTTATTTATTGTTCTCTCTCTCTCTCTCTCCCTCTCTCTCTTTGCTTTCATATATTTACCCTCTCTCTCTTGTTCTCTCTCTCTCTCTATATATAATACACATATATACACATAGTTATTGATTCTCTCTCTCTCTCTCTTTCGCCCTCGCTCTCGCCCCCTCATTTTTGGTTTCATTGCGTTTCTTCATCTCTCTCTCTCTCACTCTTTGTTGTTCCCCTCTCTCTCTCTCTCTTTCTCTCTCTCTCTCTCTCCCCTCTATTGTTTTTGATCTGTGTTTCTTTATTAATTCATGTATGTATTGTTTTGTTTCCTCTCTCTCTCTCTCTCTCTCTCTCTCTCTCTCTCTCTCTCTCTCTCTTTCTCGCCCCCCCCCCCCCCGGGGCCCTCGTCGCCGCGGGAAATTGCGATTGCGAGAACTGCCGCCGTCGCAGCCGGGGGGGCGAATCCACGTTGCCCGCGGGCGCCGAAAAGGGGGGGGCGAAGCGCCCGCGAAGCAAGAATAACGCGGGCGAGCTGGGGGCCCGCGCGGCAGGAAGGAGGCGCTGCTCATGGCGGCGGCGCGCCCGGCCCTAGCTCGCTCTCTGGATGCGCCCCGGCGCCCGCGACGTCAGGGAGCGGCGGCCGCGCGCCCCCCTCTCGATCACGCGAGCGGGAAGCCTGCTCGCCCCGCGGAGCCTGCTGCGGGCCCCCGCCACTCGGCGAACTGGTGGTCCTGGTTTGGTTGATGCGCAGGGCCTTGGTGACCTCGATGGCCGAAGTCTCCGCCTAGGGCCGCGGCCCTTTCTCCGTCTTCACCACTGGCCAGCCCCCCTGCTTGTTCACTGCCCCCGGCGCCGCCGCCTCGACGTCGTCGAGAACGCGGGAGGTCCGGGGCGCCCCCGTGGCGCCCTTCAGCGCCTGGCCTGGGTTCTTGATGCCGCGCTCCCTCATCCTCTCCTTCAGGCCCAGTCGTAAGTCTGCGCGGGCGAGGGCGCCGTCCATCGCCTTGCCTCGCGCGCGGATGGCGCGCTGGGGCCGCGTCCCCGGCTCGGGCTGAATCACGGCGCAGGCTGCAAGTTCCACCTGGTCCTGGACGTTCAAGCCAGCTGCTCCTCGAGCTTCGTCCGGCTGGCGCAGCAGTAGTCCGTGGGCCGCATGGCGACCTTGGCGAACATGTGGATGTCCGAATTCGCGCAGTTGAGCATCTCGATGAAAGCCGCCCTGAGGGGGCGCGGGGGGTCGGCGACGAAATCGTTCGCGGCTCGGACCGCAGCGTCCAGCAACGACGCCGCGAACCAGTCCAGAACGCGCCGCTGCTCTCTCTGCGCGGCGCCCCGGCCCATCCAGCCGAAGTGCCCGCGCGGGAAATTCCCCCTGGGCGTCGCGGCCCTGGCCGACGTCACGCTCCGCGGAATTGCAACAGACTCAGCGGGGCCTCCTGGCGAAGCCCGCGCGCCGCGACCCCCGGGCGCAGGGCGTGACGCGCCCCTGTTGACTGGGATCTGGCCCGGGACGCAGTGCAGGAAAGAGAAGTCGCTGAGGTTGTAACGTCCGAGCCCGGACACGCTAGCGTCGCGCTCGCCGCTCGCCAGCTGCGGCATCTCGGGGCGAAGGCGATGCCCATGGTGTCCTCCGACTGCGGCGGCTCGTGGCACATGCTGCGCTCCGCTGTGGAAGACCCGCTGCGGCGCTAATGGAAAACTGATCGGGGGCCTTTCCTGCGCTGAACTCAAGCTCGCCCCGAGGCCCTGCCCCGCGGCCTGCCGCAGGCCCGCCCCGAATCCCCCCCCGAAGCCTAAACTTCCTCGCGCGAGCCCGCCGAAAGCCCCCCCCATGCCCTTCCCATTGTCCCGCCGCAGCCTGGCCCATAAGCCCCCGCCCCCCGAAACTTACCGCGAGCCTGCCCCGAGGCCCTTCCCGCGAGCCCACCCCGGGTTGCCCTGGGCCTGAGCCGTGGCCCTTCCCTTAAGCTTGCCATCGGCCTGCCCCGACGCTCTTCCCCTGGGCTGAGGTGCCTTTTTTTTTCCTGGACATGCCAAATTCCTGTGGCCCTTGATCGCGCAATCTTCTGAGCGCGCTGGTCTTTCCCGCAGCAACTCCGGCGCGTCGGGGCGGCTCAGCAGGCGCTCGCAGACGAACCGGCGCATGCTCGCCCTGCGAATGGGCAGCGGCCCCGCAGGGAAAGCGCCGACCGTGGCAGCCCTGACGCGTCGGGCCTCCTCGGCGTCGCTGAGGCGTGCGCCCTGATGCTCTGCCCGCCCGATCATGACGCAGAGGCCATGGTGGACTGCCTCTGGCGGCCAGGAGTTGGCCATCGCCGTCTCCGCAGTGGCATTGCGATGTGACAGCGTGGCCCGCTTCGCCAGAGAGAACGACGCGTCGCTGCCGATGTCCACGCGGGTCCTGGCGCCCTGGACAATCTCCCAAAGCCGCCTGCGCCATCGCGCAGACGTTCTCCGCGCGCTCGAGTCCTGGGAGGGGCCCCGCGCGAGAAAAGCGGGGCGGGGGCCCGGGCGCAATCTCCCCCATCGGCGCTCCAGGGGCGGGGGGGGCGCCGGCAGAAAACGGCCCGCGAGGACTCCGCGCGCGAATTCGCAACGGCGGTCCGTGGAAGAGATCTGCGGGGCAGATGTGCTGCAGCAGCTCGTCCCCCGATCCAATCTGGCAAAGCTGCTCCTGCGCCTCGCGCATGGGGTCCTGCAAGTTCGGCGTCGGCGTCGCCTGGGAATTATCGAAGAATCGGAAACCCCGGCGTGGGCGCGCTGCCGCGGGGACGAGGTCTCCGCTGTGTCCTCGGCGTCGGGGTCGGCTGGGTCTGCAAGAGGTCGCCGGGGCCTGGCTGGGTCTGGGCGGGCGCGGGGGCTTGCTCGGCGCCAGCCAGCGCCACTGTCACATGACGACGGCTCAGCGAGAAGATATCTTCCCCAGCGAAGGCGGGGACTCCCGGCTGCCCCATCGCGGCTCCACCTTGCCTCGGACTGGGATCGCTCCGACCACCGCGCGACGCCCCCCTTGCTGTTCAAGATGCCCGCGAACTGGTTATCAACCCGTCGATCTTCGCGATCGCGTTCCCCCAGAACTCCCCGATATCCTGCCTCATCCAGGCCCCTCCCGCTTGATCGTCTTGTTCCGCTGGTGGCGACGACGGGGCCATGCCATCCTCTTGCCCCGCTGCCCCCTGCCCCTGCGCAGCTGAGGCGAAGACGGGGCGATGTTTTCCTCGCGGCCCACTGCCTCCTGCCCCTGCTCAGCTGAAAGCGGCCGCTGGGGCGCGGGCTCAAAGGCCATGGCCGGCCCCGGCCCGGGGAACCTGAAACCCCGTCGCTGGAGGCCATGATCGGCCCCGGCACCAGCGCGAGCACTACCTGACCCTTCAGGGCGCTCGAACTACAGAGGCTGTGGTTTCGCATGACGGGTAGGAATGGTTGGAAAAACGACCATCAGCATCACCGCCGCCATCATCTTCGCATCCATCATCGCCACCGCCATCGCCATCGCCAGCACCATAGCCCTCATCGTTCATCATCCTTTCGAACATCAGGAGCAAGGAAAGGAAGGCGGACGAGGGCGGAGGCAGCTCGGAAGGATCGCCCCGTTTGAGATCACGGCGAAAAGCAAGGCGAGAAGCCGAAGGAGCATGACGATCAGGAGGAGCAGCAGGAAATAACGAAGAGGAAGATGAGAAACCAGAGTGGGATGGGGGAGGGGGGGGGAGGGGGGGGCGCAGGAGGAGGACAAGGAGGAGAAGCATGAGTAGGAACACGAGGGGGGCTCGAAGGAGGACCAAAAGGAGGAGGAGGACGACGAGGAGGAGGAGGAGGAGGAGGTGAAGGAGGAGGAGGAGGAGGAGGAGGTGGGCGAAGAGGAGGAGGAAGATCCCCGAGCCACGGACGAATCGGCGCCGAGTCGCCCGCCGCGGGGGGCCTGGTCTCCACCTGAGGAGCTAAGCCCCCCGACCGTGAACTGGAAGCAGTCGACGGCTTTCCACGGGGGCCCGCCCCGCGTGCAAGGACCCCGGCCGTGAGGTGCGCCTCGCACTGCGGGCCGTCGGAGTCAAGGACGCCGACGAGCACCGCGATGCCCGCGGGAAGGGGAAGCGGCGAAGGCCCTGCACGCGTAGTGGCGATGCCCCTGCCACCACTCCCCGCTGCTCCTCCCGCGGCCGCCCACGCGGGGCACCGGCCCGCCAACGCCACGTGGACCACCGCGCGCACGACGGCGACCGTCCGCTCAGCTGCCCCCGCCGTGCGCGCCGTCGGACGCGACCGCCAGCTCCTAGAGCTCGACGGCCATTGCGACCAGCACGCCGTGGTCGAAGGGCACCTCGGGTGCGGGTCGGGGCAGACCCTTCAGCTGCCACACCTCGAGGTGACCAGCTTGTTCTGTCGCCAAACTCGCCGCCCTTGCCCGTGCCCTTGCCTTTACTTCCGCGCGAGCCTGTGCTGGCAGGCGGGCCTCGAGGCTGCCTCACCACGGGCAGGTCGTCGGCCCAAGCGTCATCCTCAAGCATCGGCTGGACGTCGGCCGCAGCGCCCCGCGCGGCACCCTCCGCCGCTCCGCCCCCGTCGTCGCCGACCACCTCCATGTCGAGCGGCGCCATGTCCGCAGCAGCTCCTCGGCCTCGTCCGCGTGGGCGGCGCAGCCGCCGCGGGGCGGCGGGTGGCGCGACCGCCTCCGCAGGCGGGGCGGGAGCAGGCGGCGGCGTCGCCAGCACGGCCACGGCCGTGCGGAGGAGGCCCTCAGCCGCGCGCACCAGGCGCACCGCGTCGCGGCCGCCTGCGGGGGCGCGGGCCGCCAGCCCAGCGGCGGCGTGGACCGCGAGATGCACGCCGCGCGCGCGCCCTCGAACGGTGCCGCGCGGGCACCCATCGCCGTACCAGGCGTCGGCGCGTCGGCGGCGGGGCCAGCAGCGAGCGCGCGTGAACCAAGATGGTACTTGAGCTAAAATGGCGACGGAGGAGGAGGAGGAGGAGGAGGAGGAGGAGGAGGACGACGACGAGGACAACGAAGGGGAGGCGAAGCAGGACCAATAGGACGAGGAGGAGGAGGAAGAGGAGGAGGAGGAGGAGGAGGAGGAGGAGGAGGAGGCACCCCCGCTTTGGCTGGGAGGGTTAGGGTCTGTCGAAGGTGGCACCGATGGACAGGCACCCATAGCTGTCAGGCTGTTGGGAAGGAGGAGGGGCTGGCACGGGGCGGGATTTGACCCAACTCCCCTCCCCTCCCCTAGAATTGAGGAGACCTCTTGGCCCCACTTGGACCAACCAAGCCCATCCCCACAGGTGCTCAAAGTGGAGGGGGTCGAGCACCTGTGCGACGCGGCCCCCATAGGTGCTCGAAGGGGGGGGGTCGGGCACCTGTGCGAGACGGGGGCGGCTCTATGCGCCGCTACTTGAAATGTGGCCCACTTGCCCCACGTGCTCCACATGCCCCTCCCGCCCGGCCAGGCTCGAAGGTAAACGTCCTGGAATTGATGGGGCCATTTAGCCCCACTTGCCCCACTTGGGCAAGTGGGGCAAGTGGGACCAAGTGGGGCAAGTGGGGCAAAGGGGCAAGTGGACCGCATTACAAATAGCGGAACGTAGCTGCATGTCCAATCGAGCCGACCTTTTGGCGGCAAAGCCGCGAAACGCCCTGGCAAAGCCGCGGGACAACGGAAGCCAAGGCGAGGCAAAACCAGAGGCTGAATTGCGTGGGAAACGCAGGAATCACCCTCAATGAAGCTGTCTGTCATGGAGGGTCATCCATGGCTCGCGAGGAAGGAAAAAGGGAGAGAGGAGGGAGGGAGGAGGGGGAGGGAGGAGAGAGGAGAAAGGAAAGACGAAAAAGGAGGAACGAGGGGGGAGGGACAACAAATGAGGGAGGAGGGATAACGAATGATGAACGATGATGGGATGTGCGGAAGAAACGAACACGGGGAGGCAACCACTTGGAGGAGGCAGACACGAGGGGGAGGAGCCCCCCCGAGGCAACCAGTTAAAACAAAACGCCAGGATCGAAACGTAAATCCGCTGGAGGTCAGGGTGCGCCTGCCTCACAATTCACCGACCTCCTCGCAGAACTGGCGACGCAACTCAGGCTCGATCGGAGAAGTAGGTTAAGGGAGAATGGCGACGATGAGGAAGGCGAGGATGATGAGGACGAGAAAAAGGAATATGACCAAAACATGTGGAATCAACATCGCCCCAAACCGGCCCGAGAGAAACCCGCGACGGGCTCAGAAATTAGCGCTGGCACGACCTCCAAAACCACCAGGCGCGCTCCGAGAGAATCCGAAGGAAACTCTAAAAAACACCCTGTATGCCTACGACGGAGCCAATCGATCGCGCCGCAATGTTTCACGGTTTTCGTGGCCGCCCAGCGAGAGCTCCGCAAGCCCCACAGAGGACGCGATCTCAAATGATACGCCCACAATGAAAATGCACATTGTGACTGGTCAATGCTGCGGGGGGGGTCAACGGGTGCGAACGAGCGGGAATAATATGAGCTTTGTCATTTGTGTTTACTTGCTTTGCAATGGGTCGGGCTGGCACTTCCGCACGCCCCTCCAAACAGAAAATTCAGATGAAGGGCGTGCTCCGCCTGCATCTCACGGGCGATCCTGCCGAATGCTCGCACGCGCAAAGAACACAAAGAAACCGAACCGACGAAAAGCATGAGAGACTTCTGAACTTGGAAAATCCAGCAGTGCCCACCCAATCGGCCAGGGCAGACGCAGGCGCCCGCCTCGGGGCGCGCGCATCAGGACAGCGACAACAGAAACACGCCAGGTGCTGGAACTCGCGCAATTCATGCTCAATCGATAGCGCTCGCAGCAATCCGCAGTCGAATCGGATTGAAGCTCGCGTTGGCTGCGCTGGAGCAGACCAGCGCGCAAGACACTCTGGCGCGCCGAAGCCCAAGCTACTCACGCACGCAGGAAAGCTGATTAATCTGTTGAAAAACCACGCGCCGGACCCCACAGGGCCTGGCTGCACTTCGGGCTTTCTAGGGCACGAGTTACTTGGGAATTTACGCACGGGGGGGATGAATTCAAGCTGCGGCCTCCTCAGGATGGAACGAGGAGAAGGAATCAGAGGAACATCAGGGAAGGATGGCGGGGGAGGGGGGTGCAGTCTGGGGCTGTCACCAAGGACATCCGGGGTCCGCGTCTTCGTTCCTACTTCTAGTCACTTATAATTTTGGCCACGCCATAGGAATCAGAGGTATCAGTGAGAAAGGTTTGTAATGCGTTGCCCCCCGATTGGAAATTAACGCTCCGAACGGGACGTGGGGATGCGAGGTGAAGGAGGAGGACGAAGGAACGATGAGTGAGGAAGGGTGCGGGTTCAGGAAAGCTGGATAAAGAACAATGATGAGGTTGGAAATGAAGGAACAATAAAGTAAGGCACAATCCAAACGCACTCAAGACAACATGAACACAGCATTAGGTAGTGCGGGCAATGTGTGATCCTTTTCAGATGGAGCCGACAAACGAAGCAGTCGGCACCCATACTCCCATACCATGCTCACCGGATCCCTGCCGTTCCCTTCGGTCTGGTGGCAGCCTACTGCTCGTAACTCGACTGAACAGCTCGCGCGACCGAGCCGACCGAATCGAGCACCATCGGTGGAGGAGTGGGCCCGCCCTTGGGGGTGCGTAGTCGAGTCGATCGATGCAGTGCGAGGACGTCGGCACGTATTCTCGGATCGATCGAATCGCTCTGACCCGCTACACTCCTGAGTGACCTCCAGACGTCCCTGAAGGTTCGGGAGGCCCACGGAAGTTTCAGAAGCACCCCAGATCCTCGAACATCGACCCCTCCTCTGCCTCCTCTCTGTAGATCGTGCTTGCTGTGGTGGCCGAAAGGGGGGGGGCCGAGAAGCACAAGGGCCGGCCGCCGCTCCTGAGCTTGTTGTACTGGTCGTCGGTCAGCAGCTGGACGTTGTCGTTATAAAACGCCCTGCGCGCGACCGCGGTGGAGCACAGCGATGTCCCTTTCCCCGTGGGGTCGGAGCGCGAGGAGGAGGAGAAGGAGGAGGAGGAGGAGGAGGCGGAGGCGGAGGCGGAGGAGGAGGAGGAGGAGGAGGAGGAGGAGGGCGACGAGGGCGATGAGAACCCAGACCTGGAGAGATTTGAAACGATAGAGCCGGACAATTCCTTGGATTTGCGGCCTCCAGGGAACGCAGATAACGACCCGGGACGAAGAACTGGCCCCAGGGAACAAGTCGAGAGAACTGGGACTCCAAGGCTCGGATATACCTTTTGTCACCATGAACTCGAAAGGCGCAGACATGGAGGGTCCGACATACGCGGCCTGGGGGCGTAGAGCTCCCAGACTCCCCGCGACGGCCGGTCGTTTAGTGCATATTCTCCGCCGCCACGGCCCGAGGCACCAGGTGGAGTGTCCCCAAGCTGTCCGAACCCACTGTGCTGGGTGTTGCCATTGGCTTTCAGAGGCCAACAACACCGAATTCTGGGCGCTGGCGGGCACTCCTGGGGCTTCACCGTGCGCCTCTTCGAGCTTGTCGCATGGCTTTTCCTGGGGCCAGGGGGGCCCCAAACGGGCTAAGAGGGCCCCAAGAGACCCCCAAGACGGGCCAAGAGGGCTCTGGGACGGCGCAGGAGGCCCCAAAGACGCCCCAAGAGGGCCCCACAAGAGGGCCCAAAAGGTAGTACGATTTGATTGTTCCTCAGGTCTTGAACTATCTTTAGCGTTGCCGCTGTTTCGGGTTGCGACGCTCCAGAACGGCCAAAAAGGCCACACGATCGCCCCGAGACGGCCCACGAGGCCCCGAGCAGAGCCCAAGGACGGCCCAAGGCGGCCCAAGGACGGTCTCGGTGCCCCCCCCTGACGGCTCCGTGAGTCACCCAAGATGGCCCAAAAGGGCCCCCACGAGGGAACCACGTGGCGGGGCCGCCGCCGTCAAAGGGCCCGAATGCTCCGCGGGCGAGTGCCCACCTTCTGGTTGATTGACTTCTTCATTACCGAACGATTATGGGTCAATCGAAACTCAAGGAAAAACGCTTCACGTAACAACTCCATGTTCAGTAAATTGACCAGATGATTATAGCGAACAATCTGAACGCCAAGATGACTTTTGGCAGAACGGCCACAAGCCGACACTCGTGGGCAACATACGGCAATGATTGCATTGCTTGAGCTGCATGGGGCGTTTCCAGGGAACCTTGTAGACAATGGCGTGTAATAATAAGTCTTGATGTGATCGGGGGTGGGGGTGAATAGGCCGGTATAGAAATTGGCTGCTCTGCGCTGCGCCGCGCCGGGCAGTGACGCGCCAAGGGACGCGCCTGCAACGTGCCAGTGGACGAGCCAAACATCGTGCCAAGAGACGCGCCACGGGACGCGCCACAAAATGTGACAGGGAGACGCGCCACGGGATGTGCCAACGGACGCGCCTGGGGACGTGCCAGGGGACGTGCCGGGGGACGCGCCGCGAGACGTGCCCAGGGGAAGCGCCAGGGAACGCGCCAGGGAACATACCCGAGGGTGACGACCCCTCCTAAATATCGCTGCGCCCGCGCTCCCAGGGCTCTGAATCCTCCTCCTCCTCGTCCTCACCCTCCTTTTCCTCCTTCTCCTCTTCCTCCTGCTCCTCCTCATCATCCTTTTTGTCTTTCTTCTCGCCCCCTCCTCGGCGACGACGGCGACGATGGGAATGCGTCTTCAACGATGCCTCCCGGGGAATGGGGTCAGCAGGCGGGGGTCACACCATTCCCCGCTCCCTCGGACTGCTGACCCCTGTAACTTCGAAATCACGCGGCCCCAGCAGGCGAGGGTCTCAACGTTCCCCGCTCCCTCAGGCTGCTGGCCGCGAGATTTCGCGGGTTGGAACCAGCGGGCGAGGGTCTCACCGTTCCCCGCCCCCTCAGGCCGCTGGCCCCGTGCAAGCCCGCGCCCCCCAAACACCCCAATCATAAATGGATGCGTGCGCCGCGCTTCGCGCGCGCTGACGTTTTAGCCTAGCCCACCTACTGAAGTGCCCTATGGGCCGCGAAACTAATGCCCACATCTTGAATGGAAGAATTGGTAAGCACACGTACTGATTGAAGCCAATGGATCTTCAATATGATTGTGAAGCCTTGTTGGCGTGGCTGCCTCACCACATCCTCTTGGATGTTGTCTCTCTCTCTCTCTCGCGCTCTGTTCCTCTCTCTCTTTCACTCTCTCTCTCTCTGTGTCTCGGCTGGTTCATTAATGAGCAAACCATGACGACCACAAACATGACGAATTTCACTCCGCGTGATTCACTGCATCGTCAGATTGGCAATGGTACTGTTGTGATGTCTTCGGTCTGTCGTTTATCGCACCTCCCCAACAATCGAGGAGACGAGGAGGACGAGCAGGAGGAGGAGGAGGGGGAGGAGGAGGTGGGGGAGGAGGACGAGGAGGAGGAGGTCGAGGAGGAGGAGGACGAGGAAGAGGATGATAACGTGAAGGACGAGGAGGAGGAGGGAGGACGAGAAGGAGGACAACAGGGAGGTCGAGGAGGACGACAAGGAGGACGAGAAAGAGGTCGAGGAGAAGAGACAGGAGGAGGAGGGAGAGGAGGAGGAGGAAGCGGAGGAGGAGGAAGGAGAAGAGGAGGAGAAGGAGTAGGAGCAGGAGGACAAGTAGGAGGAGGAGGAGAAGGAGGAGGAGAAGGACGAGGAGGAGGAGGAGGGAGGAGGGGGAGAAGTAACCTCATGAAGCAATTAAGGAACCCCCCGGGGTTATCAATAACACCGCCCCGTAATTCAATAATTTTGTTTTCGTACCGCTCGCGGCTGCCTCAGCAGGACGGCGCGCGCGCGGACTATGGCGCGCGCTGCTCAGTCAAGGAAACAGGAACGCAGCGCGAACCACGCCTCAGGAGGGCGGACAAAGGGGATGAGCAAGTACTCAGGCGTGCCACGTGCTGGTGGGCTCCTTAGGCCTCCCCCAGAGGGAGTCCTCAAGAAAAGAAAAAAAAAGGAAAAAAAAAAAAAAAAATAAAAAAAAAACAAGGCAAGTTTCCGCTCAGAAAAGTAAAAAAAAAAAAAAAAAAAACGAAAAAAAAAAAGAAAAAAAAAAAAAAAAAAAAAAAAAAAAAAGAAAAAAATAAAAGAAAAAAAAAAAAAAAGAAAAAAAAAAAAAAAAAAAAGAAAAAAAAAATAACAAAAAAAAAAAAAAAACATAAAAAAAAAAAAAAAAAAAAAAAAAGAAAAAGAACAGAAAAAAAAACAAAAAGAAAAAAAAAAAAAAAAAAAGAAAAAAGAAAAAAAAATAAAAAAAAAAAAAAAAAAAACTAATAAAAAAAAAGAAAAAAAAAAAACAAAAAAACAAAAAAAAAAAAAAAAAAAAAAATAAAAAAAAAAAAAAAAAAAACTCAGAAGCGCCAGACTGTACTCAAGAGTGCGCGGCTCCTGCATGCGACCGCGACCGTCGAGGCGGCCACGAGCCGCTCCCGCCAGGTACAACAAGTGCACCGATGACACCACATGCCATCCGGCCAACGACGGCAACTGCCGGACTGCTTACCCCCCAGCGTCGACAAAGACTGACGGCGCTGCCACCGTCAAGACGGCGGAGGGGAGAGGAGGCGGAACCGAAACAGCTACGTAGCTGACGGTGCAGTGATGCCGCGATGCATCAGGGAAGCGACGCCGCGAGCAGAAAACAAATACTCTGGCCTCCAACGAGCTCTGGCCAGAAACCATTGTTTTCGTACCGCTCGCGGCTGCCTCAGCAGGACGGCGCGCGCGCGGACTATGGCGCGCGCTGCTCAGTCAAGGAAACAGGAACGCAGCGCGACCACCCTCAGGAGGGCGGACAGGGGAGGAGCAAGTCCTCAGCCTGCCACGCTGGTGGCTCAAGAGCCGCCCCCAGAGGGGGAGCCCTCAAGAAGGCAAGTTTCCGCTCAGAAGCGCCAGACTGCACTCAAGAGTGCGCGGCTCCTGCATGCGACCGCGACCGTCGAGGCGGCCACGAGCCGCTCCCGCCAAGTACAACAAGTGCACCGATGACACCACATGCCATCCGGCCAACGACGGCAACTGCCGGGCTGCTTACCAACTCACCCCTACCAAACACCAAAGATAGCACCGTCAGCTCCTCCCAAGCGTCCTCACCAAGCACGGTGGCAGCGAGGTCAACATGTTTCTGCCGCGGAAGTGAAGCAACCCGGTGGGCAGATGAGTAGGTTAGCTCCCGCAGAATAGGGCGGAAGAGGGGCGGACAGATCGTGCCCCCCCCAATGGCAACGAGGCCCATGTTGGCTTCAATCTGCGAGGTTACACCGGGAAGTCCAAACAAGTCCTCTCGATGAGAGCGTCAATGCAACGCTTTGCAATCGCAATTTTGTCTTTGCCCCACTGCGGGAGCGACAGCTCAGCTAAATCGGCGTTGGCCTGGTCGATGTAGCCACGCGCTGTTTTTGCTTGTGCCCATCGCCCCAAGTGCTGCGTAGCATTGTAGGGACAATATTTGGTAAAATGCCAGGTGGCACCACCCCGCCGCAGGCAATATGGGGTGAACCTTTTGTGGGTCGTGCCAAACATTTTTCCCAGCCTGGCAATGTCGTCCGCAAAATGTCGCCACGTACCGTGATAGATGAACTCGTTCGGGGCGACTTCCATTGAAAGTTTCTCAGCAAGCCTGATAACCATCCCGTCAAAGACGGACACCTGCTCGGTGGCACCAACTCGCTTGCCAACTTTTGTCTCTGGGAGCGACGCGATCAGCAGTGACCCACCGCCGTAGACTGCGAGCTTCCTGCCCTGGAGCCCGATCAGCTCCCCAGCGCGGAGCAGGCCGACGAAACCCAGGAGAACGGAGAAGGCAAGCCTGGGATTTCCTTCCATAAGGGCTGCCGCCCCCATGGCCAGCACCAAGTCCAATGGCGCTGGAATCGCCTTGGTCCGCACCGTGACCCTGAGCCAGTCCTTTGGTAAAGATGTGCCGTCTCGAGGTGCCTTCGGCACTTTGGGTAAAACCGCTTTAACCCGCTCAGCAAATCGACCGCCCAGTACTGCGGGAAGTCGTCCATGTACAAGTGACTAATGTATTCAGCGACCTCCTCATCCAGGCTCTCAAACGAGTCAGGGAGGTCACGGCCATGCATAGACAGGAAAGTGAAACATCGGAGTATGCTCTGCTTATACCGTTTCAACGTGCGTGGTTGGATACCCTCGTACTTGAGATGTGCTTTCTGGGCGGCCCGCGGCGCGGGCCGGTGTGTCTTACTCGTCATCTGCATCTGGGGGCCGCCGACTGGCGGCGTCAGCATGGTTCCAACCGCTGACCGTCCAGAGAGTAAGCACATATGTATCAGTAGCGAATCTGCGGCAGAGGCGGTTCAGAACCTTCGAGGAGGAACGCCCCTTGGCAACCGCGCGCGAGACGACTCGGCTGTCGAAAATGTGGAATTAACGACGCCGATGGAAGTCTTTGCTCCCCGATTGCGCGCGGGCATAGTTGAAGGAAGCAGCAAACTCCAACGCGTTGATGTGCTGTGGGCGACGCCACGCATACGACTGAACTGTCTGCCAATCCCAACAAAATGCCGGGTATGGCACTGATTGCCGACATCCCTCAATAAGGACCTGCGTCGACAACCGTGCATCGGAACCTCGGTAGTCTGCTTCGCGAAGCAGGCTTTTGAAGTGGCTCTCCTCCCCCCCGAGCTCCATGGAGCTCATGAGGCCGCAGATGGGCTCCAGCACCTGCGCCTGGATCTGAGGGGAGCGCAACCGCGCCGTGGCCCGCTCAAGAGCGGCCTTGATCCACGACGGCCGGTCTTCAGGGAGCGCGGGGAGAGCGCTCTGTAGCACCCCCCTGGCGGCGGCAGCGACGCACCGCCCAAGGGCGGACGCCCGCTGCGCCGAGAACGGGGCCCGACCTCCACCCCGAGGTACACCATCTGGCGCCAAGGGGCCACACGTGCACGGCGCTCCGGCCAAAAAGTCGCTGACCGCGCCGCTGTTGCGCACCGCGCGCAAAGTTCCACCATCGCAGGTCCCGAAGCACGCGTGGCAGACACGTGCGCGGGAGACGGCAGAAGATTCAAAAAATGGTACATTTCAGGACGAGCCTGCTTCCAATTGTTCTCCGGGTGCACTGCGATGCAAACCCTGCCATCGCGCGCGGAGCGCCACGAGTCGGCGACGGCGTGGTGAAAGATCTTGGCCTCCTGAGCGGACCGAGTTCGTGCTCGGCGCGCTTGCGACGGCAGTGCCTGGTGCGTTCCGCCGCGAACCAGCCAAACGCGAAGAGCTGCCATGGGCTCTCGCGCCGGGTCCGCGACGCGGAGGCCAGCGCGCTCGATGCCCCACTCTACCTCCCTTTTGGAGGAAATCACCTGCACGACAACGGCGGGGAGGGAGGCGATGGCTCGACGGCGCGTTCGGTCGGCGCCGAGGTGTCGGCGAAAGCATGCCGACGAACGCAACGTCGCGGAGCAGAGGGCAGGACACCTGGCCCAGCGCCGACGCGACGAATTGATAGCGGATGGGCCGGCACGCCGGAGATCGCCACCGTCGCGCCCCGTCGTCGTTGCGCTCTCCGGCCAGGCAAGCGATGGCGAGGGGCCGCAGGGGGCCCCGCACTCAACGCAATCCACCGGCCCTGGGAGAGGCTGGCAACTCTCCTCGGCAAGGCCAGCGGCCCTGGCGGAGAGGAGGGCGACCCCGCCCACGTCGAAAGACTGGAGAAATGAGCGGGCTTCTGAGGCGCCCCCGCCGGACTCGGAGGCATCGCTGGCGCCGGCGATTTTCCTGATCCCTGCGCGCAGCGACGCGCGGCAGAAAGACAAGAGAGCGACTCCGCAAACGACCTCGTCGACGATCGCACCGCCTCGGAAATCGCTCGCCACCGCCCCGGATCCCGCAGCGACGATGCCCGCAAAGATCTCCTGCAAGACCGAATGCGAGGGCCGCCGAAAATTCGCAGCAAAGCAAAATGCCCCAGCCCAGTGCTGCAGCGCGGCCTGCGGCACACAACGGAGAGAGAGCAGACCTAACGACTTGGCGATCAGGCGGTGCACTTTTTCACGATCCACTGATAAAGTGCCTAGGGCGCCATCCAGCTCGCCACCTAGCATGTGCCCCAAGACTCCGCTCACGAGCCGCTTGCCGACGTTGAGGGGGAGCTTCAACGCGTCGCGCACCTTGACGAACCGCGCGCGCTCCTCCGAACCGCGGGAAGATGCCGCCGCCGTAACGCCGCGGATTTTCCTCACGAAGTCGAACCCGTCCATGCAGACCACGGCGACGTCGTCTGCGGGCACCGCCGCGTCCTTCCGCAGCTCCGCGGCCGGGTCGACACCAGCAAGGCCAAAAACGAGTCGGCGAGCCATGCGCTGCATCACGTCCACGGCGCCTATCCAACCCACCGGCGCCGATCGCATGGCCACGTGGACCAACTCGTTCGGGGAGCCCCCGAACGTCGACGCGGCAACCTGCTTCTCGAAAGCGAAATGCCCTGCCCAGGCCAACGGCATGAAGAAGAGGTTGGAGCAGCTCTGCATGTCCTCCGAATCGATGCTCAACGTCTCGCCGTCCTCCAGCAACACCAAGGACAGCTGGTTGAGGT
>CAUYUJ010011192.1:263210-270710 GCA_963575745.1 Prorocentrum cordatum
GCGGCGCGCCCCGGTTCCCCCGGGCCCCCCGCCCACCCAACGTCGCATTCGAGCTGGGCCCCACCCTCCCCCAGCTACCACGCGGGGAAGACGAGCAAGGATCTGGCCAAGGAGTTCAAGCGCCTCTCGAACGAACGACAAGAAGAAGCACTGGCTGCGCCGCAGGCAAGAAACAGGCTGGCCAGGGGGGCAGGGGAGGAGGGGGACGAGGAAGGAGGAGGAGGAAGAGGGAGAGGAGGAAGGAGAGGGGGGGAGGAGGAAACGAGAGAGGGGAGGGAGGGGGATAGGGGGAAGGGGGAGGAGGAAGAGGGAGAAGAGGAAGGAGAGGGGGGCTGCTGGGAGGAGGAAGGGGGAGAGGAGGAAGGGGGAGGAGGGGGAAGAGGATGAAGGAAGGATGAGAGGAGGAACGGAAGGAATGAGGGAGGGGACCCGACAGCCACAGGCAGTTTCGATTTTGTGGAAACGGAGAAGAGGGAGGCGGCCTCTTTCGTCCAGTCGCGGAGCACCGACGCGCACTGGTACACCAGGGACGGGCTGCTGCGGCTCTTCGAGTGCGACTTCCAGAACCCCACGAGTGAGGTCTCCATCAGGACCGAGGGGGCGAAGGATGAGGACGATGAAGACGATGAGGACGAGGAGGGCGAGGAGGAATGAAGGAAGGAAGGGCGGAAGGAGGGAAGGGGGGAAGAAAGGGCGGGGGGGGGAGGATGAGGAGGAGGAGGACCGAGGAGGAGGAGGAGGAGAAGGAGGAGGATGAGGAGAAGGATGAGGAGGAGGAGGAAAGGAAGGAGGAATAATGATGATGAGGAGGAGGAGGATCAGGAGGAGGATGATGAGGATGAGGAGGAGGAGGAGGAAGAGGATGAGGAGGATGAGGAGGATGAGGAGGACGAGGAGGATGAGGAGGCAAATATATGCACCCATCCAGGGCGCTGCAGCGCACGGAGAACACGATCAGGTCGTGCCGCGCGGCGAGGGGCTTCGTGCGGGTCACCTGGAGAAAATGAGGTGCCTCGAATTGGAGGTCGAGGAGAATTGAGGACTGGGAGTGGTCGAGTACCTTCGATCGACTCCTCCCAGGTCCTCCACCTCCTCCTCAACCATTCCTCATGTTCGAGTTGCTCGCGCGACCCTCGAGGTCGACAGCCAACGCGGCGAGGAGACCTACAAGCGCGTCGAGCGCACAGAGACGGACACGCACATGCACGAGCAGCGGGTCGAGACGCGCTTGCATGGTCAGCAGTCGATCGAGCAGGCGCGCACCATGCTGGAGCGCACGGGTCGCCAGGCTCGGTCACTTCTGCAACATCGCAACATCCACCTTTCCATAGCCACCCTCCCTCTCCAAGCTTGAGGCTTCCTCGGAGGAGGGAGCGGTCATGGAAAGGTGGATGCGGTTGTGATCGTAAGGGTGTGGACGACAACTACAGCAGCTACAGCTACACCAGCGACAGTGAGCCGGAGGATCGGATGAGAATGCGAATGCGGATGAGGATGAGGAAGATGAGGATGAGAAAGAGGGGGGGGGATGAGCAGGAGGATGAGGATGAGGATGAGGATGAGAATGGAGAGGATGAGGATGAGGTGCATCGAGGATGATGGGGACGGCGAGGAAGAGGGGGGGAGGGAACGGAGGAGGAGGAGGAAGAGGAGATGATGGAGGAAGAGGAGGGGGAGGAAGAGGAGTGGGAGGAGGAGGATCAATGCAGTCCCCAGGACACGGCCGCGCGCGGCGCGCCGAGCGGGTCCGCGGAGATCGCCATCGGCGAGAGCGCTTCGACCAACCTCGGTGTGGCTTCGCACTTGTACGCGCTCCTCTCTGGCTGGGACGTGGGATGAGCTTCGAACGAGTCCCCCCGATCTGGCGTCATCGATCTCTTGCAAAGCTCCTGCGAACTTGGCCAGGGGATCGATGATCCGAGAATGACCCCGATGGGAAGGAGAAGAATGACGATGATGAGGAGAACGAGGGGGGGGGGGGGGGGATGAGGAAGAGGAAGATAAGGATGAAATCAGGACGATGATGAGGATGAGGGGCATGGGAAGACGACGAGGAGGGAGGGCGATGTGTGTGTGTAGTGTAGTTAGTGGGTGTGTGTGTGTTGTCGTGTGTGTGTGGGTCGGTGTGTGTGTGTGTCGTGTGTGGTTGTGTGTGTGTGTGGTGTGTGTGTGTCTGTTGTGTGTGTGTGGGTGTGTGTCGTGTCTCTTGGTGTGTGGGGGGGGGGTTTGTTGTGTTGTTGTGTTGTGGGTGTGTGTGTGGTGGTGGGGTGTGTTTGGTGGGAGTGTGTGGTCGGTGGTTGGTGTGTGGGGGGGGGGGGGGGGGGGGGGGGGGGGGGGCGGGGTGGGCGGGGGGGGGGGGTTCGAGCTTATAGGCAGGAGGTCATGAGGATGGGGATCGTGATGTGGAGGGGGGAGGAGGGGGGGTGGGGGGGGCGAGGAGAAGGAGGAGTGAGGAGGATGGGGGAGGGGGGAGGGGGGGGGTGGGGGTGATGGGGGGGGGGGGCCTGGAGAGAGGAGGAGGAGAGGGGATGAGTGACGGCAGCCCAGGTGGCGGAGAGGCCCTGGTTGTCGCCGTGGGCCGAGCAGCTCCAGAAATGACCGATTCGATGAAGAACACGGTGGGCTCGCCCACGCTTCACGTGCAGCGCAGGCCATCAATGATCGATCGAGCCCACGATCCGAGGGGGTGGTGGGTCTCGATGGTGGGAGGGATGATCGATGCGCGATCGATCCCCCCTCCCCTCATCCAGAACCCACGCGCTAGGATCGTCGATTTGGTCCATCCTTCAGGCAGTCCGACGCTGGCATGGGCCACGCGCAGTGCGTGGATGCCATCGCGGAGGCAGCGCATCAGCCGCCAGGAGGAATATGGAGAGCATGAGGAAGAGAAGGAGGGGGACGAGGACGATGAGGACGAGGAGGAGGAGGAGGAACAAGGCGGAGGGAGGATGGAGGATGGAGGAGGGAGGAGGGAGGAGGAGGGCGAGGGAGGAGGAGGGAGGAGGACGAGAGAGGATGAGAAGGAGGGGGAGGAGGAGGAGGACCCCCTCATTGCTCACCCCGGGCCCCGCAAGTCGTTCGAAGAGCAATGTTGTTCCATCGAACGATTTCGGGACCTCAAGGCGAAGCGCTTCTACGACGTCATCTACCCCGTGCAGCAGTCGGTTTCGATGGCGAACGTCGGCACGACGACTGGCCAGTAGGCACGCTTCGAGACCGAGAACGACATCGAGGTCGTCAGCCCGTGAGATCTCGACATCGTGGACGATATTCGCCACGATGAACTTGCGGAAAAAAACGATAGATTTTGGCGCGGTGGCAGCTGGCGGCGCAGTTGCCACCGCAGGTGGCGTGGGGCGCCATATTATGATCTTTGGGTGAAAGGGTTTTGTGGTCGAGAGGCTGATTTGGAAATACGTCCGAGTGCTGGGATCTGTTGGCCGATGAGAGATGTATGTTCCGTTCTCTGCGGTAACAAAAAAAACGAAAGGGTCGGCGCGCTACCTGAACGTGCCCGCGCTCCTCCTCCCCCTCCTCCTCCTCCTCCTCGCCCTCCTCCCCCGACGCTGCCTCCCCCCCCTCGGTCCTTTTTTTTATTTTTTTTTTTTCCCCCCCCCCCCCCACCCCCCACCCCCCCCCCCCCCCCCCTTCCTCTCCTCGTTGTCCTTCCTCGTCTCCTCCCTCATGTTTTTTTTTGTTTCCCCCCCCCCTCCTACTCCTCCTCATCCTCATCCTCCTCTTCCTCCTCCTCGTCCATCCTCGTTATCCTCCTCCTCCTCCTCCTCTTCCTCCTCCTCCTCCCCCTCCTCTCCCTGCTCCACCCCCCTCCCCCTTCGTCTGCTGGTTTGATCGCTCGGCAATCGATTTCACGACCGCTCGAGGCGGCGCGGAGCAAGCCGCGTTCAGGTTTAACATGACAGATCGGAGGGCGCATTTAAATACACCGTTGATTGAGGCCTCCCTGGGCGCGAAGATATTCGAGCTGCCCGCTTCGAGACCTGGTCTGAAGATATGTTGTTCTCCTAGATGGTCTCAGAGCGCGTGCCCGCATCGCGGACTGAGGTCATTCGCTCCGTGACGTCTAGTTGAGCCACCCCTCGCTACTTAGGGGTTCCAGGCGCGAAGGTATTCTGCCACATATGTGGCGTTCGCGTGCTTGTCCTGAGAGGTGTCCCTATCCGAAGTGGCGCGTCGAAAGTGCGAAGGTATAACCTTCGCGTCGTGCATCGCGCCCCTGGGGTGCGAGGATAATCGCGCCGCGCATTCCAGAACCCTTGAAAAGCCAACTCGACAGTTGCGATTGCAAGAGCGCTTAGTTATGCACCCAGGGGCGCAAAGCGGGTGTCAGGAGACATTAGCTCAAGCAAGTTCTGCTCGAACGAGTTTCCTTTGACATCGATCGATGTCGCGACTTGCGGCGGCGCACTTGTTGCTGCAAGAGGCGGCTCGGGAAGCGCGCGACCCTGCAGGTCTGGGGGCGCCCCGCGCTGGAGGCAGGCCTGGACCTGCGCGCGGCCCTGGAGGCGCTGGGGGGCGTGGCCCTGGAGGCGCGCTGACTGGAGGGCGCGGCCCTGGAGGCCTCGCGATGGCTGGAGGGCGCGGCCCTGGAGGCGCCCTGGAGGCGCCCGACGCTGGAGGCAGGCCGACTGGGCGCGGCCTTGGAGGCGCCGCTGGCGCTGCTGAGCCGGATGGATCTGGATTGCGGCACCATCTGCTGAGTCAGTATAAGGAGGGCAAGCTGTCTGCCACTGACGTTTGCGTGATTAGCTATCACGCTACTGTTGCTGGTGGGCAGGGAGGGCCATAATAAACTCGCGGAATTCACAGCTGTTCCCCCCGCCCCCAGTTGAACGGCCCCCTCGCTGACATTTGCTCGAGGGAAGGGGGGGGGGGGGGGAAGTAGGAGGAGAGGGGGGGGGAGGGGGGGGGGGAGGAGGAGAGAAGGAGGAGGGGAGAGGAGGAGAGGAGGAGGAGGGGGAGGGAGGAGGAGGAGGAGGACGGGGAGGAGGAGAAGGAAGGAGGAGGAGGACATGCTCCTCCTTCCTCATCTATCCCCCCCCCCCCTCTTCCTCTTCTCCCACCCCTTTTTCCCTCCAGGGGGCCCTTGCCTACCCCCCGCCGCCTCTAGAAAATGTGTGACTGTGTGTGTGTGTGTGTGTGTGTGTGCAGTGTGCGGGTGGTGTTGTGGGGGGGGGGGGGGGGGGGGGCAGTGCGATTCCGCGAAGCCATTCTGGCGCGCGTCCCAGGCGGCATTGGCGTCGAAGATCCGGCGAAACCGCCTGGAGGGACCCGCTACGCAGAGCACCTTCGAAAAAAAAAACATATGGAATGCTTGAAATCCGCAAACGCGTTTTCACTACGAAGGTTCCGTTCTGGAACGCCGATTCGCAAAGCAGGAGACTCGTAGATTTTCCGATCATGCTTCCGCATTGGCATTTTGCTCTGTTGCATCTTCGTTTCAGCGAGAAGTTAGACGTGCGCGTGCACGACCGCGAGATGCTCCCGCTCACATATCACCAGCACCCTGTCACTTTACAACGGGGTCACCTGTCATGCCCTCTCGCGCTCTACTCGGATGGAGTGCCCTTTTCTAAAACAGATTCGTTCATATGTTATTATTGCTCTTGTCACCTGATTCCAAGTGTGCGCTGTTTGATTTGCACGATCAAAAAAATCAGACCTGTGCGCTTGCGGTTGCCAAGGGTGGTGCACTATTGGCACCGTTCACCGCATTTTAGCGTGGTCGTATACGGCCCTCGCCAAGGGCGTCTGGCCCTCTGTGGATCACAGCGGTGACCCTTTAACTGACGGGATGCGATCGACGCATCGTGGCTTTGAGCTCGCAGAAGGCATGTGCGGAGCACTGTGTGAATATCGAGCAGATTTGCTCGAGCTGGTTACCAGCTTGGGCTTTAAGAATTGGCAGAACTTGCAGCGCCCCTGCTTCTGCTGCATGTCATCGCGCGGTGACCTTTATAACGTTGACCGCACTGTTGCGGACTGCCGCTGGCAGCAGCGCACCGCTGCCACATGCCGTGCAGAAGTTGGGCGGTTAATGGTCAGTGCACGACCTCTCTCGCGGCGGCTCAGCCGAAAAATGGAATTCGATCGCGCGAAGCGTGGCTTGGTGCTCAAGGAAGACTTCCCTCAGCTCATGCTGAAAAAGGGGCACCGCCTCACGGGGAATGAGAGCGCGCGTGGTATACGCGCCTTCGTTGACATTGAGCTTCCTGCTTGGTTGGTTTTTTTCGACACCAGTAGCAACGCACATATCAATTTGACGTCGATCACGCGCATCTCGACGCGATGCATATTTTAGACTTGGGTGTTTCCCAGTTCGTGAGCGGCGCAGTAATGCGCACCCTGTGCGAACACAATTTCGCTGGATCCACGAAAATACTGGGCCCGCTAGCACTGCAATGGCAGCCGTGCCCCCCCCCCCCCCCCCTCCTACTCCGATCTCGTTCCCCGCCCCCTCCCCGCTTCCTTTTTGCATCGACCCTCCTCCACTTCGTCTTCCATATATCTCGTCCACGGGGGGCGCGCTGTCGGAGCGATGCGAGCAGGCCCAGGACGTCCACGCTCGAACAGCGCAGGTTGGAATCTGCGCGCGCTTCGCGGGCGCATGAAGTCGTTTTATAAACTGCGCCGCATGCGTAACCGCCGGCAACTTACGGTAATCAAAAAGCTGAAGTGGCAGCAGCTTTCGCCTTCAGCCGAGCACCCGCGCTTGAAAGCAAAGGCGGCCCAGACTCGCCACCTGCTCCCGCCCATGGAGCATGTGCGCGCCGAGTATCCTGGTTTTTTAGGTACTCAAGGCGCCGCCTTGCATAGGGCGCGCAAGCACTTGAACGAGGTGCACGCCGCCATGCGGCGCGACCCACGCCGCGCAATGCCTGCGGCCTGCCTTTCAGCGCTTCAGCGCAGCATGAGACGCTTTCTCTTCGAATGGCGCCAGTATGGCGGCCACCGCGTTTTTTTAAATTCCACAGCGCGTGGGATCTGGTGCGCCGCGCCGAGGTTCACGGGAACCCTATGCATTATTGGACGTATGCGGACGAGGAGATGAACCGCCGCATGGCCACAGTGGCCAAAAGCCTCCACGGAGGTGGCACTTTTTTTATGCCACCTTCCTCGAAAAAGGTCCGGTGGACGCCCGAAGGCCCGGTTTTCGGCCTTCGGTGAACCCTTCGCAACCAAACGCGACAAGTCCACCAACAACACACAACAACACACAACAACACACAACAACACACAACAACACAACAACAACAACACCAACAACAACAACAACAACACCAGCAGCAGCAGCAGCAACACCAACAGCAACAACAGCAACAGCAACAACAACAAAAACAACAACCCCAACAACAACAACAACCCCAGCAACAACAACCCCAACAACAACAACACCAACACCAACAACAACAACACCAACAACAACAACAACATCAGCAACAACAACAACAACAACAATTACTAGCACGTGGGGACACTCCA
>CAUYUJ010011192.1:273210-345710 GCA_963575745.1 Prorocentrum cordatum
TGCCTTTTTCTTGCGCCCCTGGGGGCGGCGGTATGCCCCCACCCCCCCCCAGGAACCGAGGGAATGGCGAGGAAGGGGAAGGGGGGAGGAAAGGGGGGAGGAAAAAAAAGGAGGAAGAAGGGATCCCTCGCTCGAGGCCACGGGCGGGCGCCCACGGCGAGCGGCACGCCGCGCTGCGTCCGAGGGCGTGGAGTTCAAGTGCGCCCCCTGCATTTTTGAGATATGGGGGAGGAGGGGAGGAGGAGGAAGAGGAGGAGGAGGAGGACGAGGAAGAGGAGGAGGAAAAGGAAGAGGAGGAGGACGTGGCGACACCATTTGGACGCGGCGATAAAGTGGCCGCTAACCCCAGACATCGGGTGTCTCGAAAAAACCAGACGACAATGTTTCATAATTTTCGGCCTCCGGGGGGTAGTCTCACGCGTGGGGCCTCGGGACCGTTCAAAAAAGATTCGGAATATCGGGGCGCCTGATGTGTGGGGAGTGCGGGGGGCCATATATATATATATATATATATATATATATAGCTATATATATATATATATATAGCTATATATATATATATATATATATATATATATATATAGATATATATGTATGGCTTGCTGCGGCCGCCCCACTGCGGGGTCACGGACTCTTTCGCACTGTTTCACCACTCTGTTCCACCACCTTGTTTCACCACGTTTCACTCCTGGTGCAGGCAGGCCGCCCTCGAGGCGCTGGCCTCGCCAGTTCCTGGTGCAGGCCGCCCTCGTGAGCGCTGGCCTCGCCTGATCTGGCGCAGGCCGCCCTCGTGAGCGCTGGCCTCGCCACCCTTGCCTGCGAGAGCACGCCTGTCCTCGATCGTGCGCTGGCCTCACGCGCGGCCGGCTCATTATGCCCATCTCCGCGGCGATGCCATGTGGGGTGGCGCAAAAGTGGCCGCGCGGCCGCTTGCGTTCGGGCGCGCATATGTATGAAGTGAAAGAATATGCCCCCTCTCTTCCTCATGCCCCCGACCCCCCCCCACAAACACACATACCATAACAAAACTAACCCCTCCCGCCCCAGGGCATCACTCCGACCGAGAACGGTGCGACCGTCGGCTCGGCTCGAGGTTCGCCGCGGAGAGCGGCGCGACATGTCGCACATGCAACTGTTGGGTTCTGAAAAATAAAAAACAAAAAAAGAGAGACAACGAGAAGTTAACGAACATACAGAAATCTAACAAACAACACTTGTACATACGTGCGTGCAAAAAGTGCGATACAAGCGCTAACCACGGTCGTGCGGCCTTGTCCCACATCTGTTTCCACTTGATATGCGCACTGAACAAAAGCATAGAACCGATCACCGTGTCTGGTGCAGCTGACAACCTATCACACGATATTCTCGGTTATACTGTGATACAATTATGTGTACTGGACAACATATCCAGCAATAGTGTTGTCATGTTTTCTCTGATGTCTTGGTTTTTCGCTTACGTCTTGGTTTAAAACCATGACGTCCTCTCACGTCATGGTTTTACCATGACGGATGGATGTGTGGGCTGTTGCAGGAATGGTAGAGTCTGAGTCCGCGGGTGCCCCCGCCATACCAAAGTCACCTTCGGCGGGCACGTGGAAGTTCTCGACAAACTCAATATCTGCAGGTTGCCCCGCGATGGGTGCACCCCACCATTCTGCCAAGACGATGTCGCTGTGGCCAGCGAACACCTCCTCGAACAGCTCGTCGGTGCAATTCTCGAGGGTCACGCTGGCCCTTAGATGCCTGGCGCCCATGAAACGAACAATCGTGGCTGAGCAGCCGGCAGGGTCGGCTAAAAGCGACTCCCAATCAACATACTGCATGTCGGAGTCCGTTTGAGCCAAATGTATTGACGGACCCCTGCCTCTTCCATCACCTTGGGGGCACTCGCGTCGGAAATGTTGCGTACTGTGGCATATGTCGCACTCCATAATTTTACCGTTGGCATCATTTGGATTTCCACGTCGTCCTTTACCTTTGCCTGATGTATGCCTGCGGTTTCTGCCAGTGCCCAAAACATTTCTCCATGCTGAGGTCCAGTAAGAGACGCTAGGAATGCTAGCGTGCATCTACCATGTAATCGCCGACGCTTCCCTTTGCCTTTACTTCGACCCTTGCCATTTCTTTTAAGTGACCATCGTGCAATGCGTCTTACCGGTTTTTCGGACTGGTTTCTCCATAAACCTCCGCCGACGACGCTTGTGTTGCTGGTATCCCAAAAGTAACAATTGAGCGTGTTGCTCTTCAGTGAGGTATGTAGGCATACCAGAGTAATCCAGGGCGGTAACTTCGTCATCTGAAGATGTATCCACATCGGTACCGTCGTTCCCACTATCATTCAAAACAGTATCACCTCGTCCTCGTCTGCATGTTCCTCGGCTCCCGCTCTTCTTTTCGTTCTTATTCTTTCCACGCGCGCACTCTGTGCCGCACACGGCACGATGCAAACCCCAGTGTTTCTTGTTCCCCTAGGGGTAGAAAAAACACAGCCCAAAGAAACAACACACAACAACACAACAACAATACCAACAACAACAACAACAACACCAGCAACAACAACAACAACAACAACAACACCAAGCATTTTACCCGAACGCGTGGTGTTCTCCCCAGTGCCAGGGTTTTCATACGACACCAGGCAATACCCCCACTTCGTGGGGGGGGCATTACAAGCTCTACCAAATATCCAAACGACTCTTCGCGACCACCCAAACCCAGCTTCCCGCCCTATGACGTTGGGACACTTCACTTCGTGGCGTGCGGACGACCGTGGCTACTACACTGGCGCGGGGTACACACCCACAGAACTTGGTCACTTATTCGGGGCGCGCATGTGCCCAGCATTCGGACAGCGCGCGCGGGTGGAAATTCGGACAGCGCGCGCGGGTGGAGTCGGACGCGCGCGCGCGTTGTTTTAGGATTCGGACAGCGCGCGCGGGTGGAAATTTTGAAAAGTCGTGCAGGTGTTTTTCGAGGACCTACGGTGCGATTCGTGTGATTTTATGGTGCGCGGTGCTAGAATTCTTAAGAACCCAATGGTTTTTGGCGATTTCGGCGTGCGCGCGCAAAAAACGAATATGTCCCGCATGATATTATTTGACAGGGATGATGGCCCTGGCAGGTGCGCAACCGTTGTCGCAGAAGTTCGAAAAAGTTGCTCGCAAAAGCCCGTTTGACAGAAATGTTTAAAAAGTGTTGGTTTTCCTACGAATCCGCAAGAGCGCGCGGGATGAGATTTTGACATTTTTTTGTTGAAAAACCATTGGTTTTTTGATGTTTTTATGTTAAAATCGCTCCGAACACTAAGCTTTTGGAAGGATTTCGTCTTGCGCGCGCGAATGTCCACTTTACCTTATTTTTTGCAAGGGATTCTTGAAATTTGATTATATTAGAACAAGAAATGTCATTTTATAGTGTTTTTTGCAAGGGAAAACGGATTACAACAAAACAACCGGATCTGGACCCCATCCACTTTTCTGAAGCTTTCGCGAAAAAATGATGAAAATGTAGCTGCGGCCTAGGCGCGGCGGGGGGGCCGTGCACCAGGGGTCCCAACAATAATTATTCTTTAGAATTAATAATGTTCAACAACAACAACATTAACATTAACAACAACAACACCAACAACAACAACACCACCAACAACAACACCACCACCAACAACAACAAAAACAACAGCAACAACACCAACACCAGCATCAACACCAACACCAACAACAACAACAACAGCAACAACAACACCACCACCAACACCACCACCACCACCAACAACAACAACAACAACAACAACAACAACATCAGCATCAACAGCACACACACACACACAACAGCAACAACAGGCCACCATTCAGCGCAGAGGGCCCCATGCTGCGCTTCGGTGTCACCCTGTTTTTTTTTCGAGGGGGGCGTGCGGTCGAGGCATGGGGCGCCCCCCAAGAGGGCTCAACCGTCGGGGGTTGGGCGAAGGAAAACAGGAGGGATGAGGGCGACCGCTCCCGCCGAGCGCGCGCGCTCGACAGCGCAGGCGGCGCAGACTCGCCACCTCCCGTTCGCTTTGTTGCTCCGCTCTTCGTTTTAGAGGAAAGAAAGGCTGAGGAGGAGGAGGAGGAGGAGGAGGAGGGCCCAACACGCGGAGGGGCCGTGGATCGGCCCCCCGTGCAACAAGCGGACCTGGCACCTTTTCGATTGGAGGAGGAGGAGGAGGAGGAGGAGGAGGAGGAGGAGGAGGAGGAGGAGGAGGAGGAGGAGGAGGAGCAGCACCACAGGAGAAAAAAAGCAGCAGGAGGAGGAGCAACAGGAGGAGGAGAGGGAGGAGGGAGGAGGGAGGGGGGAGGAGGGACGAGGAGGAGGAGGAGGAGGAGGAGGAGGCATCCATTAGCGTGGTCGTTTACGACCCTCGCGAAGGGCGTGTGGCCCTCTGACTGATGCTGAACGCATCGCGGCTTTGAGCTCGCATCACGACGTCGCATTTCTGGAGGAAGCTCTTTGGGATCCCGAGGTGCCGGTTTAAAGGCCGGACTATATACAGGTGTGTAGAATCAAAGATATAGTATAGTAGTTGTGATATGTATATATATATATATATACACGTATATATATACACATACATACATACACCCACCATGTCGTCATGATGCATATGTGGACGGATTCGCGCGGCGAAAAGCCCGCGGTCCACCCCTACGAGCAGTCGCTGGGGCTCGGCCCGCGCCAAGATCCTGCCATTTTTTTTTTTTTTTTTTTTTAAAAAAAAAAAAAAAAAAAAAAAAAAAAAAAAAAAAAAAAAAAAAAAAACGATGCCATCTGGAGGCGGCGCCGAAGTGGCCAGCGAACGACACACGCGCACACGCGCGCATCAACAAAATCACACACACACAAACGCACGTACACACGCAACACACACACAACATACATGCGTACATACATACATACATACATACATAACTTCTTTCTTTCTTTCGAGAGGGACAAAGCTCCACGAAGCGACCCTGGGACCCAAGTGCACAAGAAGAGGCATGCAACTAATTTGCGCGATACTCATTCACTCTCTTGAACCACCGGACTGCCTCGAGGGTGGCATTTTCCAAAGCAGTGGCCTCAGCTAAAAAAGAACTGATTGGCTCGGCGAAATAGATGCCGGCTGCTACCATGGGGGCGAACTTCTCCACGCCATTGATTTCAGATATCGCCGTAATTATCCAGGCGCTTGCGGAACAGGTCGCTCTCGTCCCACCATCTGAGAACACCGCGATGTTGCTGCCCGGTGAGATGAGCCGATTGCGCTCTTCCCTCCACTCGCCTTCGATCACGTCCATAGTGTGGTTGCACAACTAGTCTGCCACTGCGTTCTTTTCCCTGTTGACCCAACGCACGGGGTCGTTCGCGGCCTCCGGCGGCAGCCCCCCCAAGGAGACGACCTCGCAGATATTGTCCACGATGCGGTGCATGACCGGCCTGCAACCGTTGTTCAGCAAATCCATGTGGCCGCACACGATCCGCTGCAACGGTTGGCAGTCCACGAGGAAAAGAACTCTGTCCTGTGGCGCGTCCCACTGAAGACCCAGCTGTTGATCCACTGCAGGTTCCTCGAGTTGGTGCTGTCCAGAGCGTTGGGGCGTGATCTCCGGGGCGGCTCGGCGTCGCGGTCGGGGCGGCAGTTTCCAAGCATCACAGATAGTGTCGGCAAACGGTCCAAAAGTGGCGTTCCATTCGGCTTCGTTGGCGCATTGGTCCCTCACGTGCCTCCAGTGCTCCCCCATATGCGTGTGTATAAGAGGGCGGACGGCCGCCATTTTACCAGGCCAGCCCCTGTGCCGCTCATCCAGACGACGGCACATCTGGGTGTTGCCACTTCTCATTCACGCTTTTTTCTCGGCGAGCGGGGTGGCGACAAAGTGGCCGCGACGGATCAAGTGGACCTGGGGGGCAGGGGCGGGTAAGAGGGGCCCCTCGGGTCACACACACACACAAACAAACAAACAAACAACCAAACAAACCAACGCACACAAACACACACACACACACGCGCACACAAACACACACACACGCACACACGCACACACGCAAACACTCACACACACAGACACACACACGCACACACACACACACGCACACACACATGCACGTGTGTGGAACAAGCGGCAATGACGAATGGAATTCGTTGTTGTCGCGCACCCCTTTTGTCCCGTGTTGCCTGCGTCGAGGGAAGCGAGACCATCTGGCGGTGGCGATTCGCGGCCGCGCGGCCGCTGCTTTTTTCTTGCGCCCCTGGGGGCGGCGGTATGCACCCCCCCAGGAGCCGAGGGAATGGCGAGGAAGGAAAAGGGGGGACGAAATGGGGGAGGACAAAAAAAAAAAAGGAGGAAAAAGGGATCCCTCGCTCGAGGCCACGGGCGGGCGCCCGCGGCGAGCGGCACGCCGCGCTGCGTCCGAGGGCGTGGAGTTCAAGTGCATTCCCTGCATTTTTGAAATATGGGGGAGGAGGGGAGGAGGAGGAAGAAGAGGAGGAGGACGAGGAAGAGGAGGAGGAAAAGGAAGAGGAGGAGGACGTGGCGACACCATTTGGACGTGGCGATAAAGTGGCCGCTAACCCCAGACATCGGGTGTCTCGAAAAAACCAGACGACCTTGTTTCATAATTTTCGGCCTCCGGGGGGTAGTTTCACGCGTGGGGCCTCGGGACCGTTCAAAAAAAGATTCGGAATATCGGGGCGCCTGATGCGTGGGGAGTGCGGGGGGCCATTATATATATATATATATATATATAATATATATATATAGATATATATATATATATATATATATGTGGCCTGCTGCGGCCGCCCCACCGCGGGCTCACGGACTCTTTCACACTGTTGCACCACTCTGTTTCACCACCTTGTTTCACCACGTTTCACTCCTGGTGCAGGCCGCCCTCGAGGCGCTGGCCTCGCCAGTTCCTGGCGCAGGCCGCCCTCGTGAGCGCTGGCCTCGCCATGATCTGGTGCAGGCCGCCCTCGTGAGCGCTGGCCTCGCCATGATCTGGTGCAGGCCGCCCTCGTGAGCGCTGGCCTCGCCACCCTTGCCTGCGAAAGCACGCCTGTCCTCGATCGTACGCTGGCCTCACGCGCGGCCGGCTCATTATGCCCATCTCCGTGGCGATGCCATGCGGGGTGGCGCTAAAGTGGCCGCGCGGCCGCTTGCCTTCGGGCGCGTATATATATATATATATATATATATATATATATATATATATGAAGTGAAAGAATATGCCCCTCTCTTCCTCATGCCCCCCCCCCCCCCCCCACCCCATAACAAAACTAACCCCTCCCGCCCCAGGGCATCACTCCGACCGAAAACGGTGCGACCGTCGGCTCGGCTCGAGGTTCGCCGCGGAGAGCGGTGCGACATGTCGCACATGCAACTGCTGGGTTCTGAAAAAAAAAAAAAAAAGACAACAATAAGTTAACGACCATACAGAAAACTAACAGGCAACACTTGTACATACGTGTGTGCAAAAAGTGCAATACAAGCGCTAACCACGGTCGTGCGGCCTTGTCCCACATCTGTTTCCACTTGATCTGTGCACTGAACAAAAGCATAGAATCAATCATCGTGTCTGGTGCAGCTGACAACCTATCACATGATATTCTCGGTTATACTGTGATACAATTCTGTGTACTGGACAATATGTCCAGCAATAGTGATGCCATTATATATATATATGAATATATACGATGTTTTGGTTTTTCGTTTACGTCTTGGTTTAAAACTATGACGCCCTCTCACGTCATGGTTTTACCCTGATGGATGGATGTGTGGGCTGTTGCAGGAATGGTAGAGTCTGAGTCCGCGGGTGCCCCCGCCATGCCAAAGTCACCTTCGGCGGGCACGTGGAAGTTCTCGACAAACTCAATATCTGCAGGTTGCCCCGCGATGGGTGCACCCCACCATTCTGCCAAGACGATGTCGCTGTGGCCAGCGAACACCTCCTCGAACAGCTCGTCGGTGCAATTCTCGAGGGTCATGCTGGCCCTTAGATGCCTGGCACCCATGAAACGAACAATCGTGGCTGAGCAGTCGGCAGGGTCGGCTAAAAGCGACTCCCAATCAACATACTGCATGTCGGAGTCCGTTTGGGCCAAATGTGTTGACGGACCCCTGCCTCCTCCATCACCTTGGGGGCATTTGCGTCGGAAATGTTGCGTGCTGTGGCATGTCGCACTCCATAAATTTACCGTTGGCATCATTTGGATTTCCTCGTCGTCCTTTACCTTTGCCTGATGTATGCCTGCGGTTTCTGCCAGTGCCCAAAACATTTCTCCATGCTGAGGTCCAGTAAGGAGACGCTAGGAATGCTAGCATGCCTCTACCATGTTATCGCCGACGCTTCCCTTTGCCTTTCCTTCGACCCTTGCCATTTCCTTTAAGTGAACATCGTGCAATACGTCTTACCTTTCGGATTGGTTTCTCCATAAACCTCCGCCGACGACGCTTGTGTTGCTGGTAGCCCAAAAGTAACCATTGAGCTTGTCGCTCTTCAGTGAGGTATGTAGGCATACCAGAGTAATCAAGGGCGGTAACTTCGTCATCTGAAGATGTATCCACATCGGTACCGGGGTCGAAATCGGATTCGGCGGGCTGCCCCGCTAAGCCCAGGAGGGTCATAGCTTGTGCAGGGGAAACCGCGTCAGGCGGCCCCCTAAGTCTGGCCCGGGAGTCTTGCAACCCCGAGGCCGTTCCACCAGTCTGAGCCAGCAGTGTAGTGATCTCAGTTGACTGTGGGTCATCGTTCCAGACGTTGCTAGCAGGTTGCCCTGCGCTGGCCTCTACGTGGGAGGTCTCGGTTCGGTGACCGCGGCTAAAGATACCACCAATATTGCCAGGGATCCTCTCAGCTATGTGAGCATATGACCTCATGCGTTCAAGTCGAGCGTCAAAGTGTTGTTGGCCCCTCGGCACGTGGTGGCTCAGAGGCTGCAAGAGTTGTTGTGCGCGCGATGTTCCCACTCCAAGAACTCTGAATATAAGTGCTGTCAGGATTTCGAAGTTGGGGACATTGGAGCCGGCTGTTTCAGCTTCGTAACGGGCCATCCCAAATCGTGCTAACGTCTGGTCGATACGTTCAGCCGCATGGACTCGAAAGTCAATAAGACCCGTACCAGAGTTTAGTTGGCGTTCCTCTTCTAAATCATTAATAACAGCTGGGGGGCTCTCATGGCTATAGTCCGTGCGAGACCTCCCAAACCTCGCTGAAATGCTGCGGCTTGCTGGGAGGGCGTCATATCGCCTGTGGTCGCATTGATCCAGGCATGTACTTCGCGGACGAATTCGAGACATTGTACTTGACCGGCGGGGCCCCAATGGAGGCCAGTCGTCCCTGCGTCGTCTCCGCCCCGCACATGCCCTGCCGCGCGCCCAATGGCGACCCATATGAGCCCAAAAATAGTAACCCCAATCCAACGGCCTCGTAAGTCGTAGTCGGATGTAGTCGTTCGGGACTTATGTTGTTCACTCGTAAGTCTGCGTGGAGTCGGAGGCGGCAGCGTGTCGCACCGCCTGTTTCCACTCATTATGTCTTCGACAAAATCTAATTGGAGTAGGTGGGTGGACTTCAGGAGTGTAGTAGCGCAGGGATGTAAGATGTGAGTGAGAGACCCCCGCATGGACAGAAGTATCGCTGAAAGTTTCCTTGCGGCACTGCGTAGTTATATAGACTCCTCCGCGCAATCCCACTGCATCCTGATGTTCCACCGTATCTGTAGTCCACCAGGTAGTACCGTGGATGGTGAGGAGTAGAACTAGAGCTGACCACCATATGTCAGCTCCGCTACCCAATTTGAGGGGGGCTGGAAGGCCCAGCCAACAGCTTCGCCTCAGGCGAAGCCAAGCTCCCGCTCTGTTGTTGCGTAGTAGCGGCAGTCTCAATATGATTGGAGATGCCATCTCAAGCAATAGGAAGATCCTTTTGGTCTCGATAGCGATTGCGCGCCTCGCAGCGAGGCGCAGTCCTACTTGGGCGGCCGGCCGCTTGAGCCGACGCGCCCGCGGGCGCACGCTCGCTTCCACCCCTTGCGTCCCTCGGCTCGCTTTAGAGTTCCAGAAGGCCCAAGGCGACTCCAAGACAGCCCAAGAGGCCTCGAAGAGCACCCCAAAGAGAGCCCCAAAACGCAAACCATATTGAGTTGTCAATGATTTCAGAACGATTTTCACATTCTCGCCATTTCGGCTTACCCACGCTCCAAGACGGCCCAAGCGGTCCCAAGATGGCCCACGACAGCCCAACAAGCGTCCAAGAGGGCTCCAAGACAGCTCAAGAGGGCCCCAAGAGGACGCACATGAGGGGGAACCCGAATGAACGTGTCGAGCTTTCGTTTTATATGTTTTTTCTAACGCAAACCTGCAGCGGATTTCGCCAACAGGCCCGCGCTCAGGCCTACTCGAAAGGCCGCCGCGGGCGCTCGGCCCGCCCGCCGCGCCCGCGGCCTGGGCCCTTGCCAGCCCAGCCTATGCCAAACTCGCCAGCTCCGAGCCCCACGGAGCCTCGAGGCGCATCGCGACGCGACCAGGCCTCAGGGCGCCGCGCTCTTGCTCTTGCCTGCACGGCGCCTCCGACCTCGCACGTCGGGATCGCCGAACAGGCAACCCTCCCCAGGGTCGCGCGGCAGGTCAGTGGGCGTCCACCTCGGTCCCTGCAGCACCTCGCCCATCAGCAGGGACCGCCACTTCGGTTCGTCGGCGCCGTCGCCTTCAGGCGCCGCGAAGCCCTCGACGCCCTGCGCCTCGAGCTCCACCACCATGGCCTCCGCGACTGCTGGTCCGCGCGTGCCATCAGAGGACCTTGTGCCTAGCCGTGCCCGAGCGATCCTGGCCCTCGCTGCCCGCCGCCCGCGTTGCCTGGTCACGCGCGCCTCCTTCTCGTGCCTCTCCAGGGCCCCCTCCTTCTCCTCGGTCTCCCGGGGCGCCCCCCCCTCGCCGCCCCCGCGAAGCAGGGCCGGGGGGGATTCCCCCAGGTAGGTCGCGACGGCGGCGCCTCGGGCAGACGCGCGGGGTCCTGCTGTGCACGTCGCGCTGCAAGCCGCCCCCCCCCCTCGTCCTCCTCGATGCCCTCGCCGAGACCTCCCCGCGCGTCGTCGCGTTCTGCGCCGCCTGCAACCATCGCGGCAAGGCCCGTTCCGAGCTCGCCGTCGGTAGTGGCTGCGATGGCCCGACGCCTGCCTGCAAGCTGCTCCTCCAGCGCCTCGCTGCGCGCCTTGACAAGCTCCCGGCCCCCCCCCCCCAACCGCGCAATTCGCTCGAACTGCGCGCCCTCGTCGGCCCGCTCGGCTTCCAGCGCCGCCAGCTCGCCCAAGCGCCACCCGGCTGCCGAGCCTCCCGCGAAGGCCTGGACCTCCGCCTGGTGCCGGCCAGTCGCTCTTCCATGCCCCATGCCGCGTCCGCGCTCTCCAGCCCCCCCTCGTTCTCCCCCATCCAGCTCCTGCGCCGAGCCCCCGAAGAAAAGTCAGGGAGGGGGCGCCTCCTGCGCCGTCTCCCCAAGCTCCGCCGTCAGGCTCCGCTCGGGCGCGTGCTGCTCGCACTCCCCCACCCTGGGCGTCGCGCCGAGGGCTTCCAGGAGCACGTGCTCCCGCTGCTGCGCTGGCGCTTCCTTGACCCCCGGGGGCCGCCGCGGCTGCCCCCGCCCGCGCCCGGCCCGGCGCCGCCGTCCGCCGCCATCGACAGCTTACGCTCGACATCCGCGACCGAGATGTCTTCCTGGGGCGCAGTCCGCAGCTTCGCCGCCCGAGGCGGCGCGGCGTGTCGGGCCCAATTGCCCCATTCCAGGCCCTCGACGGCGCCCGCCAGGATGCCCCCCGAGAAGCCCCCAAGAGACCCCTCAACTGCCCTGCGGAGGCGCCCGAAAGCCTTCTGGAGAGACCCCGAGGAGCGCCCATGAGGACTCCGACCCAACAAAACCAAGGACAGTGGCGGGATGGGCCGAAGGCCATTAGATAGCTGGCATACGCGACGCGCCACGGCTTTCCAGAGTCGGAGCGACCCCTGCCGCCTCTGGTCGGGTCTCTCGCCCAGCCCAATACATGTTGTAAATCAGGGGCCGTGAGCTTTTGAACCCGGAGGTCTCGAGGGGGTTGCCTCGGCGAGACAGCCGTCTGGGAGAAAGCTTTAGCGGTTGCAACTCTTCCAGGATGTATTTCTCGAGGTCCACAGTAAGTCTAGATGGGCTAGTAGTCAGTCGACGCGTGGCGAACTCTACTGGCCGAATCAGAAGCAAGATTCGACAATTTTCTTGGTGGCGGTCCTGGTATCGGCGCCCATGGAAGCAATGCAAAAAAAACGTCTACTTCCATCAAAATTATGCTCTCGATCGTTTCCCCTTTGTCTCGCTGGGCCCACCAACTGGGCTCCAGAAGGCAGCGGCGGCATCCTCACTCGGTAAGGAAACTCGTTACCGCGCGCCTCCATGACGCCGGGGCGTCATCTAGGCCGCACGCGCGCCGACAGCTCGATCAGGGGGCCCTCCTCGACCCCTGCGCCGTGACGCGGCGCTACATGCTGAAGACCATTGACCCGTCGCATAGGGTCGGGCTGGGCAAAAACACTCTTCACGCCGACGATCTCCCCCAACGTGCTAAAATGCACCACCACCTGCGCGCGCATCATCGTCGACGTCGTTTGATGAACGGGGAACATGCCGTCAACGATTCCGTGTCTGGGTCCTGGTGGCCGTGGACACACCATCGAAATTTCGCAGTAGGCTCGGCGAACATTCCCTCCCGCGGTTTCCATCTCCGGACCATCTTGCATGAGAGTCCATTCTGGGATCGTCTCCCGAATCTTCCTGGCCCGGGAGGGAGGCGCGGTCCTCGCTGCCCCAGAATTCGCCGTATCATTTCAATCAGAAGCGTCGGCAACGTCAAACTTCGCTCTCTCGGCAGCTGCGAGCTTTGACCAGGTGCCCCCCCCCCCCCCCCGCGGCCCGCGGCGAACGCCCATTCTGACCCCTGGGCCTCCTCGAGACAGGCGGCCCCCTGGGTGCCTGGAAGCACCCGGAAAGGATCAAGTCGGCGCATCCTCTGCGCGGAGATCACTCGCGGTCGCGCCGCCTGTCCGGGGAGCGGCCCAATCTCTCATCGGTCTCTTGGACGCGCTCAGTCACTAAGCGACGTTCCTCAGAACTCGGCCCCAGAGGGCAACCCGGGAGGCGGCTCGATCTGGGGGCGCTTAGCATCCGAGGACTCCGAGAGCTCGCCCCCTCGCGGTTGGCCGGCAGCGCACCTTGCCTCAGCCCTGGCTCGCTGGATGCAGCCCGGCGCGTCGTCTGGCTGCTGAAGCTTCGTCCGAACCACCCAGAGGCTGGGCGCGCTGGGCCCCCGGTTCTGGGCCCCCTCGGGACGTCGAGTTGAATCCGGCTCTGGCGGCGAGACGCCCTCCTGTCCAGGTTCGTCTCTCGATGGTTGCCCAGGGTCTGATGCTTCGATCGACGGACTTGGAAGCGTCGCCGGAATTCCCTCTTCAGAGGCAGAGGGCATGCGAGCAAGTGGCTAAGCTGACGCCGGCCCGACGGATCCGGTGGAGCGCCCCCGGGCCCGGTCTGGCCACCCTCTTGGGTTGGAGACAGGGGCGCCCAGGCCGGAATGCACTCCCGATGGGGGTCTGGCGGTCCGCCGAGCCCCCCATCGACTCGAACCTGAGACATGGCAGCGGATGGGGAGGTGGATGGCCGGGAGCCCCCCCCGGCGGCCCCGCGCTTCATCGAGGGGTGGACCCTCCCGTTGAACGTCTATCGCTGCAGCTCTCCCTTGTCTGGCCTGTGCCATCAGCTCCGTTCGCTGCGGATCCTGGGGCAACTGCAAACCACATTTTCTGCGACGGAGGCCGGCCTGACTTGGCCCGTGGAACATTTCCAGAAACTAGATCGCATAGCGACCCACACGGCGCCTCCCTCCTGGAGGATAACGGCCCCTGGGCCTGCCCCGGCGCCGCGACGGACCCCGCTGGGTTCCGACCTAGGGGCGCCCCTAGCCAAGCGCCTCCAGGCAAAAACCCGTTGTTGGCCAGGCGCGATTTTGTTCACCGGGGGCCCCTTGGTCCGGGTCGCTTTCTGGGCGCGGTCCCGGGCCGTCGCTTCCATGGCCAGCTGGCGCGCTCGATCCCTCGCGCGTTGAGATCTAGCGAACCCGGCCACGGCCGTGCCCCGTTCCGACGGTGATCTCATCATCTCCTGCCATCCCGGCAGCCCTGAGCCATCGTCTGGGAGCATTGGTAAGAAGCTCCCCCGGTGCCCGAATTAATTCTTGCGGGCTGTCAGCTCGCTTATAAGGGACCCGAATTCGCTGAGATTGGAAGGCAGGTCTGTCCCCGAGTCAACTTCCCCCTGGAGCAGGGACTTGATCCAGCCCCCATGTCTCTCGGCTCTTCCTTTCTGCCAGGGACCGCTTGCGCCTGAAGTGATGCAAGACCCCATTTAGCTATGCCTCGAGAAAATCGGCCATGGAACTCGGGACCTCCGTCGGTAATCACCAGGTGTGGGGGTCCGAACGGTCTAATCCATGAGGCGACGAAACCGTGCCATACTGTTGCTGCAGTGGCGTCTGGCAGTCGCACGCACATCTGCAGATTCGACCCGCGGTCAACGATGTTAAGACAGAGTGCAACGTCTCGGCGAACCAGACGTAGAATACATCCACTCCTAGTATGTGATTGAACTGAAATGTTCGAGGAAGTGCCGTGGGGCTGTCGGTGCAAGTGTTGCCACCGACGCACTGAACTGAGTCGGAGACAGTCCTGGCACCGTAGTCGGACTGGAGGTCCGCGCGAGCTCGCCATGCAAGCGTCGGGCCTGTCGGCGTGGTACGCAGCGCACGTGCGCTGGCCTTCCACCGCCCGTCTGGCAAAACGTCTGGCACGTCGACCTTCCACTGAATGGGATTATTATCCTGCAAGTCTTCCCAAGGGGCGGGGCCCTGATGATCGCGCGCGGGAGGGCGAGGGGCCCCTGGGGCCCCTCGCGCCCTGCCCAGGAGGACCCCTGGGACCTTGGAGCTCCGCGCGGCGACGCCGTGGGCCGACTTCGCGGCGAGGCCGCGCTCGCGGTGCATCCTGCAGGTCCTGTGCCTCCGCTCGTCAGCCCTGATCGGCTTGCCGCAGATTGTGCAGATGACGACGTCCGAATCATTGTCGCTGTCCTGCTGGTCGCTGGGCTCGGCGTCGCCATCGTCGCCGCTCGGCGCGTGGATGAATGCATCCTTCTTCGAACGCGGCTTCCTCGCATCAGCTGCAGCGGGCCTCTTTCTCGCAGGAGAATGCCCCTCGTCGTCTGAAGGCGACGGGGCCCTAAACGCCCGCCGACGCAAGAGGGGGCTCGGCCTCGGCTTGCGCCCCGCCCTGAGAGGGCGCTGAGTTGGCGTTCTCTGGGAAGGCAACCTCGAAGGCACCCTCAGAGTCTGAGCCCAAACGGCTAGGGGCGAGAAGGGATGAGGCCCGACGCCAGGACGAGAAGGAGACAGGGTCAGCAGCAGGGGTCGAGGAGTCGAGGACGAGGAGGGAAACCGGCTCGACGTCAGCACGGCGCGAAGGAGGAGGGGCGGGTTGGAGGGTGACGGGGGCGAGAAGAGGCGCGCGCGCACCCGTGGTGGAGGAGAGAAATCTGCCTGCACCGACGACGAGGCCCCAGCACGAGTGACGCACGCCCTCGAGACCGACGGGCGCACCTATGCCCAGCAGTTCAGGAACATCCCCTGTTTATCCTCTGTTCATCCCCTGTGTGTCCACTGTCATCACCTGTTCATCCCCTGCGTATCCCCTGACATCCCCTGTGCGCCCCCTGTGTATCCCCCGTCATCCCCTGCCCGCCCCCTGCGCATCCCCTGTGCGCCCCCTTGTGCGCCCCGTGTCATGCCCTGTCGGTTTCGGCACATCCATTGTTCTTGCCCTGGCCTCCTCTGTGCGTCCCCGGCCATCCCCTGCGCGCCCCCTGCGCGCCCCCTGTGCATTCCCTACGCGCCCCCCGACCAGGCCGGAGATGTCCGTTGTTCGGAGCCTCTGTGTTCGAAAACTACACAACTGTACTCGCTAAAACATTAATATGATGTGTCTGTTCCAAATATGCTGGCATCTACACTCAATGGACAATCCAGGGGGTTGTCGGTTGGCGGCGCGGGCGGGGGGGGGGGCACGTGGGAGGTCCAACGCGTAGGTAACCGGGCGCGCAAGCACGGCCGCGCACCGCGACATCGTTCTCAACCAAACAATTCAAGCATGTTTGTTCCTGTTCCATCCGACGAGGTGGGCGATTTGTCTCGGCTGCCGCTGGCGTCGGCGTAGTCTGAAATTGTGAACTCGAGTTCTTGTTCGATGCCAGCGCAGCGTGAATGGCTGGCGTACTCATCGAACGGCCACAGGATCGCTTCAAACTCTACCCTATGTCTTCCCAGGCAAGAAGCGACGTTCTGCGGCTGGGAAGCCCGCGCTTTGCATGGGCGTTGGCAGTCTCCTCCTCGAGAACAGCATCCCTCCAAACATGCAGACGCGCGATCGGCTCGACGGGCCCGCGCCCGGCCGTGGACCGAGCGCCAACGAGCCGACTATTTTCGCAATTGGGGTGGCGAGGGCAATTAAACATCCGGGTATAATACATGTAGCCATCTGGCGCCACGTAGTCTTTGTCTACAACAATATCACCACCGATTATACCAGGTTTCCAAATCCTTTGCGCTGGCCCAGCGGCGACGCCCGCAATCGTGAGATCACCGTCTTCGAGCTGCGCTGGACGCGGCCCGGCAATCGCGGGAATGCCGCTGGATTTGCCTCCCCTCACGCCCAAAATAGCCTTGTACTCTGCGCGTGGGTGGCCCGGCTGGACGGGCGCGCCGAGCAAGAGCAATTTGTAAAACAACACGGGCTCGGAGGACGGCAACGCGCCTCCCGGCAGGGCAATCTTGGCTGGCAGATCGGTCAGGAGAACCTGAAGATCTGTCTTCTTGCGCCTCGGAGCCCTACTGTCAAACACCTTGAGCGCAGCTGGATCGAGATCATGAACGACGCGCGCCCGTCCTTGCCCCCGGCCCTGGGATCTCAACAACGAGCGCAACCGGAGCACAGGAGCACTTTCATCAGTTATCGCCATTCGTGGTAGAGCCCTCTGTGGACTGAACAACTCCACGCGTCGCTCTGTTTCGCTCGGGCGAGCATCATAGCGACGCGCGCCCGACCCAACCTGATAACTGCGGGCAAGCTGGTCGGGAGAAACCCACGTCGGACCCACGTCGGGGTACGCGACGGATGCGCCAATCGCGAAGTCATGCCTCCGCACCTCGAAATACTGAACTAAGAATGCGAGAGGCGCCCGATGTGCACGACGCGCGCCGGTCGCAGTGCCGGGAACAACGCGGGGGCGAGACGACGCGCGAGCAATCTGCCGCACTTGGAAAAACACGGTCGGCCCCTCGACCGCAGGCTCTTGCAAGCCGCCATCCTGGTTTGCGGGGCGCCGGGTGGCATTCTGATACCTGCAGTGGCCCCGCTCCTTCAAGATGGCAACTAAATAGTCGCCCTACAAAGCCTCCCTCTCCGAAATTGGCGGCGGCGGTGGCCGCGAGAACGGGCTCTCGCGCCTCGCAGGCAGGGCCGCGCCCCAGTCTTTGGCAGACCTGTCATCTAGGCGGTGGGCTCGTTGAAAGAGAAACGCAACGTCTCCGCGCGCGCGGGCCTGCGCGCGCGGGCTTTCGCGGTCGGCAAGATGCGCTTGTCATTGGCCCACTCGTTCTCTATTAAGTCAACGCTTGCCCTGCCACGGCCCATCGCAATCTTCCCCAGCCGGTCGGGGTCCTGACGCAAGCGCAAAAACTGCTTGAGATATGAGAGCGACGCAGCCGATGCCCTGGCAGTCTCCCGGCGGGTGCTCCCGCGGAAGCCCTCGCCTGCAGACTCGTCCACGCTGGCGATGCAGATCCCCCCGGCATGCCGCTGCAGCTCTGGCGAGCACGGCCCGCCGCCGACAACTACCTCCAAGTCGCGCCGCAACGTCTCCCCGATGTGTCGGGTCAGGGCATCGACGTGCTCATGAGCATCGAGTAGTAGCAAGCACGCGCGAGCACCGTCCCGCCCGTCGGCGCTCGCGAACGCCCATGGCAGCGATCCCAGGAATTTGAATTTGAGATCGATAATCAAGGCAGCAGAGCCGACCATCGTCTCCACATTCGGCTCCAAATCCTTCTCGTCGCCGCGCATGCCCAGATCGACGCCTCGCTTGGCCGAGTCTAAAGAGAACGATCGCTGCTGCGCAACGCGATGGCAAGCCTCCTTCAGCCGACGGCCTTGCCGAGGGCAGCGTGGATGGCGAACCCCTGCTTCGCGCCCCTCCTCGCAGAAACTGCGCTTCATCCCCCGGCGTCGCATTTTCCGAGGGCTGCACCACGTAGACGTAAACGACATCGATAACATTCCAAAGGTATGATTCGCGACAAGCAGCGCAAAACCTCTGGAACTCCACGTTGTCCTGAGACTCTGGAGCAGTTGCGCTGCGATGTGGCGTTCGCATGCCGCGCGAAGCACTCGCAGCTGACGGAGGACCTCGTGCAGTGTTTCGAACCGCCACCTGGCCAGCTGCGCAGTGAACACCTTCAGAAACGCTCCAAGGGGTAAGCCTGTGTGAGATAGCACGCGCTGCATATGACGTCGGTTCCCCCTTCTACTTCAGAAAGAGCTGCAGTTGTGGCCATCGGGGGTGCATCTTACAGAGCTGCTTCATGGAGCCTCCAATGATATGGTTCAGTCCTGGCACGCGCAAGGCGAACTTGAACAGGGATGTCTGCAAATCGACCAAAGTGTGAAGCGCATCAGGCCCTTGACTTCTCACACAGGCCAGGAATGCTGGCAGGAGGCCGGGCAGCTCCAGCAACTGCAGCTCGGTGCCCATGTCGGTTGTGATGCTCGCGGCGCTGTCCAAGAAATACGGGAAAGACTTATATGTTAACACCATCTATCAACCGCGCACTCCACAACACGGCAACCGTTTTGTGTACCCCAGAAACTTGTCCACACACCAAGGACGCCCCAGGCATGACCCGTCGCTCGATTGATCCATCGGTGTAACAAACGTCCAGAATGCTCCCCTGCACTTCGGCGCCTGTGGCCGCCGACGAATGTGTCATAACGTGGATCGAGTCGGTGAGCCCGTCGGTTGCAATTTCTGTTTAAATTCGCGGCGCTTGCACAACATAGCCACCACACCCGCTCTATTTCGCGATCGCTGGAGAATCGAACGGCTCGGGTGGTCTTCCTTCCATATAAACGGCGCTAACTCGCCGTTGTGTTTCAAGCCGTCGAAGGAGCGACGCTGGATGTAGTTGTCGCAAGCGCGAAGTGCACCAATAAATTCATGCTGGCTGAGTAAATGCATTGAGAACCTGATTGCCTCACTAACTTCATTGGGTCGAAAACACGCTGCAACTTCAAAGGCTCACGGGGGTGGGCGGTCGGCGGCGCTGTGCGCTTCTGCTGGCTAGGCACCGCAAGCTCCATCCCCTCAGGACGCGCCTCTGTTGCCACCACCGCCTCTGGTTGCTCAGCGTTCACGTCCTGCCACCAGCGCCTCACTACAGACAACATGGGGCTCCCCCTCACGATGCCTCTGTAACGACGGCGCCCTCTTCGAAGAGGAATTGAAGACAGAAGGGTGCGGGAACCACTCACTGCAGAACGGGCGACACTCAATGGTAATACCATGGTCGCTATAATTTTGTGACGAATGAAGAGCGTGCTGATGTTATCTTTAGCTGGCAAGACCTCTCGCTCCCCGTACTGGTTGCGCAAAGACATGCCTGTGACATATCCCGGTGCCTGCGTGGAAGTTCCAATCGCGATGGGTTCATGCAGTAGTTGTCGGTCGCAGACAATGTACTGCACATGCCCCCGGCACTCCAATTTGGACTGGTCCCGAAGATTGCTGCACAAATCTGTGTGATCACGCTCTGAGTGGATGTCGCGTCGACGAATTGCCCACTGCAGGAGAACCACGCCACAAATACGAAGTCTTAATCCCATCATCACCTGATCGACAGAGTCGTTCACTTCTGGTTCAACCTTTTATCCCCGACGGCAAGGGAAAATTTCCTGCTAGCCAGGCCCAAACCTGACCAGTCGTAATCAGCTCTTGTCGGGCTCGCGTTCGTCTCGATCGAGGGTACGCTATCACGCAACCATCATCGGGAACTCGTGGGAGACCAGCGAAAACGCAATCATCCATGGCAGTTTCCTTGAACAAAAAGTGGCTTCGGAGAATGAGTGCGATGACGGCGATACACATTTCATTATTGTATATAATGTTTGCGAGTGCCGATCGACGGTTTGATCGATGATGGGCCCAGATCCCCCTGCCCTCGCTCTCGAGCCCCCCACAATTCACTCACCAGGGATGGGGGGGAGGAAGGGGGAGGATGGCGAAGAGGAGGGGTAGGAGGAGGATGAGGAAGAAGAGGAGGGGGAGGAAGAGGAGAAGAATGATTGATGGTGATTTGTCTGGACCGTCTGGAGAATGAGTCTCACCATGCCCAATGGGCAAGGTGCGCACACCATGCCCAATGGGCTCAACGGGGGGGTGGGCGGTCACCCCCACGGGGGGGTGTGGGGGGGGCCCAATTCCTTACAAGGGGCGGCTGCAGCATCTCTGGGCTTCAATAGAAAGTACTCTGAAGGTACGTCAAACACACCCGTCCGTTGAAGGTACGCCAGAGGTGCGCGATTTCTGTATCGCTTGCAATAAAAAAAACGTTGTTGAAGGCACGCCGAAGGTACGATGAAGGTACGCGCGTCAAAAGCAGCACATGTACACTGAATGCACGAAGAATGTAGACAAGAGCGGGGAGGAAGAAGACAACCCCCCCACTCCCCTCGCTCCCCAAAATGCCCGCGGACCCAGAAAATGGCCGCCCGCGGCGGACCCAAAGGCGACCGCGAGGGGAACCAAAGGTCACCGGGCCTCGTTATCTATCGCGGATCCGGCATGGGGCGTGCACTTTCCTCGAGAGGTCACGCGCGAAACGCTCATGCTTCACGCCGGATAGGAATTTACATGGTTATCTATCGAATGGAATTCCGCCCGCCTCCCCCCAACATGGCACTCAAGGACAAACTTACAAACTCAACGAGAGCCCCGGGCCCACGCCCTTTTCCAGGAATCAATAATACACTAAACAGCCCCACGTCTGTGGAAAAGTCTGCCACAGACCGCCTGATCATAGAGTTGGCGTATCGAAGTCTCGCTTGTTTTCCAGCCACAGCAAGAGAGCAGTCCCCTCCAGAGCGCGTCGACGTACATCTCCTCCATCTGCGCCACTGTGCACTCCTCGAGGTTCACTGCAACCATGCCCTGTACGCTCCCGTTGCCACACCATCTCCAGCGTTGTGGCACCGGACGGTGGAACAAATGAGAACGTGCACGTGCGGGCACGTGTGCACAAATGCACACAGACACGGGTTCAGACACACACGCAGACACACAGACACATAACACACACATAACACATAACACACACACACAAACACACAAACGCTCTGCGGCAGACCGGGGGCCTCTTGGGGCGGTCTTTGGGCCCTCTTGGGGCTCGCTTGGAAACCCTGGAGGCCCTCTTGGGGCCATATTAGAAGCTATCTATCAATCAGAAAACGGCGGTCCTTTATCTCCGTCCCCTCGGAGGCCACGATCCTCTTGAGGGGTGGCAAAAATGACCCTCCCAGGGGCCGAATAATGACGCTCTACCTCGTCGCAGCCCCTCCCCCCCCCCAACAAAAGCAAGGAATGGGGGGGGGTCCCCCCCCGAAGGGAAAAAGGGTTGTGGAAGAGAAAAGAGCCCCTCGTTAGACCACCTGTTGCGCCAAGGGCGAGTGGGACTACACATGGCTGGGCCTTTCGCCAGGATAATCCCACCAGCCCTTTGGGCGACGGTTAGTGTAACGAGGGTTTCTTCCCGCTTCCACAACCCCTCCTTCCTTCGGGGAGGAGACGCCCCCCCCTCCCCCCCCTGCGTTTGTTTGTGGTGGGGGTCGCGACGAGGTTGGGCGCCACTTTTCGGCCCCTGGGGGGGGGGGGGCATTGTTTTGCCACCCCTTCACAAGGATCGTGGCCCCCGATGGCGGGGGGCGGAAAGAAATGGCCCTCGCCTTTCGACCCAGGAGGGCCTCCAAGGTTTCCAAGCGAGCCCCAAGAGGGCCCACAGAGCGCCCCAAGAGGCCTCCAAGAGGCGACCGAGAGGCCCCCAAGTGGCCCCATAGAGCCCAAGATGACCTCCAAGATGGCCCAGATAGCCCAAGCTGGCTCAAGATGGCTCCCAAGATGCTCCAATCGGCCCCAAGACCGCTCAAGGGCGGCTCGAGATGGCCACGGAGCCTCCCGAGCCTCCCGCGTTGTTTGACTATGTGCGCCTATTCCTTCTCTACCCCCGTCAGCTCTCATGGGCATCATTTCGGGATTGGCTGGCGGGGGTATTTTTTGGCCAGCGGGCTCGCGAAGCAGACCGAAAGCCGCCCGAACACGAGTCGGGCCGCGACTAGGCAGCACGAATAGAGAGGCACGCGAAGCGAACGCGCAGGCAACCACTCAGAAAAAAGAGCCAGCAACGAAACTCTCGACCCGGTGGCGTGGACATCCCGGCGGCGACCAGCAAACATAAACACGCAGAGGTCAATCACTCGGTGTGAGCCGGCACAAGGCACCGTCAGCGACGAACAGGACCGACAAGCACACCCGGACGACGTCCGTGCCGTAGGCGACACAACTGCATCGTGTCAGCGCAAGTTGAAGAGGGGCAACCTCGTCACAGAGAGGACTGCAAACGGCAGTGCCCCTTGATTGTGCAGCAGTGGCACATGTCGAAAGCGAAATCCTAGCAGGAGAATGCACCCGACGGGCGCACCGAGCCACGCATACCGAAATCCTAGCATCGTGGAGGTCGGCAGCGCGCGTGACCTCACTGAACCCTTCCGGTCACCAGGAGGCCGACGCCAGCCAGGAGCAGGCCAGGGGCCAACTGACCGCCAATTCCCAATGTGATTCACGCGTGGAATTTGCAGCGAGACCCCACTGAACCCTTCGGTCACCAGTGGAGGCCGACACCAGCCAGGGGCAGGCCAGGGGCCACCTGACCGCCCATTCCCAATGTGATCCTTGCGTGGAATTCAGGCTGCCAGAGCACCATCAGACAACAGTATTCGCGGCAACCCCAGCCGCGAGGGAACGCCCCAGTGAAACAGGAGAGGGGGAGTCAGCTAGGCGCTGAAGCAAAAGGACAATAATGGAGGGGGCTCACCATAACCCAGTGTACACTGACCCGCGCGCCAGGCACTCTGCATCGAAACTTACCTCAGTCAACCCGTCACTGGCGCCAGCTTGCCGTTGCCCTTCAGGCTCTTACAGCCGCGAAATGGCATGCAATCGCGATGATGAGGTCTTCCAATGGGCTAGCGCACCGTCCCGTGTGCGCAAGCGGGTGTGGGCAGGGCATGATTTCTTGTTTAGCCGCGCGGTAGTTACTGCAAGAACCCGCAAGAGGGCGCCGTCGATGCAACATCCTGGCCGCTCTGCAACGGGACGCTTGGCAAGGGCAACCACGGTGGGCTACCAGTCCGAAGCCGCGTTGAGCGGTGACTGCGTGGGAGGGAGAAAAAAGTAGGAGAGCAGAGGAACGCGGCTGACCGTCGCGCGCATAGGGAAGATAGTTAGCACTGTAGGCGCGTGGCGCTGCTAGGTGCGCCGCATGCCCGGTTTGATGTTAGAGTCGCATCTCAGCGAAACATGGTGGTGCCCCGCACTCGATGTTACTGACGATACCGTTCCTCGCTCCATGAACTCCATGGGCTCTCGGATGCTGGGGTCCTCTTCCCAGCCTTGCCCAGTGAATCGGGTCCGTCCTTCGCCTTGCCTTTTCCTGGCGCTCGGGTGCTCTCCCGCTGCGTGGAAGCCGGGGGCGGCGGCCCCGCTGCTGCCGGCAGCGCCTGAGCTGGAGGCGGAGTTGTCTGCCGTGACAGCTGGGCTGCGAAAATTTGCCTCAGCGCGCGTGCGCTGGTCGGCGCGGCACGCGTCGCAGCCTGCAGCGCCCGCGCATGGATGAAATTTCGGCGCGCGCCTGGCGGCTGCAGCGCTGGGTTGAAAATCGGCTGGGCGTTAGTGCAGCAGGTTTTGGTACAGTGTGCACCCCGCAGGTCGCTGAACATGCTGCCTAGTTTCTGCTGCGCCCTGGAGATGAAGGCGCGGTCGGACTCCCCGGGGTACTGTGCGTCGATCGTGCGCAGTGGTGCCTTGTACATATTGGACACGTCGTTCTCCTCGGGCTCGCGTATGGCCAACGGGTTCTTGGAGAAGGGCGCCCATTTGCCGCGCCCCGCGCGCTCGCCCTGGCGACGCCAGGCGCCGCCGCGAGACTGAGTGGCCCAGCGGTCTGAAGACCTGTCGTAACTCCACTGGTCCCTGTGCCCGCGCATGGAACCAGTCCTGGAATCAATGGTGTGTTGTATGGGGACGTCTCGTTGTTCTCGTCTGCCGTTCTGTTCCCTGCCTCGCACGTGCCCGTCTGACGGGGCCCAGCGTGGCGGTTCTCGCTTTCTCGGCAGCGGGGGTCTATCGTCTGTGACGCTGGATGTCTGGCTGTCAGCCGTCCCGGTGTTGTGACCCTCGCCTGTAGCCGGGCGTCCTTCAGGCTCATCTGCCTCGCCCGCTTCAGACTCCTCGCTCACCTTGCTCGGGTCGCAGTCCAGGAGATCACCGTCCGGGCCCCTGCGTTCATCGGCGGCAGCATCAGGCTCCGTTCCGGAGCTGCCCCTGATCTCTCTGGTCGCTGTTCGTGGACCTTCAGGTTGGGACCGCGGCCGCCAGCGTGAGTCCGCGCCCCGAGGGAGGCGTTCATGACCGCGCTGAACATAGGGCCCAAAACTCTTCTCCTCATCGCGTATCTGTTGGGAGCCCGGGTCGCACGGGGCCGACATGTTCTTCTTGGCGTTATCAGCCAAACTGGCCATTCACTCCATGAGCTGCTGAAAAGACATGTTGACTAGTGCTGTGGTACGGCTTGGGACATTTGGTCGAGATCCAATCGCGTGTGGGCGCGTGCAGTATTCCCAAATAAACGTTGTCCAGACGTATCACGTGGTCGGGGGCGTCCTCGACGTCAAGACTTGCCAGCCAAGGGGGCAAGTTCGTCCGTGCTATGAACCCTCGGGCCATTGCCCCCGTGAATAGTTTCGCTGACGTGCGCCACCCTCAGTTTCTTTAGCCGATCGTATTTCCCGATGATGTGTGGGGCGACCAATCTAGCGGCCCATCTTTTGCCATCCCATTCCGTGCCTGGTACCAATCCGTCGGTAGTGAGCCCCGACAGAGGAAACGTCCAGGCCAGGGTAGAGCAGGTCAGAACGTCTAGCCAGTTGACGTCCAACCCGTTGACTGGCACCTCGTACCGGTTCTCCAGTGCGTAGAAGATGTCGTTTGCATTTGAGTTGATGCGTCTGTGGTGCAGGCATATTTGAACTGGCGTGTGCCCCGATGTGTTGCTGTTGTCGTCGGCTTACGCTGGGAAGAACATGTCGAGCTTAGCTTTGGCCACGTTCGGCAGCTGTGGGATCCTGATGTCCGGAAACGTTCTCTTGATTGTGCCCACTCGCTGTGGATTGGGTTCAGGTCGTGGCGACGTCTCCGATGGTGACCAGCACTCGTCTTCGTCGCTGCCGCGTGGTACCTGCGCTCTTCCTTTGCCAAGTGCGAGGGCGAGGCCGCCCGCGTCCTCTTTCCTCTTTTTGGATGTCCGTGCTGCGGGGGGGACTGGATACATCGATGGCGCGTCGCGCGCAAGGATGTGGTTGATGACGGAGGGTAGGTTGCACTGCTCTGTGTCCTCCATGCCAGGAGTCGGCCGCCAGACGAAGCACCCTACAGCTGGCTGCCCGTGTATCGGCCCTTCTTGTTCGGAATGGGAAGAGACAGGTCCTTGGCCCCCGAAAGGCTAGCATCATCATGACAAGTGCGGTGCAGGTCTGGGCGCGCGCGGCGAGATCAGCTGGCATGCAGTCACCTTGGATGATGTTTCCCAGGCCGCGCATCCCTAGATGAAGAGAGTGCGTTGGACACTGTGTCGTCGCGGCAGTCCATGCCATGGGTAGCCGTTTGTCCATGCCAGCTGGCGAGCCCCGACAGTCCTTGGATGCGCGTTTCTGTAGACAACCTTTTAGCCTTTCCGGCAGGTTGGCCACCGCGAGCGAGGTGCTCTCGTCGCCCCACTTGTGGCCAAGCCCGACTGCAAGCATCAGGCACGCCCAGAGAATGTTGCACGTCAGGTTGCCGTAGCATCGTAGATAAACCCTTTGTGGCTCCACGTCTTCCAGTCGTAGAGATTGGGGTCGTTGGGGCGTTGCGCAGGGCTCAGGGCGCGCGGGCGACGGCCGCAAACAAGGAAGAGGACAGGGAAGGGAGCGGGCGCGGCCAGGAGCGCCCTTAGTGAGTTGTTGAGCTGCTTTGCCAGGGGTTCCCTTTCAAGCCCTTCCGGCAGCGGTCAGTCGATGCTGTAGTCGAGACCTTTGGCCTGGTCCCCTCGCATTCTGACCTGGCTGCTTCTGGATGCTGGATGCAGTGCTCGGCGTTGCTGCGACTTGGTTGCTGCCCGGCATGGCGGTCCCGACATCAGCACATGCGCCCCAGTGTGCTAGTGGGCTACAGAGCTTCCATCCCCCGCCGCGCACCTCCCAAGGCTCAGTGGAGCCAGGTCTCAACCAGAGGTCTGCAGCCATTCCGTTTTCGGCGAGGGTCCGAAGAGCAGCCTCGGTCGCAGCCTTGAACATTCGCCGGTCTCCGACGAGGACCACGAACCGTATGGCTCTGGTCAGGGCGACGTTGATCCTGTTTGGCGCGTTGAGGAAACCCCGGTCGTAAGACCCGCTGGAGCGCGTGGTAAGGTAGATGACCACGTCAGCTTCTCCTCCCTGACTGGCGACAATAGTGGAGAGAGAACTGACCAGTGCCCATCAGGTCAGGAAGCGTTTCGGCCAATCCCTTGAACGAAATTCCAACCCGTTGTCGGCTGTCGGGGGGCCATCGAGCGGGCAGTCAGTGCCCAGGCCAGAGGCTCGGGCAGGAGGCGCAGAGCGGATGCGCGCGCTAACCGCGCGTGGCTGGGAATCAGATTGGGAGAAGGGAGTGGATGACTGGCCCGGTGGATTTGGCGCTGAAGCCGCTGTAGTGCCTTGGCTTTCCTTGCCCTGCTTCGACTCAGCCAGCGCAGCGTTCTTCCAGAAGCCACTCTTGCCCTGTGGCCACCCGCCGCACATAACGGTCCGCTGTGCAGCGTAGGGGGCGATCACTTTGAGAGTTCGTCCAGAGCTACGCATGGCGAGGCCAAGCGCGCGATGCACTTCATGGCAAGTTGCAGCCTCGTGGGCGTTGGCGTTGGCATTGGAAGTGGCGTCCGCATGTGGATAGTCAATCATGAGCACACGGTGGACGGCTCCAGGCGTCACCCCCTCGGTGTGTAGGTCGCAGATCTCGCACCTGAATTCGTCCACGTCTTTTCCTAGCTTTTTAGCGACAGTCTCCAGTCGCTCGGTGTCCAGTCGCTCCATGACCCACGGAAGCCCGTTGACAATGAAACGGTCTTGTAGTAATGTCACGAGGCCTGACTCGATCTCCTTGTCGTAGTAAGCGACCCTGCAGGAGCCAAGGACGTCGGGGTGGCACCTGAAGCACCTTGTGAGAAGTACAGTGGCAGGACTGTCCTCGCCCAGGGAGTCCTGGACTTTGTCGACAAGAAATAATTGTAGCCCCAGGATTTCTGCGTGCCGGGACTGCGCTGTGGGCGGGAACTGCTTTGGATCGCCCAGAAGCACGATGTGAGCGCCACAGCCGACCATGATGCGGATGGAGATGGCAGCAGAGATCTCGTTGACCTGGCCAGCCTCGTCGATGATACCCAGGATCACCTCGAGTGCGTTGGCTGGTCGAGCCTCCAGGAACCTTCGTGGGTCGCAATGATTATGCTGAATTTGCTGCTGCATTCGTCTTTGAACTTCAACTTCCGCCAGCCCATATTATTGTTGGACCTGTTGGGCTCGGTGTTCACTGCGCGTCGATAGTGACTGCTGGCCGACAATATGTGAGCGCAGGGATGTGAGCTGCATTCGTCCTCTGCAAGTCGAACAGCACAGCTCGGGAATTGCGGACAGTTAACGAGGCGGCCCTCCCTGTGCTGTTTCGAGGGCGACGGCTGTTTGGTCTGCTGCTGCGTTGGAGCCAGCGACGGCGAGAACGGTGGAACCGAGTCCCGCGACATGTGCCCAAAGCCTTGCTAGTGCGGCTGCGAAACGGGTTTCCCTGTGCCAGGTAGGCCTTGTACCGCCGTGACGAGATGTTGGACGGATGAGCGGGGTGCCTGCGCATGGTCGTCGTTGAGGTCATGTGCTGCAATGACTCCTTTGATGGCGCCCTCAGCGGGCACGTTGTTGGCGCGCTGCCATGCCGAGCCTGGGTGTTCGTGTATTCCGGCGTCTGTGATTGGTTCCAAGGCGTTCGGGCCGCTCCCCGGGTCGCCAAACTGGTCAGGATCAAGCAGCGGGCCCCCGAACGTTGCGCGACTTCGGAGGCGCAGAAAGTGTCCGCGTAGTGCGTTCCCGTCGGCGTCGTTGGATTATTGTTTCTTCCCGTTGTCGTCTGTCCCACAGGCCAGCATGCATGGCGACGCAGGAAGCGCGGCCCCCATGTATCGCCTGGGTGCACGCTGGAGCGATACATGTTCGACAGGGCGGTTGAGACCTTTCGTGCTGGATCGCACTGGGCGCGATGTCGACGCGGTAGCGAGGCGCCCCTGTCTTTTCTGGCAGTGGCGCTGCAGCAGAGGTGCCGCGCAGTGGCCCGTCGACCTTGTCATGCTTGACCATGAAGCCGTTGGTTGGGCAGACGCGACAACGCGGATGGAACCTCCGCTTGTCGTCTGGGATGACACGCCCTGGGAAACGAGAGAAGACCACGTGGAGACAGGCGATTTCGTCTGTTAATCCTTTGTATGACAGCAGCACCGCTCGTGCTCCTTCATCCCCACAGGTCTGCTGTCAGCTGCCACTCGGTGTCCCAGTTGACCACGTAGTAGTCCGTGGCTTCGCTCTCCTCGTCGGTCCAATCCTCCAGTTCGCACTCCTGAATGAACCAGTGCCGACGCGCTGGTGTCACCTCACCAGTTCCAGGCTAGCGTCTAAGGCGCAGGACCGCTTGGCTTTCGAGTCCCTGAGAGGCTTTGTTTTTTATTTCACTATCTGCGTCAAGTTTGGCACGCATTTCAACTTGGCTCATCCGAACAAGTCTGGCGACGTGTTCCTTGGCGTCAATTGGCCAGGTACTGGGCAGAGTGACTCCACTGGGGGACCCTTCCTATTAGAATCGAGGGAATGATCGCTGGTCTTCCGTGGCCCCACGGGAAACTGAGGATCGCCTTTCTTTCAGTAGCGGCTTCTCGTCCACGACCCGTTGTAACAGCGGCGTCTGGCTCCCCGCCGTTTGTGAAGCCCGGTGCGGTGACAGGATTGGACGGCGCACTTAATTGGCCTGAATTGCCCGGTGTCCGGGAGACTGGCCGGCTGGGAACGGTGCCAGGTGTGCCGCGAGGACTAGGGCCACCGGTGCTCGCAGCGGCGCCTGAGCTGCCAGTGCCAGCTACCGAGGCGGCTTCTTCCCGAGGGGGGGCGACTGGCGAGGCGCCACAGGAGGGTCCTGGTGGCGCCATTGCTTGCGCTGCCTTCGGGTTCACTCGGTGTCCCGGTGTTCCGTGTTCGAAGGTGCGCTGGTGCTCCAGGGGCCCAGGCGCTGCTTGGTGGGCGGACTTCATCTTTGTAACCAGGTAACTCCCAGTGGCGGCAAAGCAGTAGACTCCTGGTAGGTCGTGAAGTATAGGACTGGAACTTGGTCCCAGTCCGGTGGGGAGAACACTTCCTGGCCGCGGCGCATCGGGATCCATGGGCCCGGTAGTCCCCGTTCCGCCCAATCGACTGGCGCTGCCTTCCAGTCGGGCTCCCATCCATCCCACTTGAGGCGTGTGATGTGTTTCCCGGTGCCCTTGTCCATGCATGTGACGCTGGTGCGCGTCCACAGATTCCCAGAGGAGTCAAACTGACTCGGATATGGCCAGCCGTCCTTGTGATGACCTCCACAGAAGTAAGCTTTATCCCGCGCGTGCATCTGGCAGTTCTCGCACAGCCATCCCCAGTTCTTCATGTGTCCCCAAGCCAACGTCGGCATGCGATGGAGCTCGACCATGGGCTGTCCAGTGGCGATGCCCCGCCGGGGTCCACTTGTGTCGCGCGGCTCCAGCGCCAGAAATCGAGCCGAGACATGTGCTTTCCCATTGCTGCCCCATACTGCTTCAGTGGCCATGCCCGTTGTGGCAGCTAGCCGCTGCAGCCTTAGTACCAGGGGAGAGGGCAGAATAGGCGCGATCCTGGTTAGCGATCGCTGGCCAAAGCAGCAGCGGGGGGGGAGAGGATGGGCCCGACCGCGCGCCCCCTGAGCCAAAACGGCTCACGGGCGTCCCAGTGCGTCCACCGCGGCAGCAGTGTCAGCAGTGCCCAGGGCCACATGGGAGACAGGAAACAGGGGAGGAAGGAGGGGCGGCGGAGGCACGGTGGGAGAGGATGGCAATTGCTGGCCGGCTTCGCGCAGCTTGTGGGCCCAAAAGACACCCAGTGTGACCAAGCGGTCAACAGCTTTGTCGAGACGTCTTCGCATGGCCTGCCGGGTCAGCGTCCACCCGGCATCCTCAGCGGGCCGGAGGCCCGTTTCGATTTGCTGGCAGAGCGCGAGGCGTCTGTATCTGGCCGCGCCTGCCCCGTATCTGATGGCACCGAGGATGTCGCCCAAGACGCGTGCTCTTTGCCCGCGACACGCTGTGGAACTGAGTAGTGATAGCCCTGCCCTGCATCCCCCTACTTCGGCTGCTTGTGCGCTATCCGAGCCGGGTGCGGCAACGATGCCAATGCTGACGAGGTCGGGCAGTCGAAAACAAGCTGGTAAGCTTAGGTATGTAGTCCGCCTTAGGCGCTCCCATATCCCAGGCTTTGGCTCATATCGCATGAGCAAGAGAGCGAGACGAAGCATGGGATCTGGAGTAAAGGATAGGATGGGCATCGTCAATGGAAAAGGTATTTTCCGATCTCTGATGCAAGTAGTGCGCCTCGGTGAGGCACAGTCACATATTAGGCCGGGCCCGGCTTGAGCCAGGCACGGCAGCGGTACATGCTCGATTTATACCTCGCCTTTAACCTTCTCCGTTTAAAGTCGGAGGGGGAGGAGACGAGCAGGTACCGCACTTCTTATATTATGCGGAAAAAACAGTGCTAAGCAGCAGCGGCTGCCTACAAGGAAAGGGCGCGCGAGTAGCCTCGCTACCGGCGAGTTTCCTCGCTACTAAAGCGCACCTGCCCGCGGGTTTCCCCGCTGGCTCGGGAGGCAGGGCCGTCCTGAGACGACCTGCCCGCCCTATACGGCGTATGTTTCTTCAGCTCGTGCTTGAAGGATTGCTGGCCGGCCATTACTTGTAGGAGCAACGCGCGGTCAATACTACCTTTGGTATGACCATCGGCAGTCATATCCCGCGTGTCACACCATTGGACGCTTTCCACGATTCCGCGTTCCATCATCTGGCGGATCCAGCTGATGTGCCCAAGCAGAGTACATTCTGTGGGCTTCTTCAGATCTTTGCTAGACAAAGACTTGAAGACAGACTCGGCATCAATAGTCAGAGTGACTTTGATACATAGACCACCCATTTCCAATATGTTCTTTAACTGTGTGGGGGTCAATGGTCCCGAGTGTAGCTCGTGGAGCGTTACAATGGTCGGGTAGCAGTCTTCCAAGTTGTGGGCTGCTGCCAGTGTTTCCGCAGAGTAGCTCGAACGCACTTGCAGTCGATGAGACTTGCAGTATGCGTCCACCAGGTGCACGACGGGTTTCCCCGCTTGCGTGTGGCCACGCCTCAGCAGGTTAGCCCCGCGGATACCATAGCCTTTGACTTCGTCGTCTTCATCTCCGTTGAGACGACGATAGCCAGAATCGCTATGCAGGTCGACTTCTCCTGTTGGAGTCATAGCATGATACACGATCTTCTTCGGACCTGCCTGCAATTTTCTGGTAACCGCGTTTAGTCGTCGTACCTGGATGTTTGTCGGTTCTTGGATACGTTGTAGTGAGACAACATAGACCATTAGCCATACCTGCGTGATCAACGCATAGGCTAGAGCGCCACGAAGACTGACGAACATATCAGAAATCGTCTTCGTCGCCTTGCTTTCAGGATCAGCTCCTGTGAGTTCTGGATGTGTGATAGGACGAAGCTGTTTGATGTATTCGTCCTGATCGAGAGTGACGCTCCCATCATCGGTCTTGTTGTACCGAACGGCACAGTTCGTGTATGTGTGCTTGTTCAGTTTGCACTTCCCAAACGTATCTTCAACACACTTGACATACTTGTCAATAGCCTCTTCCTTCCCAGTCATATTGATGTCATCAACGTGCTTGGCTGTCAAGAGGTTTGGGCTCATCTCGAACTCTTCGTCGTATGAAGTAGGCTGTAGCCCAAAGCTCCTAGTGATGGACCTGAGTTTCAGCGAGAATGCCCTGGGGCATCCTTCGTGCCCGTCCCCGGTTTCAGACACCGGAGACAATGCTTTGATTCGTCATATGACTCAAAGCCTGGCAGTGTGCGAAGGACAGCTGCTGATCCAGGTGGTAGTGTGAAACACACCACACGTTCTTTCTCGCCCGTTGCCGCGGCGAGCTCGCCATAAGTCAGTCCCTTCAGGAAAGCCATGTTGATGTCCAGGGAAGCGATGATCCAAGCTTTGTTGCATGCAGCAGAACTTGCGAGCAGTCTCTGGCTTGACCTCCTTGCCGTGCCAGAGAAGGTTTCGACATCAAAGGCTTCAAGGTCCATGAAGCCACGGAGTACCAAGCGTAACCTGATCGTCCTTTCCATTTCGCCCTTTTCGTTCTTGACAAACTTCCATTTGTATACATTTCGTGACGTCATGATGTTAGACGCTTTGCTCAAGTCAGTCATCTGGAAGCATTTGTTGTCAAGCCAAGTCTTCAGTTCTGTGTAAAGGGCTTTGGAAACTTTGACTGGATTTGCTTGGATGTCGGCCTTCGTGAGTAGATCGTCTTCCTTGACGACCACGGCACGTTTGGAAGCAGCACTGACGTATACTCGCATAGTTGTGACGCTGCTGTCATCCAACAATCGGTGTTGCTGCTCGGACAGGACGACTTTGGACATGTCTGCAGTGAAGCAGAGCTCGATGTACTTCCCGTGCTCATCGGAGTCCAGATCATATTTGCTATCCGGATCCGTGGAGCATAAAGGAACGTAGTAAGAAGTGTCCATGTCGTATCCTGGCGGGTGACCCCGCTCCGGCAAGTGGCCTTGCACATCTTCACAGGTCGTAGAGACTAACACACACTGTGTGTCTGTCATGTATGTGGGAACTGTATGCATGACTTCCTCTGTGTCAGCTTCAAGGAGTGTTCTGTCATCCATCAGTTCAGCATACCACGACTTCAAGACAAAAGCATCCAGATCTTCTTCTGTCTCCTCTATGATGGTCGGGAGCCGACCATCGTTGTCCGTAGGAGGCTCCTCAGGAGCAGCTGCTGGAGGTGATTCGCTTGGTGGTGGACCATCAGCGAGTTCCTCAAACTTAGTGAGGTCTTGGTCAAACCCAGCAGACGGCTTCCTGGATTTAAGACACTGGATGATGCGTGAGTGTGTGGATCCTGTGATGTCATAGATGTTCAAGGCAGTGCCATCAGCTTCATAGTAATGAAACCCAGGGGTCACATCGTTATCATAGTGCACTAGTGTACAGCTGTCTGCATAGGGTGCAGCAGGCAACTTCGTCAGGCTCTTGGCGAGTCGTACAGCAACAACGTTTTCAATACGAAAGTAGTTGCGTATGAGGTACTGAAGAGCCAAGTGCACCTTAGGTGAAAGTCGGCTCGCAGCAGTCATCTGCAGCCGACCCTGTTTCGTTGGTAGATATCCGAAAGTCATGGCGGGTTTCCCCGCTGGCAGACCGGCAATAAAGGCCAATACTGTCCGAAGGGCCGTATTGTCCGATCCTATCTCGCGGACCATAAGTGCTTCGATGTACAGTGTGTGTCGTGTGTCAGGATACTGTACTCGCACTTCGCGACTACCGACCTTCACGATGACCTGGCCTCGGTCAGGTTCGTTGCGGATGACCGGGTATGGACCACTCCATCCACCCCAGTCGTCTTTCGTGGTGGTCGGGCGATGATAGTCCACGAGATCTCCCTCTTTGTAGTGAAATTCACCCGTAGCAGTAGTCTTCGTACGGAGAGCCCTGTTCGTCTTGGCAACCGCAGTGGCCTGCGTGATTGCCTCCAGACTAACCCTCCTGATTGTTTCCTCCCTTGAGTGATCTGATGATTCAGCGGGCTGATCATGATCTAAGACAGGGAAATCGGGAAGCATAGCTGGTTGTCTGCCATACAGCGCATTGTACGGAGACACTTCATTGTAGAAGGTAAATGCGTTGCTGGCAAACAAGGCTTCATGTAAGAGACGAGTGAAATTGAGAGGGATATTTAATCTATTCAATTCTTCTCCCATCACGTGTAGGAGGTGTCGCAGGATGCCGTTCCTAGCTTCGATAGTTGTAGCGTGTTGGCCACGCGCTCGAATACGAAGCTCTGTTCCCTTAGCCTTAAGGATGGCCTTTGCTGTATCATTATTCAGTGCTCCTTCCCCATCGGAGTATAGGATTTTAGCAGGGCCATGCTGCATCCAAGTCGTATGATAGGCATCGAGAACAGTATGCATAGCTTTATCAGGAATCTCTGTGCCAGCTGCCCAGCGAATACAACGGTCGATGATGTGAAAAACAATATGTTCCTGTTTATAAAAGAAGAGATCACATTCGACTTCCTCGTTGAAACGTCCTGGCAGTGACACAGAAGGCATCACCGTGTTGCCTGGTTTGTCCCAGGCTCGACATTCCCTACACGAGTCACAAATGCCTTTGATCAGACTCAAACGGGTTTCACCCAGACCAACCTTGGTTAGAATCATCCGCATTTTTGGCTCCTTGGCATGAAACCATCTCAGGTGGAGTTTGCGGAGTTCTCGCTGCACTACAGCTGGGTCGAAGCTGCGCAGGTTTTGGAGGCTGAGCTGAACGTCGAAGCGAGTCCAATCAGGGAGCCTTGGCCTTGGCCTCGGCTCTGCTTGAGGCTGCGGCGGTGGTGGAGGATCTCCTCCCTCCATGCGTCCGCGCCTTGCTGCAACTTGTGGCAGTCTACGGTGATCGTCAGAGCTGCCAGCGCCACTGTTGCCACCATTAGCCCCGTCGGCTCTGGTGATGTCATGGCTGCTGGCGCCTGCGGTTGGATCGCCCTCACCAGGCCGTGGCGGCCTAGGCGCGCGTATGCGCGCTCTCGCGGCCGGCGCCGCTTTTGCGGCTGGCGCCGCTTCTGCGGCTGGAGCCGCTTCCGCGGCTGGCGCCGCAGGAGCGGCTTGCCCCGCCGGGCGCGGCTGGCCAAAGTTATCTGGCAGCTTCCATTTTTCGGCGAATCTGCATTGGCCAGATATCTTGGTGTGGTGAGGATTGCTCTTCTGATATTCCTTCTTACAGCTTGGACAGTCCCAGTAATACGGTTCAACATCATACCACCGACACATCTTCGGATCCCTACTGTGCTTTGGTGATTGCTTGTAGTTGTTGTCCACACAGCCAGGGCACCCAAGACCGCCAGGTGGTGGTCGCCAGATTTCTCCGTTTGGGTGTCTCCGGATTGTTGGGTCGTCCAAGTCGTAGCCAGCACTGTTTGTTACGAACGCATAGCTGCGTTCACGATTCGCGAATGGATCGCGACCGTAAGCAAACAGGTCTTTGGCGATTTGCACCGCATCAACGATCAATGACTGCATTCTGTAGGTATACTGTGCCGCCCTTGCTAGCTCTTTGTTACAAGCATTGGCGTGCACATGATTTCCTGGACAACGCTTGCCTCTGAAAGGTGCCAACAACTCTTCTTTATTTGCCATTATCTGTGTTGGCTTGCGGATGTATTGTCCAAATGAATCTTTGAGACCAGTCGTGCACTGATCAATGATTGTTTGGCAAGTGACCTTGCGTTGTGCCAGTTCTTTCCATGGCTGGATCTCATCCACCCACGTGCCCATTGGTTGTTCCCTGAGAAAGAAACGTCTTAGGTCGTCTTGTAATAGAGCGACTGTTCCACAGAACGTGATGTGAGGCAGGTCCTCTTTGTGGTGTTTAAGCCACGTATCATGATTGACCTGTGCGTTGAAGTAGGAAGGGAGTCCAGTAGTTCTGCAACTTGGCTGCAGAATCGTGATCTTGACAAAGCAAGTCTTGAGGTAGTGGAGGACTGCTCTTTGTACTTCCGAGTTTCCAAGGTCAACCATAGATATCTTGTCAAGGTTCCCGCCTGACGAGAGTCCCCTCTTGAAGGCTAATATGGATATACCACCCTTGCCCCCACATAATTCAAGCATGTCCACTTGATTGTTTCTGCCGTAGCATAACGACTGGACTATCGAGAAGACATCAGCATGTGAGTCAGCGGGTTGCCCCGCCGGTAACATCATGAAGATGTCCTCTGATTCGCTGTCCGAGTCCGAGTCGTCAAGAGGAACGTCGTTGAAATATGTGGAGCAGTCAAGCCCTTTGAGGTCCTCTCCACAGTCGTCGTTACCGTCTTCCACTTTCTTCGGGACTTTCTTCGGTTTGATGCCGGCTTCTTTGTCAGCTTTCTGCTTTTCTTTCTGTTTTATCCTGGCATCAGTGGGCAACGCAGTTTCCGCGGAGAGATCCGCTGCGGAGGAATCCGCTGTAAAATCAGGAAATGGCGGAATTTCAGGAAGGTTGTTGGTGGGTCGCGTTTGGCAACGCTCAATCGAAGGGGGAGGAGATCGATCGTCGTCGACGATCGTCACACGCTTTGGGCGTGGCCTTCGCGACTCACCATTGCCATGAAGAACTGGAGCCGGAGGCTCCCAGTATAGCCGAGTACTGATGTTTGTAACCCCATCAGGTAATGGAGCTACATAATTGTACCCAGTTGGCTGATCCTGGATTCTATGTCTTGAACGATCTTGTTCGTGTCCAGGTCGGTCGTGACCCTACGAACCACATGGTCCCATTGAGGGCCCTTTTGTGGACATTGAACGTAGTGTCTGACCTTTTTGTCAACGCGTGTACACACACTGAGGTGTACCGCACTCCGCTCATTCCTGATCATGTTGGCTTTATCGAGTTGATCAAGGAAGCGTGCAATAATAATAGCCAAAGTTTTATACCGAAACTCGGCACGTTGCTGATCTTGGCCATACCAATCCAAATCATGCTCCTTGTGTGATCCACAAGTACATTTCCATAAGTTTATCGGTATATGAGGACAAGATGTAGCAACTTGTATATAAGAACCACTGGGATATTTACTGGATCGGTCAAACTTGATACCGAAATGACAGAGTCTGATTCGTATAACGCTTAGCTTCAAATCTTCGATAACATCTTTGATCGGACCCTGTTTCCAGAAATACCCGGGTGGCCCCAGGATAACTATCTGCATTCTCAGAGCACGCGCTTTGATCAGGAGATTTTGTATACGTTGATAATGTGGTCCCGCCCTCTTTCCTGGAGTACGCACGTACCAATCAGAGGGTGTGGCCACCCACAACATATTGTAGTCTCCTGCCAACAAATTTCCCAAATACTGTGTTCCAGTTGAAGTCATTACCTCATTATGGGTAATCCGGTCGCATATATATCCACGGGTTCGGAGTTCAGCGCAAGCTGTGCGAATATCTTCGATGACGAGGCATTTTGAATGATATTTTTCTTCTCGGGCCTCAGCGCGGCCAACGTATGTCGCGAGGAGGCCGGTATTCGGCTTCTCTTCGCAAGCGAGCGCCGCCGGCGCGCCCGCCTGCCCCCGTCAGTGGGGCATGCTGTCAGCGGATGGCTCCGCAGGAGTCACTGGTGCGGCTACGCTCACGATCTCCACGCGGGTTGGCCCCGCAAAATCCGACGAGCCTCCGCCCGTGCAGCTTGGTGGTGGTGGCGGTGTCGCGGGAGGCCCCGCTTGGTTCTCAGGCGTCCATTTATTCACCGCCTCCTGGACTGCCCAGAATATCTCAGACTTCAGGGCATCCTTCATATGTGGCCAGGTCCCTTCAGGACACTGTTGGCCTTTCCACCAGCTGTTCAGCGTCCTGTCCACGATCGCACGGGTCGTGTCTTCCAGGAGCTGCTTGTCGAGATACGGCTCGACAATGAACGTATCAGTCGTGACGGTCATGGACTGTCCCATCGCGGGTTGCCCCGCTGTGGTCTCGGCGGGTGGCCCCGCACTTACCCCGGCGGGTGGCCCCGCATTGACGGAGTCCTCGTCGTTCTCCGTCTCGGTGTAGCCATCTCGACTACTGCGGATTGTAAAGGTGTTCGTGACCGTCTGGCTTTTCGCCCCGTCATACAACCCGCAGGGAATGGCTAGATGTCCTGAGGGGGTTTTCTTCGCCCTCAGGACCTTGGCGCCCCTCCCCAGCTTAAGAGTATAATCTCCGCTGGGGAAGATTACCTTCTGGTAGCCTGGCTTCAGCACGATGATTGTGTCACGTGCTTCCATGGCGCCCAGGCCCCAGATGGCTGGGAGGTTTGCACCTGAGCCCTCTGCGATGTTGGAAGCATACTCCTCGATGCGGGGGCTTGCCTCATTGGCGTATTGCACCCCGATCTTGAAGTTGCCCATTTTCCGACAGATCGCAGCACCCTCACCGACACCGTTGATGTAGAGGGTTTTGCTCAGTGTGCATATGGCCGGTCTGTGATTGTACCTGGCCATAACCTCCTGGAAGGTTCGTGCCGTATTGCTCCGATGATGTTCACGTTGGAGCCAATGTCTAGCATGAACGATATGCAGGGCATTCCGTCTTCGTCGGGGAAGAATGTCCCTGTCCGCGCCGCCAGAGCCATCGTACCATGGTCATCAGTATGGTACGTAATCTGTGAACCGAGCGTGCCTTTCAATAGGCGTTGTTCCAGCACCCACTGGCTCATTGTTAACTCGGTGCACCACATTTGCTCATATTGGCGGCGCTCCTCCACGGTAATTGGTTCCTGTTCAAGAACCCAATAATTCGCAGAGAGTGTGGAGGTCCACTCACCTCCTGGCGGAAGCGTATCCGTGACGTCACGTGTGTAGGTCAGCCCTTCCGTATTGATCATGAAGGTATTGTGGAATTGGGCTGCCTCCGCGCTTTCAGCACTGGCCCGGCTCCTAGCGCTTACCGGGCTCGCTACACGTGAGGTTCTGGACCCGCCTCCGCTCCTGCCACTCCGCCTGATATTGGCCTCCATTGCTCTCAGGAATCCTGGATTCGGAGGTCCATTTGCGGGTGGCCCCGCTTTGGCGGCGGGAGCCGCTTCGGCGGGCGGCCCCGCTTTGGCGGCGGGAGTCGCTTCGGCGGGTGGCCCCGCTGCTGGGGGCCCCTGTGCTCGAAGCGTAGGCAGGATTGGCATCTGGATGCCTTGCTCTGGCGCTGGCCAGGGGTGTGTCTGTGCAGCTGGGGCACGTGCGGATGGCTCCGCCGAGGCGGCTCGAGCCTCTAGTGCCTCCACTGCTTCCCGCAGCCGACGCAGTTCCCGAGCATCCACCACGTATCTTTCCTGCTGGCGCGCCTGTTCCGACTCAGCGTCGCGCTGTCCAGCATACGGGAAATGTGCTGTGATTATGCCCGGCCCACGACATACAGCGCAGGGTGCCTCGTTTGGCGCACCTGGCCGCTGATTGCGGACGTGCTGCTGTGCAACACGATCCCAGCATATATCGTGGAAGAAGTGCCCGCACGCCAGTCTCCACACCGTGGTGCCCATCTCGTAGGGGTCCATACAGATTGGGCACTGTGTGAAGTTGTAGTCTGAAATGACTGGAGTAGGCACGTCGGGGCGAGTCCGAGCCTGACGCTCGAAAGTAGTTTCGCCCTCCCGATATGGCGTCGGTGGCGGCAGTCTATCTGTCCGTTCAGCGGGTGGCCCCGCGTCTGCGGGTGTCCCCGCTTGGTTTTCACGCTCGATCCTTCTCTGGATCGCGCGCTGTTGGCGCAGCCTAGCGTTGTCCCGAGCCTGCTGCCTAGATGCCAGTATCGCTTGCTGCGTGTTGTGCACGTCGCGAATGTAGTCTGGCATGCTGCCCAGAGCGGCTGGCACCGCGAGACCAGCTGGCTGAACTACGGTCTCGGGGTCCGTCGGCGTGGGCATGTAGGCGTAGTGCGGCATAGACTGCGCATCGACTGCTCGTGTAAACTGCAAACGAAACATCTCATTGGCCAGATTCCGAGTGTATTCGTTCGCAGGTGGCCCCGCAATCATAGGAGTGTTATTCATCTGCGCGTAGTACTCCGGGTACATCGGCGCGTCCATGGCCTGTGCCTCTGCTGGTCCATGATTGTCCCATCCATATATTGGGTGTGATGCTATTCCTGGAATAAACACCTGTCGATATGGATTCGTGGGATCAGCATTTGGAGCATCTTCAGAAGTCCAGCTCCAGAGAGGCCGAAAGTCGCCATGATTCGTAACATCTATGTTGCGGTTCCGCAACAGGCTGGGCACTCTATCAGCTTGTTGCTGCAAAAAGGTAGCCTGTGCTCTCAAGTTGGCTGCCCGACGTTCGTAGTCTGAACCTTGCTGTCCGTCAGCGGGTGGCCCCGCATGTGCGGATGACTCCGCAGGCGTTCGCTCGGCGGGTGACCCCGCAGCCACTCCTCCTTCACTACCCCTCGGAGTGCCAAAGGGAGTGGTCGCCTGGAGTGCCGCTGCGAGCGTCGGATTCCCGCGAATCGCCTGGAGTCTCTGCCACAAGCTGTTTTCGCTCGTTTCAGACGGCGGAGTCCGAAACGGCGAGCCACCATCTGATCCGCCCATAGGGACAAACCTCGCACCTCCAGCTTGCTGCGGAGGGCGTTGTGGTTGTGGTCCTAGGATGCCTGGTGGCCCCGCAGGAGGGCGCAGGTTCCTCTGCTGTGCGTCTTGGATACCTGCATGCACCGCCCACGGGTCAGCACGATATAGCTGATCGGTCAGTCCAGAAACGTCGGCTGATGTCAGATGGCTGTTGAGAGCGTGGACCCAAGACTGCTGGTCCGGCCTCCAAGGAGATGCTACCGTCGCCACCGGTGTGACTACTTGCTGCCATGAACCGTCCGAGGTGTCTACCGCGGGTGTCCCCGCTCCTGCGGGTGGCCCCGCTTCAGGCATGACCTCGTCCTCCTGGGCATTCATCATGAGGACCGTCTGTGTGTCGTACGGTCGTGGAGCAACATCTTGCTCGGTCATGACCAAATTAAATGGACGACCGTCCGTCTTAGTCCAGCCCTTGAGGTACATGGCGTGATCTTCCATTACCGCCACAGTTCTGTCACACATTTTAAGTGGCAGGTAGTCATCAGTGCGAATCCTGTCCGCGGGTTGGCCCCGCCTCCGCGACTTGTCATAAAACAGCGGATTGCTCCAGGCTTCGCCGACCCGATATTTCGCAATGCTCACTATCTGGAGGATATGATCGGGCGGTATACGTCCGTCGTGGCCCCGTGTCATGACTATGTCATTTGCTGATCTCCATAGAGAGAAGCCACTGGACAACATCTTGTTGATGCTGCAGAATATGAGCACCTCCGAGTCAGGACGGATGCCCGATTGAATCCTCGGGTCGCCCGGGAGGTAGGGGCAGCCGTGCACAAATTGGCGCCCCCCCTTCCTCTTCGGGTTGTCCTGTGCGAGGCATGACAGGCCATTAGCAAGGATGTCCTTGACATACTCCCACTGTGTCCCGTGGATGAAATATACTGGGTCGTCTGGTTCTTTCATCCATGTTGTGATCGGCTTGTACAACGACTCGGGACAGTGGATGCCTGGGCTGCTGTGGCCGTTCGTGGCTCTGATGAAGTACTGTGGCCTGCGTGCCGTTGGTCGAAACCTGGGAGGCAGCAGCATGCTGTCATCAACGCACTTCATCTGGAGCCTGCCCTTCTGCATGCCGTGATGGTCAATCATCTCACAGCAGTTTAGCAGCACCCAATACACGTATGACGTGTGGGGCCTGCCCTTGATCAGCACCTCGTGCATTTCACGATAGTGCTTATACTGATCATTTTCAGTCCAGTTTGTCAGCAGATCGTCAACGACAACCCAGCCATCGTATGGATCGAAAGTGCTGATCTTTTCGAAGTGTCGGTTGAATCCGTCCTTATAATATGGACTGTGGCGTAGGGCCGTAGAAAACCACATTGACACCTTGGTCATCTGCCCTTCACGCGGCAAAGTCGGATCCATGCCGAACTGTTCCATGACCTTCAGGAGCGCTTCTTTATGCTGCGCAACGCGTAGTGGCGGCCTGTCTCGCAGCATATTTCCCACGGTCTGTTGTTCACGTTCCCAGTCGTTGTGGCACTTGAAATTACGACGAACCGGACAATTAATGACTTCGTATCGGTCCGTATCGTCTGGAGTGACTCGTGGGTTTATGGTGCGCTTCGGGCCCTTGCCGACAATGCCTTGCCAGTATTCGATGGCTCCCAAAGGGATGTTCCTGAGAACAGACATTATTGGCTGCCCTTGTGCGGGCGGCCCCGCTAGTGCAGCCGGCGGCGCTTTAGCGGGTGGCCCCGCTAATGCAGCTGGCGCCGCTTTAACGGGTGGCCCTCCAGAGCCGGCGGCTGACGAGGCAGCTCCTGCGGATGACTCCGCGCCAGGGTTCGGGTGACCTTTGTCAGCAGTTGCATCATCGGTTAGTTTCTGTTGGTCGCCAAACTCTTTGAGGACTCTGAAGCGTTCTTCTCTTGAGAGAGTGCCTTCTGCGGGTGTCCCCGCTGTCACGGCTGGCGCCGCTTTAGCGGGTGGCCCCGCAGAGCCCTTGTCCTCCTTAGCCTTGGCGGCCGCTTCTGCCCGCACCGACCTCGTCCCAGCTTCGGGCTTCGGCTGCGCTTTCATTCGTGCCGAACCTGGTCGTGGTGCAAGGCGTGGCTGATGCAGAGTTGGAGTCCAGTCACCTCGGAAAGCTGCCTTAGGCTTGTCGCGAGCTTCGTCCTTGACATCGCCTTGGGTCGCCGGCGGCATCGGGGTCGATGGTCCAGCAAAAGCCTTCTTCCTCTCTGTCACGGACGGACCGGGAGGACCTGCCGGCTCAAGATCGTCCGTCTTGGCAATCCCTCTGGCCTTCGCCCGCTCATGTGTGCCTTCGGGGCTCTTGGACGGTTGCCTTTTCGCAGGAGTCGGTGAAGACGAGGAGTCGGCTTTAGGTCTTGGCGGTGGTCTGCTGCTCTTGCCTGGTCGTGGACCAGGAGGGTCTCTAGGAGGGCCTTCTGGCTGGCCATGATCATGGATGACCTGCCTCATCTGGTCGATGTCGGCAGTGCCCTTTATGGCCAGCTTGTACTTGCCATTCTCATGGCGGTAGAGTACCCTCGTGCAGAACCACTTCTGCGCCGAAGAGCTGTAGTACCAGCAGGCGCTTCCGTCAGGGAATGGATTCTCTGAGCCGTCTTCCGCCGCCCATTCTTCATTTAGCTCGGTGCGGTCAGTGCCGGCGGCGGACCCGGCTGCAGAAGCAACATCTATCCACTCGTCGTCCGCAGATCCAGCGGCTGGTGCCGCTTCTGCGGGTGACCCCGCTTCCTTGCTGGATTCTGCGGGTGACCCCGCTTCCTTGCTGGGTTCTGCGGGTGACCCCGCTTCCTTACTGGATTCTGCGGGTGACCCCGCCTCCTTATGGAATCGGCGGTTCCATTCCTTGAGGCGGTGGTCATTGGGAAGCTTTGCCCAATTTTCCCTGACGGTGTTGGCCACCTCTTCGGTCATAGGGACGCGATCGGCTTCGGTGATGCGCCTTCCTCCTCCAGGAACCTCCTTGTTCGGATCATGGACGTTACCAGCGTCATCTCCGTGAGACCAATTCCACGGGGTCTCTCCGTGATGAGGGCTCCTGGAGGGGCGGTCCATCGGACACCTGCGCATGTGGCCTTTGAAGGGCTCGCACTGACATACTTGCTTCCTGTATGTCTTGCGGTCAGTGATGATCTCCTGCTTCTTCGCCCTTTTGTCCCAAGCCTCTGGCGTCTTGGTCTTACCGCCCTTGGTACGGATTATCGCGCCAGTTTCGTCCCTTTTGGTGCAGTACTCTTTAGAATACCAGTGCCGAAGAGTATCCATAGAGTAGCCGGGGTACCATCTGATGTACCAATCCGGCACCTGCTGAGCAGATACTCCAACGGAGTGCTCAGTGCTGTATGGATAGCCCGATTCGTCATGCGTCGGGCGTCTAGGAGCTGAGCGGCTCCTTCCGCGGGCTGGCCCCGCTGACGCACTACCACGTGTCATTGGCCTTTGATCGTCATGCTCTGAGTCTCGGGGAGGCGACGGTCGCCTGTCCCTCTTGGCGTAACGCATGTCCTCCGAGTCCTCTGAGCTGTCTTGGACCATGAACACGTTTTGATAAGGGCTTCTGAAGTATCCGATGTCATTTAACTGCTCCATCGAGAGGTCGTTAATGTCCATCTGATCACAACCTTGCATGAATACATCCATAGACCAAGCGGGTGGCCCCGCTGTTGTGTCTGGCATCTCTTCGGCGGGTGACCCCGCTAGAGCTTGGAGTGCTGTAAGCATCTGAGATGCTGACATGTTCGAATCCAAGTATGGACGTAGACGGGCAACTCCTGGGTGTGACAGCAGTTCGTTCATCGTCATCTGCTGCTGTGCTGGCGCACTCAAGAGTCGGATTGCTTCTGAAACCTGCTCTTGGAGCATGTCGTTATAATCTTCTTCGGATTCTTCGGAGTCGGAATACGCGGGATGGCCCCGCATTTCGTCATCGGCGTCTCCCACCTCCGAACCAGCCCACGACGGATTTGGCAGCAACGGCATGCCAATCACTTGTGGGGCCAGCACGGCGGTGAGTTCTTCCTCTGTTGCCGGGACGGTCTCGGCTTCGGAGACCTCGTCGCCGGCGGGTGGCCCCGCTGGAAGACCGAACCAAGCATTGTACGCGACCTCGTCGACCTCGTCCCAGCCGTGGAACTCGTCGAAGAGGGTCACTGCGTAGTCTTCCAGGGCCACAGTTGCTTCAGCATAGCGGGCCATCACGTAATACGTGGAGGAGCCCGCAGCGGGAGCCGCTTCTGGATTGACGTAAAACTCGTAGTCAATGTAATCTATGTCATCCATAAAAGAATTTTGAGCCAAGTGTACGGATCCCTTTCCTTTCCCCTTCGGGCATTGATCGCGCAAATGCTCTGTGCTACCGCATGTGTGACACTTCATAGTATTGCCAGAAGCGTCCCTAGGGTTGCCCCTCCGCCCCTTTCCCTTACCGGAGGTCCGCCTGTGACCCCGACCTTTGCCTCCGATAAGAACTTCTTCAAAAGCCATATCAGTTAAGGACGTGAGGAAAGCAGTAATACCCCTACCATGCATACGGCGCCTGCGACCCCCTTTACCACGACCCTTTCCAAATCGTTTGAAATGTCGGCGTACTGCACGTCTCACCTTTCTGACTGGTTTCTTCATAAAGCGCCTCCAACGGCGTTTTGATTTGCGATAAGCCATGAAGGCGGCTTCCGCCCTTTGTTGTTCAGAGAGGTGAGTGTCATCCGCTGGGTAGTCACTACCAGCAGAGACTATTCCATTGTGCTCATCGTCAGATGAGGTATCTGTGTCAGTGCCAGATTCAAACGGTGAGGGTGGCTGAGACCATTGAGCGGATGACTCCGCTTGGCCCCAGAGGGTTGTGCCCGAGGGCGGGCTTGCAGTGTAGGCGGCGCCTGGCGAGTAGTTCGACCAGGCGTTCGCCTCAGCTGCCTCTGCCGATGCCTGGCCGGTCTGCCCTAGAAGGGCAGTGGCCTCGTTGGGCATATCGGCTGGGTCAGCCCAGGGATTTGGCTCGCCAGGACCAGCGGGTGACCCCGCAGTCGTGGCGTAGACACCTGCATGTGAGTGGTGCCCTGTGAAGATACCCGCTATGTTGCCAGGAGAGCGCTCGGCAACATGTCCGTAGTTCCTCATCCTGGTCAGCAGCCTGTCATAGTCTGCTTGTGTTCGGGGCATCTGATGATTGAAGGGCTCAAGCAGGTGTTGGGCTCGTGACGCGCCAACGCCTAACGCTCTGAAGAGAATCAGCGTTAGGATCTGAAAGTTGGGGATGACAAAGCCAACAGAGTTAGCCTCGTCACGGGCCATCTCGAATCGAGCTAATACTGAGTCGATTCGCTCGCCCCTTTCGACGCGGAAGTCGATAAGGGCCGTGCCAGAGTTGAGCTGGCGCTCATCTTCCAGATTTTCAAATTTGGTGCTCAGTAAGTACAGTATGTAGGTTACTGCATCCGTTGGCTGTCCATTGACAGTTACACCATAATTGATGATCTGGGAGGGGACCTGCATGGCGATACGACGAGCCAGACCTTGAAGGCCTCGTTGTAGTGCTGCAGCTTGTTGTGGTGGTGTCATATTGCCGCTCGTTACGTTTAACCATGCATGTACTTCGCGAACATATTCGCGAAAAGGCGTAGTACCGGCAGGGTCCCATGAAGGGCCAGTAGTACGCGTGTCGTCCATCCCCTGCCGCATGTATCCCACAGCACATCCCATTATTACCCACAGAATGCCGAAGATAGTTATCTTAATCCAATGCATGTGCATTTCGGCTTCGGTGATTGGTTTAGGCTGTGGTTTGTCAGGCTCTGGCGTGGTAGCCGTGAGGCGCCTGACCGGCACGGGATGCAGGTGGCCCCGCTGCGGGTAGCCCCGCAGGGTGACCACGTTCTCGATCGAGTTGCCGATTGGCATCTGGTGGAAGTCGGGAGTGAAGTAGCGCAGTGAAGTAGGAGAGAGCGTCTCGAGTTCGCGGGTTGCCCCGCTAGCTCGATCGCGGACTGGCTCCGCTCCTCGCAGAGCCGGCGCAACATGGTATTCCACCGTAGTAGTAGTCCACCAAGTTGTGCCGTGGATTACAGGAATCAGAGCGAGAGCCAGCCACGCGAGAGTGTAGCCAGCTCCGCTACCAAGTCGAAAACAAGCTGGTAAGCTTAGGTATGTAGTCCGCCTCAGGCGCTCCCATATCCCAGGCTTTGGCTCATATCGCATGAGCAAGAGAGCGAGACGAAGCATGGGATCTGGAGTAAAGGATAGGATGGGCATCGTCAATGGAAAAGGTATTTTCCGATCTCTGATGCAAGTAGTGCGCCTCGGTGAGGCACAGTCACATATTAGGCCGGGCCCGGCTTGAGCCAGGCACGGCAGCGGTACATGCTCGATTTATACCTCGCCTTTAACCTTCTCCGTTTAAAGTCGGGCGTCCAGTCTCTGGGTTGCGGCCCCGAAGCGCGGCGCCACCTCCAGCGACCTTGTGCTCTCCGAGTGCGCGCGCACCGCCGTCGAAGGTGACCTCGCGCGGCCACGAGGTGGAGTCGGGGTTAGGGAAGGGAGAGTGGTTGACAGTGACCTCGACTCCCCGCTCGAGGTTTTGCGCGGCATGGAGCGCGGTGGCGTGGGCGTCGCACAGGCGACAGTACCAGCGCGTCCATTCGGCTGTAGGCATGGGAACCAGCCAGGCCCAAGTAAAATCCAGCCCGCTCTGGGACGATGCGCGCGCAGGGTAGCGAGGTGCTCGCCGAAGGCGACTACGCGGCTTAGGACAGGCAACCTCCTGATTTCGCCCCCCGCCCGATCTGCAGCGCCGTTGGCGCGCGGAGCGGCTGAGCTGTGCGTCGCGCGGTGGGGCAGAGAAGTGGGGTTACGCGCAGCGCAACAATCTTCCATAGGACCCCCAGACTGCAGTTTCAGCATCCTGGCCTTCACGCGCTGGTGGAAGTATATCTTCATGCCCTTCGGCCTGTTCTATGTGATCAGGGATGTCAAGGCCAAGCGCGATCAATCTGGCACCTGCCTGTGGAGTTAAGGGGGGCGGGCGTGCGGTTCGCGCAGTGCCGAAAGGAGATCTGATGCGCAACTCTGGCTGCCATCTGCTGGCGTGGCTCAAGTGTCATGGCAGCTCTTCCCAGATCCAGCGGCCTCCCCTCCTGCCTGGCCCGGTCCCAAGCCAACTCGACTGCTGCGCGCCATGTCCACAGGTGTTCCGTAGTTGCCTCGCCTGAACCGCGCGGCGGACAGACCTCATAGGGGCCAGAGGTGCGCGGAATCTGTTGGCAGTAGGTGGCCCTGTCGCCCCTGATGGCGCGCGCTGCCCAGTGGAGCTTCTGCGGTAGCAGGTCGTTCGGGGGCGAGGCTCAGAGGGCGATCTGATTGGACCGCTCTCCGGAGCAAGTGTGGCACCAGGCGCGGCCGTGCTGTTGGGAGCTGGCAGTGTGCCAAATCCTGTGTGCTGTTCGGTGGCGGTTGCAGCAGACGTGCGTGGGTCTGTCTGCGGCGCCCCTTCCTCTCGCTGACCCTGGCATCCCGTTGGAGAGGAAGAGGAGCACGTGAGACGCAGCTGCGAAGGAGGGGGCGCGGCGAAGTAGGCCCCATTCGACAACAATGCCTGCTGCCCACCTGCGGTCAGCGCTGGCTTGCCTGAGCCATTTCTGCATCGGGAGTCCGTGTAGCTGGTGCCGGGCAGCGCAGCCGTGTAAACCGCGCGCAACATTCTCGCCATGGCAGAGGGCCGGGTTGTCGTGCACCTGTAGAATGATAGCAGCGGCCTCGCCCGCGGCCACGACGCGAGGGCCAGGGCGAGGGGGCGCGCAGTGTGAAGGGGTAGTTTCGCGCCCACCCTGCAGTGCGATTCCAGCGGGGCCGAGCCCGTCTCTGCGCTGGTGTAGGGCCACAAACGTCATCCATGACGCGCCCGCGTGCTGCCACCGCGCGCGCCAGTGCAGTCGGACATTTGGGTGATCCCGGTACCTGGGAGAGAACCCCAGTCCTGGTGAGTATGTAGTCGTGGATCCAGGTGGCACCGGCCAACCCAAAACTTGCCTGGAGTTGCGCACGGAGGTCCCGCTCGATGCGGTCATCTGGTGAGAAGTAGCGCGCAGGGAACGGAACGACGGACGCAATGTACGAAATCCAGGCAGCAGCAGCGCGCGTGGGGGAGAGGTTGGCGAGGCGGAGGGTGGTGCTGCGAGTGCGGATTTTTTGGGGAGCTGTTTGCCGTGTGCCTTGGATGAGCGCGGCGGCTTGCTCTGGTGTGAATCGGCCGTGGGTCGGCAATGACCCTCCCGAACTCCTCGAGGCGATGCATGCGCCAAGATATGGCCACGTTGGTCGCGCGCAGCAGCTGCCAAACGGGGAGTGGTCGAGCACTTGTTTCCACCAGGAAAAGTGGCCAGCGGGTGCTACGGCAGTCTTCAACTTGCACCGACATGCAGTCTGCCAGGGGGAGCAGGTGCGTGTGTGTGTGTGTGTGTGTCGCCCAAGCTGGTTGTGATGATCTGGCAGAATAATCCGACTGGGGGCCCGGTGATCCGTGCGCAGTCGGGTGTGCCGCCCGGTGTGTGCTCCAGATCTACAGGCATGCTGTCAAGGAGCTGCCTTAAGTCGCTTGTGTTCCCTTGCGCTTCAACCCCACAGAATGTATGGCAATTGACAAGGAGCCCAGCAGCTCTCGAGGCCCATGTAAGAGCTATCGTAGCCCTGAGTGTCTGTGCCGCATCCTGGAGAAGGGAGGCGAGGTCGTCCACGAAGGCGGGGCAGCTGTCTCTGGTGACGTCAGACATGGCCGCAAAGATGGGGTCGTAGCCAATGCGCCATCAGAGAGGAGACGCAGTCCCTCCCATGCCTACTGAGCGCATCAGCTTGCGTCTGGGGCCGCGATATTTCCCTATGTGCGCGCTACGGTGGGCAAACAGGGCAGCGAGCGTGTGACGTATCCACGCGGGAAGGCCCCACCTTCGGAGTAACTTGCCGATCCCTTGCATGGAGAGGCGCTCGAAGGCTTTGTTTTGGTCGCAGAAAAATGACTGCTGTGCTCGGTGCGGATGTGAGTTTTGCTGTACATTCCTGTATGTACTCCTCTGTTGCCGTGCGTTGTCAGCCGAGCATTATTTTCCAGGTGTCGCGTGGCGGGGACACCGGGTGTGGGTCTCGATCGAGATGCTCTGTGGCTGTTCTGATGTTCGGCCCGCATTGTCCGCCTTTTTTTGCCGCCTGATCCTTGGGGGGCATCGGCTCAGTCTGAGGCCCAAGGAGGTCAGCGATTGTTGCTCCGAAGAGTCGCCGAAGACCGGTGGGCAACTGCAGTGGTCACATGTCAATTGGTAGCTCAGCATCCGGTTTCTTCCCTATCCACACAAGAAAGTCCACCGAGGGGCCAAGTACAACGGCAATGTCGCGTGGGCTCTGGACAGCGACGTGCCGCGCTTGTGCAACCGGGCAGGCGATGAATCGCGCGCCTGCATTGTAGATTTCATAAGGCTCTCTGTCCACGCCTGGCGCGCTGCGTGCAGGAGCTAGTGCCAGTGAAGCAAAGCGCCCCCATCTATGGAGTTGGCGCGCGGTAAGGGGGGATGGTCTTTCCGTCACTAAAGTAGCTGTCGAGAAGATCATCGGCACAGGGTGGAAGTCTGGGGGGTCATCCAGAAGGGACGGTCAAATATCAAGATCTGGTCAACTTCGGCGCGCTTCTCGGTCAAATTGCCGTCGTTGTCCCGGATGCCGGTCACGCTGTGCAGTTTCCGAAAAATTTGCCCTGCCAATCTTGAAATGGGCTGCGAGAGGCTGTCGCTCGGCACCTGGTCCTCGTTCGGACGGGGCGAGGGTGCTGGCGCGTTTCTGGGCCATCTCGAGGCCCCATCTTCGGGCCCACAGGTTGGCTCGCGCCTGTGTGAGCTCCCTTCCGCCCCAGCCGGAGCCCTCTAACCAGTCGGCTGGGGGGCCAACGGGTTGCAGTGTACCAGTGTCGCGAGCCGCTTGAGCGAACAGTGCTCCAGGGCAGGTCTGTTTACGTTTCCTGGTCCACTGCTTCCGCCATTGATGCAGGCCCGACGAGAGCATGTGTCTCCCCAGCATCACCAGAGCAGGCAGATGGGGCGGGGTGACGTCATCTCTCTGTGGCTGTTGAGGCAGATGTGGCTGGATGTCTACTTCTTCGTCGCCGCCGTCTTGGAGATCGCTTTCGCCTTGCAGTAAGCCCGCAGCCGCAGGCCGCGTCCAGTCAATGGGTTGTATCAAACCAGTGAGGTCAACCTCCGGAACGGCAAGGGTTTTCCCAAGGTAGGTGCACAAACGCCGTAGCTCGGCGTGAGCCTCGGTGGGGGGCCCTCGGAGATCTGTAGGCGCGAGTGCGCGGTCGCGTCTGGCAGGGCGACTGCCGTCGGCATCGAGATGCACGATGGCATGGTCCGGCAGGGAAGGCTTCCAAACCTTTCTGGTCAGATAGGCCGCCAGTGACGCTGTGGGGCAAGCCGTTAAGTCGAAGGCGGAATCGCTGTCGCGGTCGGCGCAAGTGGGCCCGTCTGCGCGTACGATGCTTGTTTTGGTGGAGGCAAGGAGATCACCGAGATTGGCCGCGTCCTCAACTCCCCCCTCGCGCGGGCCTTCGCACTGCAGGTCGACGCCCCCCCCCCGCCCCCCGGAGGGTCGAGGCATCGCCGAGCGTTTCAAGTGCCTCGCGGGCCCCTTGTTTGGTTTCACTCTTGAGTGACGGGGGTCGGTAAATGCTAATGATCCTGACGCGCGTTCCTTGCGCGTCGACGTCTGCCCATACAGCGCATCCTGGGACAAGTGTGCCAGAGGCAAGCAGCGGCAGTCCATGGGGCATCAAGATCGCCACCCCTCCTGCGAGGCCACCCCCAGGTCTCCTGAACGCCGGTGTGGAGACAAGGGTACGTGCTGGAAAGAGGCTAGCCCAGACGCCACTTCCGTGTTCAGACCAGTGTGTCTCTTTTAGAAGGCTGGCGGGTTCCCTGGTGGTGACTTGAGTCAGGACAGCATGTTTGATTTGGTGCTTGTGTGCAGTGATGCTTCGTAAGTATCGAACGTTCCAGCATGCTGGGCGTGGTTTCCCGGTGCCGCGAGCTGCCTGTCGGCCTGCGAGCAGGTTCGAGAGTGAAATCGGCGCAGAGGTCACGCCAGTTGGGGTTCTGCCGCTGACAGCTGCGGGGCGCGGCCCAGAGGGCGCGCGGCGAGCGTGCCGGGGCAGCACGGTGAGCAAGGAGGTGAGTGGAGAGAGAGAGAGAGAGAGAGAGAGAGAGAGAGAGAGAGATCGTGCCGCAGTTTTTCATGCGCGACTGCGGACAGCCGGCGCGAGCGCTGCCCCGTCGGGGGACCCCGCGGCCTCTCGTGGCGGGAGGGGGGCGCCCAGGCTGTTCAGGGGGAGATTTCCGTCGGCGGGTAAAAAGGTGGAATGACGTTCCCAGCCCCGAAGAGAAGTCGTCCATCATCTGGAAAGGGTGATATGGCAAGCCGATCGAACCTGCAGTGTCGTTTGGCAAATGCGAAGGCACGGTCGAAGCCAGCCTGGATGTTGAGCGCGCGCGGTTTTCGGCATCGTCATTGACTCCAGGCGCCGCTGCAAGGCATGCGTCCCGCAGGAGCCCAGCGATCCTTTCTTGGAGGGATCTCGGGCCACAGTGATTGCCCGCGGCGTCGTGCAATTCTCGGCTGGCTAGCCCCGTCGCGCGGTGGAATCCCAGCACCCCGGTGGCACGCGCGCGTTCTTCGGGAGTTGGTACTCGGGGCCCGGGTTTCCAGCCCCCTTGCATGGGCCGTCGTCCCCAGGATTTTCCTTGTTTCTCTTCCTGTTGTCCATCTCTCTCCTTCCCGCTGAGAACGTGTTTCAGGCCTTCTTCGCATCCCGCGCGCGTGGCGCTGGCATTGGTCTCCCGCAGGATGTGTCGTACCCTTTTGCTCACTTCGGTGAGAGGGATGCAAAGCCATGGATGGCTGCAGTTGGAGCGATAGAACACATGTTTGGAATGCACCAAAAGGCAACATGGTAGCGCCTCGTCGGGGCCCCCACGAGACCTGGTCCATGTCGGAACTGCACCTTCAAAATGGAAGGCCCATCCGCTGCCCCAAGGGGAGCGAAGCCTTGGGAAGTGCAGGTCGAGGTCGGACCTAGGGAAGGAGCCAGACCATAGCCTGTCTCTCGGGCTGACCACCCATTTCCCCGCGTCGACCCTGACCGCCCAGTCGTCTGGGTCCTCGCCCATGGCTATCCGCATGCCATCCCGGTGTGGTTTGCGCATGGAGCCCGCGTTTTCAACGACCACGCGTGCAGTGATGTCGTTGCGGTAGCATTTGGCGAAGGACCACGCCGGGGGAATAGCGAATAAGTGGACTAACTTGTCCCCGGCTTAGCCGTCCTGGCCGCGTCGAGACCCTGCGCGCGACAGATAATTGCACGGGCTGCCCCCAACGATCAGGAGGGGGGCTTTGGGCCCCAGGGCGAAGACGACATGTTCCCACACCGTCGTCTCAGCACCCGGCGCCCTGCTGCAGAGGTCCCGCGCGTCCGAAGCGAGGATTCGGAGCGGTCGGCCGCCCCGCGCCAGTGTCTCAGAGCGTTCCCAGTGCTGTGTACCCCTTTGTACCATGCTGGCGTAGTGTTCTACGCGGTTGGAGGTGCTGGAGAGATCGGCGCGCCCCATCCGATGTAGTGGGCCCCCCACTGCGCACCTGGCTGCCCCCGCCCCGTCGAACAAAGACACCGCATTCAACGACCGACCCTGCCGCCCTCCTCGATTGGTTAGTAATGCGCTGAGGTCGCCTGTGTTCTGGCCATTGTGGAGAATGGTTGGGTCAGGTCGTCGTTGGAAGTCGCTCGTGGAAACTTGCGCTGCTGGCGTCGCCTGGCCAGTCACTCGGCCGTCGTGTACCCCGACGTCGTGTGCTACGAAGACCCCTTGTCTGGCGAGGTCATGGGTTGCGTCAATGACCATCGGGTCCTCGAGTGCTACCTGGTGGTCTTCCAGTGGTTGGGCCGGCGTGTCTGGGCCAGGCGCGCTGAAGCAGGTCGCTTGAATTCGGGGGAGAGCTGGGTTCTTCGACAACCTCAGTGGCGGGCTGTTGTCTCGACGAGCGGACATTTGCTGACGCCGCTCCGCTGGCTGGTCGCGTCGCTCGTTTGGCCAGTGGAGAAAGCACCGTTTGTACGAAAACTAAGGCAGGACGTCTCGTCCCGCGCCTATCCGCCTCGGTCGGTGTGGCAGGTGATTTAGCGCGAGCTGCCCTTGGGGCCCAAGTTGTTCGCGCTGGTGCCTTCGGCGCGGGTGCTGGAGTTTGGTTCGCCGCCCGTCTTGCGCGCGGCTGACGAGGGCTCGGCGGCTGCGCGTCTCTTTTAGGCCGTGGGCCCGTGGCTGTGACCGGCGTCTCTGGTTGGGTTGCATCATGATTGGCGGGGTTGGTAATGTCCAGGGTGAGCTTCGCAGCGGCGCCGTTGGCGGAGGGAGTGGGGCTGGTTGTGGCGGCCTGTCGGTTGGAATGTTTCTCTCGTCCAATTGTAAGACGTGTTGCGCGTAAAAAAATCGGACAAGGTCCGTGTGCTCGTTGCGTGGTGACCCAATGTTGAAAGCAGATTGGCGTACAATCCATCGCATGGTCGTCCAGGGCAGTGACGAGCACGGCACGTCTGGTGAGGCGGGCTCGCGAGGGTTGTTCCGATGTGTCCTGCTGGCACTGTCGATCGCCAAGTCCAGCTCGGAGTTGTGGTAATGCGGGTCGTCCAGCGCGCCCCGGGGCGAGCTTCGTTCCAATAGTTGACAGGCAAGTAAAACTCTCCTCGCCCAGCCGAAATTACTCGAAACGCCTCTTGGTTGGTGTGCGGAGTTGGCCGATCGTGGTTCCCCACTTGAGGAGTGCCATGAAGGTGTGCCAGTCCATTGAGAAATTGATATGCTCAGCTCTGTCCGTGAACTGCGGAGTCTTGACCTCCTCTGTCAAATGGCCAAGGTCACGCCTCGTGTTCTTGAGAAGCACGTCCCACTTGGTGTTGATGGTGTACAGGAGGTTCGGTCCTTCTGGAACTCCGCCGGCCCTGCCGAGTGGGTTTTCTGCAGGATCAATCTCGCCTGTGCCAGGGAGTGACGACAGTCTCTTTCTTCGGTCAGGACCCTGTGTCGCGTGTGCTGAAGTGCCTGCGGCCTGGGAGCTGGGCGCTGGGAAGCGAACCTGGTCAGAGGCGGCAGGGTTGCTCCCGTTAGGAGAGGCCTCGGTTGCTGGAGAATGGGTGGGAGAGGCAACCAGAGGTTGCGGGGTGGTTTGCGTGACGTTGTTAAGCGGGGAGAGGGGGGAAGGGCGCCTTGCGGTGGATGGGGTTCAGCGGGAATGGGAGGGGTGGCAGGGGAGACGTTGGGGAGGGGGATGTCCGTCATGGCGTGGTCTCCTGGAGAGGTCAAGACGCTCACTCTGGAGGCAGCTGCGGGAGTGGCAGGTTGCTGCTGCGCATGTCGGGGCTGCGTGGCGGGGGTGGGGATTGACTGAGTCAACGGCACGGGAGCGACAGGTTGCTGTTGCGAAGGTCGGGGTTGCGTGGCGGGGGCGGGGATTGACTGAATCGGCGGTGCTGGTTGCGTCATGGAGGCAGGGACTTGGTAAGGGCCACTTGCCTGGGTCCTGCGTCTGGGTGCGCGTCCTGGGTCGGGGCGTCGCCGGTCGGCAGCTCCAGCGCTCCTGATTCTGTTGTCGAGGACCGCAATGGCCTCTTCTGCGTTGGCCGCGACCTGGTGGGACGTGACCAGTGCAAGGTCTCCTCGCGCTCCACGGAAGTTAAGAAAGATATCGAACATGTGCTGCGGGTCAACCTCTCCAGCTGGTGCAAGCCATTGCTGGAAAGGTGGTTGCCTATAGAAGTTGTCAGAAATGTTGTGGTCCTGAAGCAGTTGGTATACATGGTCTCTCTTGAGTCGCATGGGGCCACTCAACTGAATGAGCCAGAGTATGGTGAAGACGTCCCAACAATATCTCTGTATAAATGGCGGGCGCAAGCATGCGCCCGCTATGACCGAATACCGATCCCATTGTTTGACTCCCCATCGGTCCCATATATGCCCCCCTTTTCCCAAAGATGGGGCCGCCTCTCCCCAGCCGTCCTGTGGTGTTGGGTCTCCGTTTGAAGAGGCGGCCCCCGCGTTCCTCCTCTCTTCTCCTCTCCTCTCCTCTCCTCTCCTCCCCTCTCCTCTTCTCTCCTCTCCTCTCATCTCCTCCTCCTCCTCCTCTCCCCCTCCTCCTCCTCCTCCTCTCCCCTCCTCCTCCTCCCCCTCCTCCTCTTCCTGCTCCTCCTCCTCCTCCTCCTCCTCCCGTCCCAACCCCCACTTTGGCACACCCCTCATACGCTTCGTGGTACCATACGGAGCTCCAACAAAGGCCCCAACGGGGGTGCCCGCATGCGTACGCCACACCCAGTACAGCGCGTCGCGGCCCCATAGGGAGCTCCACCGAAGGCCCCAATGGGGGTGCCCGCGTGCGTCCGCCACACCCAGTACAGCGTTCTGTGGCCCCATAGGGAGCTCCACCGAAGGCCCCAATGGGGGTGCCCGCGTGCGTCCCCCCCCCACCCAGTACAGCGTTTCGTAGAACCCCTAGGGAGCTCCAGCGAAGGCTCCGTACAGCGCTTCGTGGCCCCATAGGGGACTCCACCGAAAGCCCCACGGGGGGTGCCCGCGTGCGTCCACCACACCCAGTACAGCGCTTCGTGGCCCCATAGGGAGCTCCACCGAATGCCCCAGTGGGGGTGCCCGCACGCGTCCGCCACACCCAATACCGCGCTTCGTGGCCCCATAGGGAATTCCACCGAAGGCACCACTAGGGGGGCCCGCGTGCGTCAACCCCGCCAGTGCAGCGCTTCGTAGCCTCGTAGGGACCCAGTGGGACAGCCCGCATGCGCCCGCCACAACCAGTGCAGCGCTGCGTGGCCTCATGGGGAGCTCCACCGAAGGCCCTAGCGGGGGTGCCCGCGTGCGTCCACCAAACACAATACAGCGCTTCGTGGCTCCACAGGGAGCTCCAACGAAGGCCCCGGTGGGGGTGTCCGCATGCGTCCGCCACACCCAGTACAGCGCTTCGTGGCCCCATAGGGAGCTCCACCGAAGGCCACAGGGGGGGGGGCCCGAATGCGTCCGCCACACCCAGTACAGCGCTTCGTGACCCCATAGGGAGCTCCACCGAAAATCCACTGGGAACGCCCCCGTGCGCCCGCCACACGCAGTACAGCGCGTCGTGGCCTCATAGGGAGCTCCAACGAAGGCCCTAGTGGGGGTGCCCGCATGCGTCCGCCACACCCACTACAGCTGTTTCGTGGCCCCATAGGGTGCTCCACCGAAGGCCTAGACCCAGTACCGCGTTTCGCGGCCCCATAGGGAGCTCCAGCGAAGGTCCCATAGGACCGCCCGCACGCGCCCACCACTCCCAGAACAGCCTTCCGTGGCCTCAGAAGGAGCTCCACCGAATGTTCCAGTGGGACCGCCCGCGTGCGCCCGCCACAATCAGTACAACGCTTCGTGGCCCTGTGGGGGTTCCACCGAAGGCCCCAGGTGGACCGCCCGCATGTGTCCGCCGCACCCAGTACCGCGCTCCGTGGCCCAATAAAGGGGGCTCCACCGAAGGCCCCACTGGGGGTGCCCGCGTGCGTCCCCCCCCACCCAGTACAGCGTTCTGCGGCCCCATAGGGAGATCCAGCGAAGGTCCCAGTGGCACCGCCAGCGTCCGCCCCACCCAGTACAGCGCCTCGTTGCCCCATAGGGAGCTCAAGCGAAGGTCCCAGTGCATGCGTGCCCCCCACAAAGTGCAGCGTTTCGTAGTCCCATATGGGGGCTCCACCGAAGGTCCCAGTGGGACCGCCCGCATGCGTTTTCCACAACCCACAACAGCGCGTCGTGGCTTTACAGGGAGCTCCACCGAAGGCCCCAGTGGGACCGCCCGCATGCGTCCCCCACCCATTATTATGGCACGCCCCATCACGTGTTGCATGACCCACCGGAAGCGGCACCCACAACGCGTTGCTCACAACTACATGTGATTGGGTCCTTCGGCAGGATCACTTGTGTTGGAAGATGCAGGCAATCGGGTAGCTCCACCAGCCTCAGCGAGGGAACAAGACATGGCGTTGACAGCCTCCACGAGACCAGCCTTCGATCAACACTGTGTGCCCGCGGACAAGAGCAAGCGGGTGAGCTTGAGCAACCGCGAGTCGCGAGCTGAACCTTTCTCCGCGCGCGGCTCCGCCGCCCGGGCGGCCAAGACTTCCCTGCGCACCGACGGCGGCCGTCAGACCCGCTCGGCGCTCCGCCCTGCAGCGGACCCCCTCGGACGACGGGCCGCCCGGCAGCCGGTGCGCTGCCCGGGGCGGACCGGTTTGTATTTGCGCCCCGCCATCCACCCCGCCGAGGTGGTCGCGAGCTGAATTCAAGGGGGTCTCCCTAGTCACCCGAATGAAGGGTCAAGCGATTAGCTATAAGGCTATAGGGCTCTAGGGCTACGGGGCACCCGGGCGGGCCGCCAAAAATCCCGACGCACCTCAGCTAACAATATGAATCCGCTAGGACCCCTGCAGAGGCAAGCTCTGATTTGAAAAGCAGGGTGCACGTTCGCCGAAGCAGGCGCCTAGAAAACTGACATGACTTCGACTGGGCAAGCGTGGCGTGGATCCACACGAATTCGAACATGGTTCGGCACCCGCATGGAGTTCAGAAGAAGCTGAAAGTATGAACCAACATGAGCTGACAACATACGCCGAACGACATGTGATCAATTCTCACGCCCAACCCGAATACCGTTGCCTTGAGCTACCGACGTACTCACACTGCCAGTGACGCATTACACTTCTGAAACACAGCATCGTCGAGACCAACAACAGCGTTGGAGGCCATCAAAGCCTGGAGCCAACAACTGGACATCTTTCGGTACAATTTCTGTCCGTGAGTGGTTGGCTGATGCTGTTGGTCTGTCGGCGAATTGGGGTCGTTTCCGAAAGCGAAATCCACGTATGTGACCCCAAAACGCTCCGTGTAGCCCATCGCCCACTCAAAATTGTCCATGAACGACCAGGCGAAATAGCCCCGTACGTCTATCCCATCCTCGTTGATGGCTCGCTGGAGCTCGGTAGTGTAATTGAGGTAGTAGCCCAGGCGCTGTGCGTCCTGTACGCCCGTGGCAGGGGTGTTGGCCAGCATCGACCAACCGCTCTCCGTGACATAAATAACTGGAGAATTGTATCGGCGATCGATCCAATTCAACAACTTGCGGAACCCAAAAGCACCGCCATGCAACCAGGAAGACTGCCCCTGCTCGAAGCCATCGGACTTAACGTCAGCGTAAGCATCCAACCATCCAGCGACGCCTTCATTGTTGTTCGAAACCCAATTGGTCCCATAATGATTGAGTCCGAAAAAATCCGCGCTCCCGTTAATGAGCTCGCGCTGCTCCTGTGTGAACCTGGGCAGTCTGTCTCCCAAGAGTCGCCTCAACTCCGTCGGGTAGTCGCCAGTGCCCGAGAAGATGGGCTCGGCAAACCACCCCACCTGCGAAAGCCGCATACGCTCCCCCGCCGCCACGTCCTGAGGATCTGTGGTGCGAGGCTCGCTCCAGTCCTGGTTGAGCGTGATCCCGATGACGCCTCCCTGAGACTTCTGGAAATCGCTCCGATACAGCTGGACCGCAGCAGCATGTGCCAGGAGCACGTTGTGAGCGGCAACGTAGCTGGAATTCTGCTTGAAGGGTTCCACGTTGGGCGCATGATCTAAATACAAGAAAGTCCATGGTTCGTTGAAGGTGGTCCAAAACTTTACCCTGTCACCGAAGCTGCTAAAACAAGTGTTTGCGTAGTCGACGTAATGCTTTGTAATTTGCTCAGTCGGCTGCAGGGTCTGGGCGTCAAAGGACCACCATCCTAGCTTCGAAGGGGGGTCGAGCAAGCCCTGCGGCAGATCCCAATGGTACAATGAAACATACGGCGTGATGCCCGCCTCAAGCAGGCCGTCGATGAGGTTATTATAGAACTTGATTCCCTCATCATTGACACCATCTTCTAGCCGACCCGTGGGCAGAACACGGGGCCAAGAAATGCTGAAACGGTAGTGCCTCAGACCCATTGACTTCATCAGAGCAATGTGCTTCTTCCAATCGTGGTAATGGTTGCACGCAACATTGCCAGTAGCACCTCGGCTTTTCATCCCGTCATTGATGGAACACGGCGCCTCCTTGCAACAATAAGAACAATTGGAACCCGGCATGCCCACCGTGTTTGCACCCGTGTACGTGTCCCAGATGGAAGCGCCCCTGCCGCCGTCGCGGTAGCCACCCTCGATCTGGTAGGCGGCAGTGCCCATTCCCCAAACAAAGCCTTCCGGGAAAGGAAGACTCACTGAACGGTTGGCATAGTCCAGAGGGTACTCACCGTGCTCATAGGGCAGCGGCCACTCGGGGCACTGATCGAACGCCAGGCACGTATCCCCGGGATTGCCACGGACCCACGCAGCGAGGAGCAGGCAGCACAACCCCACCAGTCCAGCGATGCAACAGCACCAGGCAGCCTCGACCCGAAAGAACCTCTTGCCCCAAGAAGTCGCGTCGGAGTCCTCGTCGCTGGCGTCATTCAGCAGCATGCGCTCCTGCCCCTGGTCCGTCCCAGCCATGCGGCCGCACCCAGGAGGGCGCCCGAGCTGGGCGAGCTCGAGCGAGAATGACTTGCGCTAAAATGGCGTAAATCCAAATGGCTACGGACCCCCCCGTCGCGCAATGTTGTTGCTTAAATGTGTGACGTTGTGTTGGTTTACCGTGTGTTCTACGTCATCTTTGTTTTGCACACATGTTGAGAGGCTTTTGCGGGCTCTAGAGGCCCATGGGCCCAGAGCGGACTTAGACAAACCCATGCGCATAATGGGTCCAGAACCAGCCAGAACGGGCCTCAGGAACGGGTCCAGAACAAGCCCAAGCCCAGAACGGGCCAAGAGCGGGCCCAAGACGGGCCCAGAATGGGCGGGCCTTCCCCTCGGCGTCGCGCATCTCCGCGCGAGCCCGAGCCGCCACGCGCGCGCGCCAGCCGCCCCTCCCGCCGTCGCGCTTCCTCCCTCATCCCGCCTCCGCTCCCCCCATTTCCCCCCCCCCCCTTCCGCTCCATCGGTTCCCCCCTCCTCCCTCATCGCTCCTCCTCGCCTCCCTCCTCCTCCACTCCTGCCGCGATGGCAGCGCCATCCTCCGCGTCTCCCCGCGATGGCCCAGGCCCTGCCGTCGAGTGCGATGGCGATGCCATCGAGCGCCGCGCGCATGCGGCGGGCTTCGCGCAGACCCTGCGCGAGGCCGCCGCTTTCGAAGGCGCCCTCGCGGCCACGGCCCTCGACGATGGGCGCGGTCGTCTCGTCTCTGGTACGCTGGCGTCCGTGGACCCGATCGTGTCGTGTGTTCGGTCTATTGTTCCATTGTGGAGGCATCTCATCATCGTTCTCGAAATGGGCCACGTGGTGCAGGAGATGGTTCCCTCGAGCTCCAAGAACATCAAATCCAACCCAACCGACACCAAGATCGCGATCCAATTCCTCATCCGTGAAATCTTCATGCGTCTTCGTCGTTCTGCGGGGGGGCAAGGAGATGCCACGGTGGGGTGGACGCGTTGTCAAGGGGCTGCGTCAAAGTATCGTGCTGGCACTATGTGATGATGTCTCGTGGTGGTTGCAACAAATTGCAGAATTGTAGCACTGGAGAGACCCACGTGTATCCCGTGAGGAAGTTTTTGCTCTCGCGCTTGGGCACGCACGTGGGCAAGGCCAACGTCGTCCGCACCACCCTGGGGACAAGGGCGCGAGAGCATCGAATGAACCTGCTTGGGCCCAATGCCGCGACGGACGACAATCGTGTTTTCGGCTCCTACGTTTACCTCTTGGGAGGGCCACTTTTCCCAACCATCCAGTGGTATTGGGTCCTCGTTTAGAAGAGACGGTCCCCGAGTCTCCTCCTCCTCCCTCCCCTTCCTCCCTCCTCCTCCCCCTCCCCCCTCCTCCTTCCCCCTCTGCGGTTCACCCCCCCTCAGTGCAGCGCTTCGTGGCACCATAAGCAGCTCCACCTAAGGCCCCAATGGGGTGGCCGCATGCGTCCGCCACACCCAGTACAGAATGTCGTGGCCCCATAAAGGGGCTCCACCTAAGGCCCCAGTGGGGGTGGCCACATGCGCCCGCCACACCCACTGCAACGCTTCGTGGCCCCATACGGAACTCCACCTAAAGCCCCAATGGGGGTGGCCACATGCGTCCGCCACACCCACTACAGCGTTTCCCGGCCCCATGGGGAGTTCCACCTAAGGCCCCAATGGGGTTGGCCCCATGCGTCCGCCATACCGGATACAGCGTTTCGAGGCCCCAAAGGGGGCTCCACCTACGGCCTCAGTGGGGGTGGCCACACGCGTCCGCCAAACCCAGTACAGCGCGTCGTGGCCCCATAGGGAGCTCCACCTAAGGGGTGGCCACATGCGTCAGTTCGTGGCCCCATAGGGAGCTCCACCTAAGGGCCCCAGCGGGGGTGGCCGCATGCGTCCGCCACACCCAGTGCAACGTTTCGTGGCCCCATAAAGGGACTCCACCTACGGCCCAAGTGGGGGTGGCCACATGCGTCCGCCACACCCAGTACAGCGTTGCCTGGCCCCATATGGGGGTTCCACCTAAGCCCCAGCGGGGGAGGCCACATGCGCCCGCCACACCCAGTGCAGTGTTTCGTGGCCCCATAAGGAACTCCATTTGCGGCCCCAGTGGGGGTGGCCACATGCGTCCGCCACACCCAGTACAGCGCTTCCTGGCCCCATGGGGAGCTCCACCTAAGGCCCCAGTGGGGTTGGCCCCATGCGTCCGCCACACCCAATACAGCGTTTCGAGGCCCCATAAGGGGCCCCATCCAAGGCCCCAGTGGGGGTGACCACATGAGTCCGCCAGGCCCAGTACAGCGCTTCGTGGCCTCATAGGGAGCTCCACCTAAGGGCCCAGGTGGTGTGGCCACATGCGCCCGCTACACCCATTACAGCGCTTCGTGGCCCCATAGGGAACTCCACCTAAGGCCCCAGCGGGGGTGGCCACATGCGTCCGCCACACCCAGTGCAGCGTTTCGTGGCCCCATAGGGAGCTCCATTTGCGACCCCAGCGGGGGTGGCCACATGCGCCAGCCACACCCAGTGCGGTGTTTCGTGGCCCCATAGAGAGCTCCATTTGCGGCCCCAGTGGGGGTGGCCATATGCGTCCGCCACACCCAGTGCAGCTCTTCGTGGCCCCATCGGGAACTGCACGCAAGTGCCCAGTGGGGGTGGCCCCATGCGTTCGCCACACCCAGTACAGCGTTTCCTGGCCCCATACATCGGCCCAATGAAAGTTCCTTGCACGTTCGTCATGTCGCCCATTAGCGGAAACCGGCGGAAGTAAAACGAGGCGGACGACGGCGGCAGGCCGTTGAACGGCTTGCGGGAAACATCGGAAGTAAATATCGTTTCAAAGTGAGGTGGAGCTCCGAAGTTGCAGCACTCCTGGCATGCCAGGGTTGTCTCGAGATCAGCTTGATATCATATCTCGGTCGTGCGTGGATAGCGCAGCCGTCGTGTTCATTCTGGGGCCACGCTGGGCGCGCGTGGATCCATCTTGTTGCCATCGGGCCATCTCGGCGTCACTCGTGGCTCATGTGATAGGTCATCTTCGAGTCGGCCTGGGACGGTCCAGAATCCATGGCGGGATCGTGCTGGGGTGGCGTCATCCCAGGGTCGCCTGGACGTTGCCGTCTGTGGCCTCAGGCCCTCTTGGAGCCATTTTGCGGGCATGGGGGCGCCTTGCGATATCGCGCGCACGAGCGCGGAGCACGCGCGCGAGACAACTCTTGTCGCCGATGAGCGCGTGCACATATACATATGGTTGCGATTGTCCAAAGAAATTGTTGATAGAGCCAGGTAGGGGGCTCCACCTGCGGCCCCAGTGGGGGTGGCCACGTGCGCCCGTCACACCCAATACAGCGCTTCGTGGCCCCATAAGGAGCTCCACCTGGGGGTGGCCAAGTGCGTCCGCCACACCCAGTACAGCGATTCGTGGCCCCATAAGGAACTCCACCTAAGGAAACAATGGGGGTGGCCACATGCGTCAGCCACACCCAGTACAGCGCTTCGGGGCCCCATCGAGAGCTCCACCTAAAGAAACAGTGGGGGTGGCCACATGCGTCCGCCGCGCCCGGCACAGCGTTTCGTGGCCACACCCGGGGGGCCCCGCGTAACGGCCCAGTGGGGGTGGCCACGTGCGTCCGCCACACCCAATACAGCGCTGCGTGGCCCCATACGGGGCCCCACCTAAAGAAACAATGGGGGTGGCCACATGCGTCCGCCACATACAGTACAGCGCTTTCTGCCCCCATAGGGAACCCCATCTGCGGCCCCAGTGGGGGGGGCCACATGCGCCCGCCACGCCCAGTACAGCGCTTCGCGGCTCCATGGGGAGCTCCACCCCAGTGGGGGTGGCCACATGCGCCAGCCACATCCAGGACAGCGTTTCATGGCCCATAAGGGGCCCCACCAAAAGGCCCCACTGGCGCCGCCCGCATGCGCCCCCCCCGCCATTTGCCATGCTCAATGGGTCTCAAAGCCACGACATCATTCTAACTCACATCGTACGTCGAGGGGCCCCGCATCGACTGCCCCTCAATAAGAAGGAAGAGCAGGACAGGCACGGCTCGGAACGGAGTTTCGCAACGTGCGAAACACTGTTCCAATCCCGCCAGCCCTCTGACTTACCACGAAGGAGCGGGGGACGACGCGGGGGCGCTGCAAGAGGCCCATCCAAAGCGTGGTCCAAACCGGGGCTGGACAGTCACATGGGGGAGAACATTGCGCTCAACATGTGCATTAGTGACCACCGCCGTGTCGGCTCGATCTCGCGAGGCCAACGGCAGCCCTACCCCCCGGTCTCTATATGCAGGGCAGAGGGCCCCGTGGACATCGCGTGCTCAACCACGGGACGTTCGGCGCGGCGGTGGCGGGATCCGCTGGCGTGCCTGGCCGTGGGAGAAGGGAAAAGGGCCGAACTCATTGTTCGGCGTCTTCCATGAGAGTCGTCGCGTTGGTCGACGCCACATCCGACGTTTGCTCGAGCACGCGCCCTTCCTTGCACCTCCGCCTCTAAGGCGCGCGCACACGCACTCCCGTTGTTACTTCTCAAACGCTGTGGGTCGAGAGTGCGGCGTGGTGCGCTGACGGATGCACTGACATAAATTGCACGCACATGCGCGCGACCGTATACCCGCCGCAGGTGCGGGACGATCGTGTAACCGTCGCCATGGTCACTGTGGTGGCCATCGAATGCGCTAAGCAGCACGCGTCATGAGAGCAAGGGGGACATCCGGAAGACTTTAACAGACGGGCGAAACAACAATGTACGTATACTCGCAGTCAACGCTCGACCGTGAGACCTCCGTTTTGGCACATTGACCTCAGGGAGACCACAAGGCTTCTGTCGCTTGTTTTCCTGATGGCTATTGCTGCAAAGTCTCGGGCCAGACGTAATGCGGCAACTTGCTGCTTTGACGTGCGCCCTGGCTTCTTATGCCGCATGGCGCTTTCATCGCTCCTCCTTCCAAACCAGCACCGGGCTTCGATTGCTATCTGCTCGAGCCCCTGTTTCTCTCCCGCGCGTTCCTGCTCGAGGGGCGTTCGACGGCATCGCGGGGCGGGTAGCGCAGCAACATTGCAACCCGCTGCGATGGACATCGAGGCGACGGCCCGGATATCACGATCACGAGGCAGGAACATTTCGAACGCAGAACATTGGATGGCAAGGCAAATAAGACATGTCTAAATCAGAGGCGCGCGCTGGCAAGGGTGGGTTTGCGGGGGCCCAGAACTGCGGACGACGGTGCCTCGACGTCGCGTCTGAGCGATTCCACAGCAAGCTAGAAACATCACTTATCCTTCCTTTCTTGCGCCAGACTTCGACTGCGACCCGCTCGAACCCCCGCTTCTCGCCCACGCGTTCGCGCTCAAGAAGCGTTCGACGGCGTCGCCCGGCGGGTAGCGCAGCGGCATTGCAACTCGCCGCGATGTACATCGCAGAAACGGCTCGAACATCACCGCAATTGCTCACCATAAGTGTGACCCTGGCGAAGCCGCACACACAATCAAGACGTCCACGAGAAACGCAACAAGCTGGACATCTGTGTCCACGCCCGGGTGCCAGAACTCTGCTGGGCCCCGCTCATCTTAGACAGCTGCTTCAAGATCCGCGAGTGCTTTTCGTATCGCACAACTGAAGCTGGCTCTTCCAATGCCCGCGCTGCTGCGCCTCCTGGAGCGTCAGGCGGTTATGCAGTCTGTCCGCTGAAGGCCCACTATGGCGGACCGCATGCGGGCACCCCATGAGCGCGCTGAGCCCGAGCCCCTGGAAGCCCGGCACGAAATCCTTCTCGCACTGCGGCACGGAGACGCGCAAAGCGTGATCGCGAGCGGTGCTGAGCTCGATCGCACAGCCGCTTCAGGTGGTCTCGCACCCATCGGCGGTCCGCCACGCCGACTCTGATCCCCGCGTCCTTGAGGCTGGTATTCGCGGTCTTCTCCTGCTCCGAGTCGCCCAGCACGATGCTCCGCTCGCCCGAGTAGAGCTGACCAGCCCGTGGCTGCTGCGGCACGATGTTGGTCTTGATCAGGTTGAGCGCCTCCGAGAGCCTCAGGTATCCGTCGTGCTGCGCCGCCGCCGCGTAGGCCGACTCCTCGCGCCCTGTGTTGAGCAACCAGTTTACCGGCAGCTCGATCGCTGCCCCTGGAAGACCGTCGCGGACTTGACCCGGGGCTTGCTTCTCCCAGCCCGCCAAAGCCTCGCGGCTCTCTGGGAGCAGCTTGCACTTCTCCGAGCTCCGCGCCTCGAGCAAGGTCCAGGCGCTCCTCAGGTAGCGCCCCAGAGCGGGGCCCTCTCCAGCCAGGTATTTCTCGGCGAAGTACTCGCACATCAGCCCATCCACGGCCTTCGGGTCCAGCAGGCGCCCCTTCCCCACTGCCCAGTGCTCGAACTGCGCGAGCCTCGCCCTGTGCGCCTCGAGGGTCGGCGCGGTCGCCGTCGCCAACCTCAACAACTGCCTGGCTGGCACAGCGCGCTGCGGTTCGGCGAGACGCCTGGCCATCTCGCGGCGGCGGGCGCGCGCGTCCCGCTGCGACCGCTTGTCCGGCCCGCTCTGCACTCGCATGACCGAGCGGCGTCCCATGCCTGGCGATGCAGGCGGCGCCTTCCCGCACCGCGTCGCCGCCCTCTGCGCAGAGATCGCCGACCCCAGGCTCGTCTGCATCGACGTTCGGGCGAAGCGGCTGGCGGCAATCATCTCGAGGCTCAGCTCTCCAGGTCTTCACCCACTCAGGCTCTAAGGGCAAGCCGTGGGCGTTCGCATCAACGCTAGTGATCTCCAACTCTCCAAATTCTTGAGCCACAGCGTTGGCTGAGGACGCACGCAGATCATCAGGATGCCGACCAGTAAATTTCGTTCGAAGATCCCAATGATATGCCCCGTCGCCCCCTGTAGCCCTGATGCGCCCCGCCGACGGTGCGTGTACATGCTGTTTATCACATGGAATGGCGATCTGATCGATGCACTGCGAGCTTGCCATGGCATTCGGAAGCTTCTTGTGGTCTGCACCGTGCATGCGCATGTCGAACGAGACGAGGCGGGCCTTCAGGGGCCCCACGAGGCCTGCTATCGGAGGGAACTGCGAGAGCCTGCTCGATCGAGGTTATCCAAAGTAAACGTCGCCCCACACCGTGCACATTCGCGATCCGCATCTACGCGGAATAAAGCGAAACCAACTCCGATGTGCTCCTGGACCTCGGCCCTCGCTCAGTTGTTGATTCCCCTTCGGGCAAGATGCTGCGCGGGGCCCCCGGGTGAACATGTTGAACTTTCCCTTCTCTGATCTTGCTTGAGACGGGCTTCTGCGCTGCATTACTACTCGGGTCGACCTCCACTCCGCGCTGCAACTGGAAAGGCGGGCCTGTGCGAAGACCGCGATGCTGGCGAGCCGTGGTGAAACCTGCAGCTCCAGCGAACAACTTAAGAATCGCCGAGTCCGAGCGGTGACCCCATGCCGGGGTGGTCCGAGACGGGGGCTGGTCGGCGCAGTTAACTGCCGCCTCCAAACTCAAGCGCTACCGTGGTAGCCTGATGGCGGGGGCGGGGCCCTCAGCCGTCTCGATCGGCGACGGGGATCTCGCCGGGGGCGCTCTCGGCCCCGGCTTACCCCGCCCGTCTCCATCAGCAGCGCAATACTCGCTGTCCACGCGCCTCCACCTTGGCCGCAGGTCGCGCCTGCACGCGGCGTTCATGACCCCCGAATGCCCTTTGCCTCTGTCAAAACAACAGCAGGTCACCATGTTATCCACCAAATGCGGCCCTCGACGCCCGCGAAGATGACTGCTGCGAGCGCACCGTCGGACACCATCCAGAGCGACGCGCGCCCCCTTCACGTCGACGTGCTCCTTGGTCCACACCCAGAAGCCGCGGGTTGCCAGGGCCCAAGCGGAACGATCCGCCCAGACCTTGGAGACAGGCGGGGCGGCAGCGGGCACCTCGACCTCGGCGCCAGCCCGGCGTCGAAGCCGCGACTGCCGCGGCGCCTTGCCAGCGCGCGCTGCCTGGCGCGCTGGCGGGCATAGGCGGCGTCCGCGCCCGCGCGAAGCCCGGCTGCCTGGCCCTGCACCTCCGCGTCGGCGAACGCCTGCTCGTCGGGGTCGGCGGGGTCGGAGTCGCCCACGTGCCCCCAGGCCTGCTCTCGCGCGAAGCCGGCGGTGACGAACAGGCGCTCCGCCTCGGGCTCCGCCTCCATCAATCCCCACCTCTCGCGGTGCCACATCTCCTCCTGGATGAGCTTCGCGTCGGCGCGGCGGCGCAGCAGCCCGCGCCCCTCCGTCGAGCTATCGGAGGCGCGCACCGCATCCGAACTCGGCATGGCCAGGTCGACGTAGACGAAAAAGATCAGGCTCTCAACAGCCCGCATCTCGCGGCGCAGGACGCAGTCGACGCAGACCCGACGCTCTCGGCGAACGCCCAGTCGATGATAGATCTCCCGCAGGATGGCCATCGGCGGCCGCCTCGGACTCATCGCGCAGATCGCGCGCCCGAGCCAAGCCTCCAGGTCGCCGCTCCTCACGCGCGCGCGGCGCCTCAGCGCGTGCGTGGCTGCCCAGTCACACCGGAGCCTGTCTGGCGTGCGCCTCGGCTCCAGCCGCCCCATGTCGAGCGCCAGGCCCAACGACTCCACGTGCTTCCCAACCTCCGGCGGGCGCACCGAGAGGCCCTTCCCCTTGGCGACGGGCTCCAACTTCTGACGAACGCTAGCGGCACCGGGAGGTCGCGCAGCCACAACGGCAGCGTTGTCCACGTAGGCGCCGCCCATGCCCCTCAGACTCCACATGGCCGGAATAAGAGCGCGGTCCTTCATCGCGAGCCCCGCGTCCGAGTGGCAGCTCTCGGCGCCCTCGCTGCAGAGGTAGAGGGCCCGCGTCCAGCCCGCGCACATCGCCTCGAACACCACCTCCAGCTCCTCCGCAGGGCCCACCACGTCGAACCGCTCCAGGTCGTCGTCCCAGACCCTCGTAACATGCCAGTCCTTCGCCGCCACCTCATGTCCGCGCCCGGACCAGCTCGCCACCCCCTTCACGGAATGCTGAAAGAAAGCGTCCTTCACGTCGATGGTGCCCGCGTCCAAATCTATCTTGCCGACCTCCGTCTCACCCGCGCAAGTGCCCGTCCAGTCATGCTCCGCCAAGGCGTCGACGCCGCCCAACTTGGCTTTGGGCGGCCTCTGATGCAGTGCACCTGGGACTCTTGGATCACAGATCAACCTGATGTTCCCGTCATTCTTGCGAACAAAGAATCTGCCAGCGCGAGCCTTTACCTTCACCCTCACCGAGCAGTGCCGAGCGCGATACAAGGCCTCCAGTAGATGAACGCGGGCGCGAGCATCGCGTCGTAGGACGGGATCCCAGCGCGGGGCGCTCAACTCGCCCTCCGCCCGCGGGCTCTCGATATCCTCCGCGCTCCGCTCGATGTGTCTCTGACTGCGTTATATATATAATTATATATATATAATTATATATATATATATACTAGAACTACGCGCGCGCTACGCGCGCGCTGAGGTTCTAGCTTCGCCCGGGGCAACGGCCAAACAACGGGCGAGGAGGTTGAAGGCTGAATGCACTTCGGTTATTCGTCGAGCTTCGCGGTAGTGGTTCGAAAAGCTTTTGGGCGTTCCTCGCCCCCAGGCGGCCCGAGGCGGCCGAAAACGACACCTCTTCCTCGTCCTCCTCTTTCCCCCTGCTCTTCCTCCTCTCCCCCTACTCTTCCCCCTCCCCCCATCGTCCCCTCCTTTCCCCCCTTCCTCCTCCTCCGCCCCATTCCTCCCCTCCTCCTCCTTTCCCTCCTCCTCGTCCTTCTCCTCTCCCTCCTCCTCCGCGTCCTCCTCCCTTTCCTCCTACTTTCCCTCCTCCTCCTCCTCTTCCCCCTCCTCCTCACCCTCCTCCTCCTCTCCTCCCCTCCTCCCCCCTCCTCCTCCCCCTCATCATCATCATCATCATCGTCATCGCCATCACCATCAGAATCTCCATCATGTTCCCTCCTCCTCCTCTTCTCCCTCCTCCTTCCCTCCTCCTCCTCCTCTTCCTCCTCCTCCTCCTCCTCCGCCCCCTCCTCGGCGGCGCCCTTCCCCTCCCCCCGCCCCTCCTGGTCCTGCTCCTTCTCCTCCTCCTGTTCAGACTACATGGCTCGCCAAACGGCAGCGCGACGCCGCGCAAGCATTGGGCCACATCGGATAAAGGGAACACTCGGGGGAGGCCTCCCTCTTGCTCTTCCTCCTCCTTTTCTCATCTCCCTCCACGTCCTCCTCCCCTCCTCCTGCTCCTCCTCCTCCGCCCCCTCCTCCCCCCCTCCCCCCTCCTCCTCCCCACATCAGCATCATCAGCATCATCATCACCGGCATCATCATCATCATCATCCCTCTTCCCTCCTCCTCCCCCCGTCCCCCTTCTCTCTCCACCCCCCTCCTCCCCCCCATCGTCCTCCTCTTCTCCCTCCTCCTCCTCCTCCTCGTACATTTCCTCTTCCTCCTTTCCTCTTCCTCCCCCTCCTCCTCCACCGCCTCCGCGTGCAAGAAATCCAACGTCGCGGAAATCAACGAACTGTGTCCCTCCGTTTGTTTTTTTGCTTTTGAACGAGCGTCCTTTAAGGACTTGTCGGGGCCGTCTCAGGGCCCCCTTGGGCGCCCTGGGAACCCAGAAATCATGTTCCGATAGGGAGGTTTCGGGGGACATGCTTTCGGACGTTGCGGAAGAGGCCTCCCGAAAATCTCTAAAGGCAGCTCCGCTTGCCCCCGTTGTGGCTCTGTTGGGTGCAATTTGGGGCTCTCTTGGGCTGGCTTGTAGCTATCATGGGTCATCTTGGGTCCCTCTTGGGCCGTCTTGGGGCTCCTCGGGGTGGCACTGTGACGACGTCGTCGTCGTCGCGGTTCGCCGATCGGCGGCGTCAACTGTTGTCATCGTCGTCCATCGTCGTCGTCGTCGTCGTCGTCGGTCGTCGCCGTCGACGACCGTCGTCGTCATCGTCAATCACCGTCGCCGATCACCGTCGCCGATCGTCGATCGGCCCCGAACCCTCCCGCCCGCTCGTCCTCCTCTCCTCCTCCTCCTCCTCCTCCTCTTCCTCCTCCTCCTCCTCCTCCTCCTCCTAATCTGCCTCGTCTTCCTCCTCCTCCTCCTCCTCCTCCTCCTCCTCCTGAAATCGTATTCCCGGAGACGCTTCAGGGGGCAGGATTTCGAACGATGCAGGAAAGACTGGGGGCAGGGTGGCTCTGCGCACGCGGACAGCGTCGCCGCCGTCGGCGTGGCCGTCGTCGTCGTCGTCGCCGTCGTTCGTCGTTCGTCGATCGGCGACTGTTGTCATCGTCTTCTATCGTCGTCGTCGTCGGTCGTCGACCGTCGTCGTCGTCGTCGTCGTCGTTGTCAATAACCGTCGCCGGTCGTCGTCGCCGATCGCCGATCGCCCTCGAGCCTCCTCCTCTCTCCCCCCTCCTCCCCTCCACTCCTCCTCCCCGCCTCCTCCTCCGTCTCCTCTTCCTCCTCCTCCTCCTCCTCCTTCGCCCTCTCCGTCTCCTCCGCGTGGAAGAAATCCAACAACATCTCGCGCAAATCAACGAACTATGGCCCTCCGGGCCTTTTCGAACGTCCATGTAGGGCCTTCTGGGGCCGTCTTAGGGCCCTCTTGGGCGTCCTGGGAACCAGGAAATCATGTTCCCGGAGAGGCTTCTGGGAATATGATTTCGAACGGGGCCCTCTTGGGCCTCCCTGAGGCCGTGTTGGGAGCCTCCTGGGCAAACTTTGGGGTTTATTGTGCCGTCTGGGGGGTTCCGTGAGCCTCACAGGACGACCCTTTTGGGCCGTTTTTGGCCGTCTTGGGTTTCTTTTGGGCTGTCTTGGGGCTCGGGGGCGTCTGGGGCACTGCGAGGACCAAACAAACAAGTATGCTGAAAACGTACGTTGCACAACGGGAATGGGCCGATTTTTG
>CAUYUJ010011192.1:350710-468791 GCA_963575745.1 Prorocentrum cordatum
CCCCCCCCCGGTCCACGACGACGAGCAGCCGATGCCATCGCCGCGCAGCCCTGCCTGTAGAGCGGCGCCCGTCAACGCTCAGAAAACGCGGGGCCGCAGTCCCAAGTTTTGAACACCGCGAAGTATCTCTCGAAGATCAATGATAACACGCCCCGCCCCGGGGGCCGCTGACCTCCGCGCCCGCCCCCCTCCGCCTCGGCCACGATCTCGGCGTCGGCCCTGCGAATCGTCGCCCTTGCTGCCATCGGCCCCTCTCTTGCTCGTCTCCTCGCGGTAGAGCCTCTCCTGCTTGAGACTGTCGGCGCGCCCCTTCTGGCGCTTCGAGGTGTGACCCCATGAAGCCTGCCATCCGCGCCGCGCCCTTCGCAACGGCGATTCCGCCCTCGATCGCGACCAGGCCGCTGGCCCCCGGAGGGCGCGGGCTGCGCTCCACCGCCAACTCCAAACTCACCACGCGCCGGGTCGCGCGCCCCATGCGCGCGAGGTCTGGTCCGTCGATGTAGCCAAACGCAACAGATCACACAGGGGGCGATGCTCGTGCGCGCGGGAACCTCCCCCATGCACTCCACTGAGGCGAATCCACTCCGCGCGATTGGACGTGAAGTTGCCAGCTCCGTCCCGAACTTATTCACACAACTCGGCAGCAACGCGAGGCCCGTCAAAACGGGAAAGCTTCTGCTCACGCTCGCGCTGCATCACGTCCACCGCCGAGCGCATCTCCAGCACTTCGTCGGTCCCGTACCGAGAACGAACCCAAGCAGGGCCCAGCCGCCGCCGATCGTTGGCCCCGATCGCGCTCTCCCCCTTGCAGTCCCCAACCTCGTCCCGATCGACCTGGGCGATGAAGCGCTCCCCGCCGCCCAAGCGCGCGAGGCCCTTGGAGTCCAAGATGGCTGCGCGCTCCTCGTCCTCAAGCACCGCCTGTTTCACTATCTCCCCAAACCTCGCATCGGTTGGGCTGCTGATCACCCGCGAGCGGTCATGGTCGACGTCGATGACGTCCGCCACCAGAATGTGAGCCCGCTTTCGAGCCTCCCTCCGGTAGTTCACCAACTCCCAATTGTCGTTCGGATCGAAAATGGAGCACTTTGCCGCGATGTCCGCGGGGAAAGGTTGGCGTCGCGCCACAACTCTATGGCGCGCCACCGAGTAATCGACCATCATCAAAGCGGAATCGGGCGTCAAGCATGTCCACCGCGATCCCTCGACCCGATGGAGTAAGGGTCTACGATGCCACTTGAAACCTCCTGCATCCCCTGGATGATTGACCAGGGCCTGCGAGAATTTACAATCAAAAACGCGCGCCATTCCTGCTGCTCGGTGTCGTCGGGCCCGTCAGCGCCCTCTGCGACGATACACCTCCTGCCCTCTCAAGCGCCGGCTCCCCGTCGCGATCGATCACCAGCGCCTTCAGGAAACGGGCTACAGTTTGCACAAGCAGGCACGTCAGACCTCCGAAGCCTGTCCCGAACACGAAGACCACCCAGTACCAGCACCTGGGCGGACGGCACTCGTCCTGCCTGCCATCCTCCGCGCCGCCAGTTGCACTCGGCGCCAGGCACGCAGGACACGCTGGGCACGCTGACGCCGCCCTGCGCGAAAAGGTATGAACTGGGCAACCTGGGATCGCAGGACAGGGAGGCTGCTGTGGGCAGCGGGCGAGGTAAGCGAGAACTCCGTTCGCTGCGTAATCGAGGCCCCTGTGCCGCCTAGCACATTTGAACCCAAAACTGCAGACGACGGTGCCTCAACGTCACATCTGAGCGATTCCACAACAAACTAGAAACAATCTTGACCGATCTCCGCTCTCGGACTCTCCAGAGGCTGTCGACCCGATCCTTCATGGATGTCGCGCCTTGGGTTGTTTGCTGTGGGGCTCTCCGGCGCCCTCAAGATCGCACTCAGCAGACCCTGGGCTGCCACTTCGCATGACTCCTGCCCGTAGCCTGGGCGGCCGCACCGACGTGATGAGTCACATGTCCTGCACGCCTCGCTCGCCCGCAGTCCCCTCTCCCCACCTCCTCAGTGCAGATCTGCCGCTTCGCAACCAGACCTCTGCCCTCCCGCGTTGATCGATCGGCGGCGCCACGACAAAAATAATGGTGTGTGCGCCCCGGAGACAAAGCGGAGGACGCCCAACTTCGAACGCCTGCTTCTGGCAGCGCTGCCGCGCCGAGGCGGCGCGAACATGCCGCACCTGCGAACTCTGGCCGCGCTGTGGGAGGTCCCCTCGGGTCTCATATGTACTGGGATGGCCCAAGACGGCCCCGGAGGCCCCATAGACTGCCCAAGGTCGTCTCAAGACTAGTCATGAAGCTCCGAAGACGGCCCAAGAGGCTCCCTAGAGGCCCGCAGAGGCCCCCAAGCGGCCCCTCAGAGGTCCCCAGAAACCCCGTCCGCGGGCCCCTCCAGCTTCTGCAGCTCCTCCTTCATACTGACGAACTGGTCGGCGTCCAGGAACTGCTCGCCCCGCTCGTACAGAAGGAAGGCTGTGACATCCTCGCGTTGTTGTCGCTTCCTCTCTCTCTCTCTGTGTCTTCCTTTCTCTCCGTGTCGTATTTTCCATGCGCGCTCGATAGACAGCCACTGTCACAGCCGCTGTCACAGGTGATGCCCCCCGCCACATTCACCCCAAGGCTCCAGATAGCACAACCACACGCTCATGTGAGGGGCCAGCTATGAGGCACTTCTTGCGATGAGTGGGCGATTGGGGTCCGATGCATCGCCCCTTACGTTACCCCTGTTACAGCAGCTACCGCGGTGATGTTGGGCGAAGGCCCCTGAGTGATACTCAAGACGCCTGCGCCTGAGCTTGCTGGCCCCCTCAATTCGCCTCCGTGGAAAGAAAGGAATACGCATAGACACAATCAGAACCTTTCGGAGGTCCGCGCAGATTTCTTGGATTTGCGCTGGACCCTCCTGGCAAAACTTCTGGCGCCAATTCAAGAAATCCGCGCGGACCTCCGAAAGTGAATCTATACGTTGTTCCTTCTGAGCCTTCGAAAAGTGGGCAGGGAGGTGAGGGAGCTCCAAGGCACGGCGGGAACCATAGACACTGTGTTTTATGGAAATCCATCGATCGAACACTTACCCCAACCAACCACCTGGCCAACCCCAACCAAGCCACCAGTCAACCCCTCTGGTTATCCCTGCGTGTGATAGTGCTTTCCATGCAAGATCTGTCGGCGCTTCAACGATCTGCCCATGAGGGATGGGTTCCTAAGGACGAGTAGCCTCAAACAGAGAAGGTTCAGCGCGCAATTCCATTTACCCTTCGAGCCCCATCCCTGAGGGACTCATTCTGGAACCGCCACTTGTGTTGCTTCGCAAGGGTGGCAAGGGAATTATCATATTGCCTGCTGTGCGCAGGGCCACCATCTGCGTCAACAAAACAGTTCAATGTGCGCTCCTCAGTTAAATCTGGGTCATGCGAGGCCACCCCGCGGTCACGTTGCACATTGCCTGCTGTGTGCAGTCCCACAAGACACCTTAATGACCACCCCGCCGCGATTGCGCACTGGTTTTCGACAAGGGCGGCGGGGGCCGACATGGCTCCCACTGTGTGCTGTCTGCCACATTCTGTGCGTGCCCCGAACGTGCTGCTCTTGGCGCGGCTGGAGAATTCGGCACACATGGCGCACATGGCGCATCTGGCGCGCCAATGGTGCCTGGCACGTTTGGGTCCCAGGGGTGCCTGGCGCACATGGCGCGCGTAGCGCGTCTGGCACGCGTGGCGCACCTCGCCCTAGCATCGCGCACATGAGATATATGTCTTGATCCCAGTAGCTGCACATCCATAGACGACCGCTGCTTAACACGCTGAGGCTCGAGTGCTACTTATGTCTTGAACGTTCGGGTGGGGGTGAGCGAGACAGCTTGCGGGCGGGGAGGGTGCCTTCACCCCTCCCCCTACCCCATTACCCTGGACCTGGGCGGGGGGGTTGGCGACCCTGTGGGGCGTCCAAGAAGGCCGCGGCCAGAAGGCACCACCCATTCACTTTACAAAGAAATTGCCACGGCGAAAGACCCAACCATATGCAATTGTGAACAACGCGTTGTGGGTGCCGCCGTCTGTGGAATTCCCTATGGGGCCACGAAACGCCTGAGGGGCGTGCCGTAATGGGTGGGGGTGACGCATACGGGCGGTACCACTGGGGCCTTCGGTGGGGCTCCCTATGTGCCACGAAGTGCTGTCCTGGGTGTGGCTGGCGCACGCGGGCGGGTTCCCTCGCTGGAGCTCCCGACGGGGCCACGAAACGCTGGATTGGCTGGGGGAACCGCATGCGGGCGGCGCCGCTGGGGTCTTTCTGTGGAGCTCCCAAACGGGGCCACAAAACGCTGACTTGGGTGGTGGCCGACGCATGCGGGCGGTGCCGCTGGGACCGTCGGTGGAGCTCCGCATGGGGCCACGGGAGGGGGGACGCATGCGGGCGTTGCCACTGCGGCCTTCGTTGGCCACTGGAGCTCCCTGAAGGGCAACGAAACGCTGTACTGGTCGGGGGGACGCACGCGGGCGGTGCCAGTGGGGCTTGGTGGAACTCCCAATCAGTGGGGCCGCGAAATTCAGTAGTGGGTGGTGGACGACGCATGCGGACGGTGCCACTGGGGTCTTTCAGTGGAGCTCCCTATGAAGCCACAAAGCGTTGTACTGGGTGTGGCGGACGCATGTGGCTACCCCCACTGGGGCCGCAGGTGAAGCTCCCTATGGGGCCACGAAACGCTGTACAGGGTGTGGCGGACGCATATGGCCACCCCCACTGGGGCATTACGTGGAGCTCCCTATGGGGCCACGGAGTGCTGTAGTGGGTGTGGCGGGCGCATGTGGTCACCCACACTGGGCCCTTCGGTGGGAGCTCCCTAAGGGGCCACGAAGCACTGTACTGGGTGTGGCGGACGCATGTGGCCACCCCCACTGGGGCCTGACGTAGAGCTCCCTATGGGGCCACGGAACGCTGCACTGGGTTTGGCGGACGCAGGTGGCCACCCCCACTGGGGCCGCAGGTGGGGCTCCCTATGGGGCCACGAAGCGCTGTAGTGGGTGTGGCGGACGCATGTGGCCACCACCACTGGGGCCTCCGATGTAGCTCCCTAGGGGGCCACGAAACGCTGTACAGGGTGTGGCGGACGCATGTGGTCACCCCCACTGGGGCATTACGTGGAGCTCCCCATGGGACCACGAAACGCTGTGCTGGGTGTGGCGGACGCAGGTGGTCACCCCTACTGGGGACTCCGATGAAGCTCCCTGAGGGGCCACGAAGCGCTGTAGTGGGTATGGCGGACGCATGTGGCCACCCCCACTCGGGCCTTCGGTGGAGCTCCCTATGGGGCCACAAAACGCTGTACTAGGTGTGGCGGACGCAGGTGGCCACCCCCACTGGGGCCTTACGTGGAGCTCCCTATGGGGCCACGGAGCGCTGTAGTGGGTGTGGCGGACGCATGTGGCCACCACCACTGGGGCCTTCGGTGGAGCTCCCTATGGGGCCACCAAGCGTGCGAGGGGTGACGATTGTGGCGATGATGCTGATGATGGGGAGAGGGAGGGGGGGCAGCGGGAGGAAGGAGACGCGGGGCGATGTCTCTTCAAAACGAGGACCCGACACCACAGGATGGTTGGGACAAATGTTGGTCTCATTTTGGTTCCCTGGGGACGGGGGGGTGATGGAATATGGTCCCCCCCTTCTTTGATCGATCTTCTCCATGATGGCTCCAAGATAGCCCCCAAGGCTCCCAAGGGTGCCCCAAGGCGGGTAACTTCGATGTTGGCCCGCGAGATGCTGTGGATTCAGATCTCCGCCAGAGCACCTGGAGGAAGAAGCTGAACACTCCAGGGCCGAGGGCCTCTGCCACTCAGCACAGGACGACGCCGACAATGGGATGAGCATCGTCAGGGCTGGGGCGCGGAATCTACACAACGTCAGGTATAGAACCTCCATGACGTCCGGGCCATTACACATCGGTCGGGAGAGGTTGGTAGACACACGAACTAGGGAGGTGTTGAATTATATTGGATCTCCGCACGTCCCCTGAACACGAATAACGAAAGACAACTACTCCATCCTGGAAGTAAGAACGCACCTACCTTATATTAACATCTGGAGATTAAGTATGATAGACCCGCAAACCCCGAAAGGGATATGGAAATGTGAAATATGGACATTGTTCAAGTTACTACATTCAGGCGACGGGCAGTGGCAATGCTCAAGGTAGCGATGGCGATGTACAATACCAGGGGCTGTGCTGTGCTGTGCTGTACTGAGACGCGCCATGCCGCGTCGAAGTGCTGTGCCCTAGTGCATTGCAGATCATGTCGTTCGTGGCGTCTGAATCCCGATCGAATTGATCTGGATCTTAAGCTCGAGCTGCCTGAACGCATGATTCAGATCTGGCCGCAATCGAACCGCGCCGGGCGCTCGACCAGCTCGAGTTCAAGATCCGATCCAGTTCGGAAGTAGAACAAACCGAAAGGGGGCACATCTGAACAATTCTGTGCTCTTTCGCGTCGTGGATCAAGTCGTCACTGGCATCCGAATCCTGACAGAACTGAGCTGGGCCTCAAGCTCGAATTGCCTGGGCGCATTGCTCGTCCACAGCTGATTGCAATCGAGACCTTATGATAGGAGACTGTTCCGCAACAGGGCGAAATGATAAGGGCGAATCCAAACCGAGGCGAAATGCCTCGAGAAGGGGCGGGCCGAAAGACGGCAGACTGCGACGGCCGCGACCGCGGTTCAACCTGGGGACCACCATGTTCGATAACCACCTGGGTGGCCTGGACACATGAAAACAAATGGCTCCGGCTCCGAACTGTCATGTTAGATACCTCATTGAGACATATGAGAAATCACCAGCCGAAGACACTGTGTCAGGTTATTACACGTCTGGTGTACATTTACTCATTATGTCTGGCTCTTGTGTGCCCCCACGCTGTGGGCGCCCAAACGACCGCATGTTAGATACCACCCCTTGGGTGGCCCGCACACGTAAACACACATGTTCCAGCTCGGGGCACCCATGTTAGATTACCCGCTGGGTGGCCTGGATACGAGAAAACACATGGTTCAAGCTCGGCGCCACCATAGTATGTACCCTCTGGGTTGCCTGGACACGTGGGAACACCTGGTACCAACTCGGTGTCACCATGATCGATACCGTTCTGGGTGGCCTGGACACGTGAAAATACGTGGTTCCGCCTGGGGGCAAACCACACACACATCTTACATACTCCCCCCCCCCTGGGTGGCCTGGACATGTAAAAACAAGTGGTTCCAGCTCGGGGCCACCATGTTGGATACCCCACTGGGTGGCCTGGACTATGTGAACACACCCGGCACCTCCCCTGGGTGGCCTAGACATGTAAAAACACATGGTTGACTCTCGGGGCACCCACGTTAGATACCCTCCTGGGTGGCCTGGACAATGTAACAGCACGTGGTTCCAGCTCGGGGCCACCATGTTAGATACCCTCAGCACGTGGTTCCAGCTCGGGGCCACCATGTTAGGTATCCCCCTGTGCGGCCTGGGCGCACCAAAAGTGGTCCAAGCTCGGGGCCACCATGTTGGATACTGTAAAAGCACCTGGTTCCAGCTCGGGACCACCATGTGGGATATCCTCCTGGATGGCATGGGCATGTGAAAACACGTGGTTCAAGCTCGGTGCCACCATGTTAGATACCCCTCTGGGTCGCCTGGAGACGTAAAAAAACATGGTTCAGCTCGGTGCCACCATGTTAAATACCTCACTGGGTGGCCTGGACACGTGAGAACACCAGGCTCCAGCTCGGGACCACCATGTTGGACACCCAGAGGGGGAAATCTGGGAAATCACCAGCCGAAGAAACGGTCCCCCCCCGCGAGCTTCGAAGAAACCCTCATGCAGCCCCGTGGCAGACCTCATCCCACCAGCCCTCTGGGCGTGAGTGGTTTAGAAAGCCCCCTCTGTTCACCCCCCTTCTTCCCCCTCGGGGACGGGTTTACCCCTCCCCCTACCCTGTCCCCCTGGGCCAGGGGGGGGGGCGGGGGTGGTTGGAGCGTCAGCTGTGGCCTAAGATGGCGCCGTGACAACCCAAGAGAGCTCAAGATGACCCCCAAGATCGCTCAAATTAGCCCTCGATGATCAAAGATACCTCCGGACAAGCCTACACGAGGCTCCGAAACCGCCCCAAGTGGCCACGGAGTGTCCCAAGACCCCCCAAACGAGCCCCAAGGGCGCCCCAAGAGGCACCACGAGGACCCCAAAAGGGACCAGAAACCTGCAACATAGCCCCAGGAACGACAAACCCAAAAACGCTTTCATGGTAGACTTCGTCGTCGTCGTCGTCGTTGTCGTCGTCGTTGTTGTGGTCATCGCCGTCGTCGTCGTCGTCGTCGCCGCTATCTCCCTCTCGCATCCCTCCGCCGTCTCTCATTCCTCCTCCTCCGCATCGTCCCCCACGTGTTCCTCCCACAAGCAATCAAGCAGTCCGATCGAGTCAAAGCTCGGCCCGGGATCGGGCGCGACTGTGGGAGACTTCGAGCATCACTGTTGGTGCTCGATTGAAAATTGCACGAAGTCGTCTTCGTGCGTTGCAAAATCATTTGTCAGTGCCGCTCCTAGCCAGTCTGTTCCAAAATAAGCGTTCGAGAATCCTCGCAAATAGTCATCCCATCTCACTGCGGGTCGCCCACGTCCACGTCCAGCCCCAGGAAAAGTTGTAGGGGGATGCCAACGAGATAATCTTGCAGGCCAGCTATCAATCATACTGCCCGCTCGATAAGCTAGTCTGAACTGCCTGCGCAGCAACTGGGCGCTCCAGTCTTCCATCGGGTATTTCATTAAGGCAGAATCGACTTTCAATCGCATCCTTCGCATTGTGTCCTCCCACGGCTCGTCCAAAAGGCAGGTCCAACCAACGATTTTTCGAAGCATTCGCCGCTGCAGTGCGTCCAATGAGCACATCCGCGCCCGTGTCATCGCACACGACGAGAGGCCAAACCGAATCGTTGGCGTGATCGCCGTGTTGAGAAACTTGATCCGGGAGTATATGCTCAGGTGCTTGTTGGTCAAGATGTCGCGATGTTGATGAAACCGCATCCACGCGATCTGGATGCGGTGGCCCACCTCATGGGAACTCCTTGCGCGCAAATTGCCGCGCAATTTCCTCCCCAAATACTTGTGGGCCATGTCGCCGGTGAGGATTTCCACGGGCTGTTCTCCGAGGTCAAGCGGGACCACGTCGTCGTCGTCCGAAGTCGTCAGCACCTTGGTCTGTCCGGCGTTCAGGCTGAGACCTACTTTCGCAAGCTCCTCCTTTAGCGCTGTGGCCATGATGATGAGATCTCTGCGTGACGCTGCGAAAATCATGATGTCGTCCGCGTACCTGATGTTTGCCAGGAGGTCTCGGTCATCAACGCGAACACCTTTCCCTCTCACGCGTCTCTTCCACGCTAGCAGCGCTGCTTCGACCCCCGCGTTGAAGAGCAGCGGGCTCAGGGCGTCTCTCTGTTTGACGCCTCTCTGGATCTCGAAACGGCGAGAGCCGCGGACTCGACCGCGTTGGTGCGCATAGATGACGGACAGCATGGCAATGCACTCGTCGCCCACGCCTTGTACCCGTAGTGACTCAAGCAGCTGTTGGAGTTCAATTCGATCGAAGGCCTTGCTCAAGTCCAGACTCAAACACCAAAGAGCCACATTCCACTCCAAACACTTGCCACATGCAGTTTCGAATGCAATAAAGGCGTCGTCGACAGATCGTTTAGTCCGGAATCCAACTTGGTCTGCGGATTGTTGCGCGTCCAACACCCCGGCAATGCGGTGATAGAGCAAGCGTGCAAACAATTTATGTGATATCTTCAAAATTGCGACTGGCCTCCAATTCTGCGGCAAGCTGAGATCACCTGCCTTCGGGGGCATCGCAAACCCTGTCTCCCTCCAGGTCGGATCAATGGCGCCCTCACGCAACATCTTATTGAACGAGTGGAGCAGTAAAGGCATGAACTTGTGAGAAGACTTCTTGAACATCTCCGCGACGACCCCGAACGCGTCCGAGCCCCTTCGAAGCTTCATCGATTTGAGCGCGCGTCGAAGCTCCCACATCGTGAAAGGAGGTACTTTGGTAGAGCAGCTGTCCACGATAGACTGCAGGTACGTAGAAGCTGATCCACGAGTGCATGGCCAATCAATTTTGAAGATCCCCTTCAAGTAGCTGGCAAAATCCTCTGGTCCAGCCTGCGCGCCGGATCCAGCTGTAGACGAGCGTGCTGGTAGTCTCCTTGAGTCGTTGATCCGGTCAAGCTCGATGAACTCATCCACAATAGCTTGAACCGTTGGCCCTTCTGCTTCCGGAGCTCCCCGCGGATATGCCGTTGAATGGTCTTTGAAAGCTCCTTCAGCTGGTGGGGATCACATGCCCGGCGCCTCTGTTGCAAGATATGTTGAAAGTAAGGTGAGCCCCATGGCTGATCATTGAATCGCCGTCGCTTGCTGCAAGCCCCCTCCCCATGAGCCGCCGCTGCGTCGAACAGTATCGTCTCCGCTTCGAAGAAAGACGACGGCGCGCGCTGGTTGAGCTTCTCGCCCAAAGCCTCCTGAAATACACCATCGTTTTCAAATGGGCTCCAACCTCGCATCGATGATCTTCGCCTCTTGGTTTGTCGGCGCTTGCCCTTGCCGACGTCAAGCTTTACGTGCGCAGCGCGATGGCCCGACCCCATATCCAAATATAGCGGCATATCCCAAGCAACTTTGCGGATGCACGTAGACGCAAAAATGGAGTCGATTCTTCTCAGCTGGCCCAAACTGCCCCTGAAAGTCCAACTGTGCTCATCTCGGCTGTTCCCGTCGCCATTGACATCCGACAGGTTGAATGCGGACGCCATCTCAGCCATCTTCTGGCCACGCTCTCCATGCCCCATTGCGTGTTGAAATCGCCCCCTACTACGATAGAGTATCCATTATCAGCGGCATGCGTCGAGCTCCGGTGAACTTGTTCGTAAACTTGTTCCAAAATTGTGTCTGGAAGTCCCGCGCGAGGTAAATAGGCAACGCAGCGTGATATCTTCCGTTGGGCGAGTTCTAGGTCAACACGAAGCACTCGATCTAAAACAAATGCGTCGAACGAATGCTGCCCGCCAAACGCGCGTGTATCCGCGCTCCAGCGCCTGATGCAACATGCTCTCTACGATGTAGGTATAAGCGGCGTCCGCTCTCCATTTCGACAGTCTGGTTTTCCGCATGAGTCTCACTGAATAGGATAATGCCCCAATCCACGGTCGCCAATTCAAGTGTCAATTCTGCAAGCTTGCGCGGGCCATAGAGCCGCGCATTCTTGCAGAACGCGTGCAATTTCCCATCGCGTGAACGGGGTGAAACTTGACTCGATCGGTGCTGTCCCTATTCCGGGCTTCCGGCCCGCCCTGCATTGTTCTTCCCCCTGCCCTTGCCCTTGCCCTTCCTCGGCGCGGGGCGCGTCTTCAGCTTCTCCCCGTGCGTTTTCACGATCTCCTCGAGCTCCTCGCAACGAAAAAAACCAGCCCCCCCCAAAATCCGCGATGAGATCCATGCCCCCCCACTCCTGTGCTGATGACCCGCTCTCCACCGACGCAGCGCAAGGTTTTGTTCGGAATGTCAACCCACGCGCATTTCCGATCATAGTTCCAATCTACCAATAAACGTTTGAGAGCAAACCAAAACGATTGTGGGATCCGGTCACTGGGAAGCGCGTCTGGGAACATGTTGATATTTTTGTCACCGCGTTTCAACAAGTCCCCCCTCGCAGCCTTGATCCCCTGCTCCTTCTCGCCCCCCGCGCGGAACTTGAGGAAGAGGATGCCAGCGAACTCCCCCTTGGAGTGCGCGTCTGCAGGCGTGGGCACCCATAAGTCCCAAAGTTTATTTTGAATCGACTCCTTCACCTCCTCCTCCATGTCGGTGAAGCCATTGGCCAATGCAGTGATCTTTCGCTCATCTGTAGGTGCGGCTCTCGGAGCGCTGTTCCGCGATGGTGGGGCAGTGCCAGTCTCGCCGAAATGCATCTTCATCTGGTCGATTGCTTCGCTCAAGCTGTGGATTTGGATGTCGATCTCCTGGATGTTCTCGGTGGTGTCCTGCGGTGCGCCCGATCGTGCGAACGTGTCCATGCGCTGCCTCATCGTTCATATTTTTCTTGACGCTCAGCTCCACCTTGTCCATGCGCTTGGTGATCGACTCGGCTGACTTCGTCATCGGGTCAAGCATATCCTTGAACTTCTTCTCAAGCATGCTCTCCATAGCGTTCGCGGTCGCTTCGATGGTGACGGCGCTTGCAGGAACCTCTCTCGGAGTGCTCGGCGTCGCCATGGCATGCGCCTCTGGGCGGGGGGGGGGGGGGGTCGAGGCGGAGTCGAGCCCATCCATCTCGTGCACGGGGCTGTGGAGACGCCGTCGAACGCCCCGTTCTCCTCCCAGTGGCGCCCCGGGGAGCCTCGTCTGCTAGCGAGGTGGGGTTCTGAAGCTGGAAGGCACAACAATCTCAACTGAAGCCATGGCAGTTTGAGAAAAGCATGGGGATTGGGAAGTACGGCATGGGGAAAGCAAATCAAGACGGCGAGGATTAATCCCCGCTTGAGCAAATCACGGCGTCAAGGATTAATCCCCGTCGAGGATTAATCCCCGCTTATCACTCCCACAGGGAAGAGCTGAAAACGAACAGGTGGGATGTGGGAGGAACAGGATAATATGTGCGAGGGCAGGAGGAAGTACGCCCAACAACGATACACAGCGCGCGTCGTAAAAGTTGATGTTTTCGGATTGGATGGTGGGTTGTTTTGGTCAACAGGCTCGCGAGGCGGGTCGAAGGCCGCCCGAGCACTAGTCGGGCCGCGACTGGGCAGCAGGAAAGAAAGGCAAGCGAAGCGAGCGAGCGGGCAGCCATTAAGGTGGAACTGGTGGGGATACTGTTGGTCAACAGGCTCGCGAGGCGGGTCGGAAGCCGCCCGAACACTAGTCGGCCCGCGACGAGGCAGCCGGAAAAAAATCAAGCGAAACGAGCGAGCGGGCAACCACTCAGACGGAGCGCCAAAACCGGTACTCCCAAACCTGGCGGCGTTCGAATCCTGGTGGCGACCTGCAGATAAGCGCAGCAAAGATGGCGCGGCGGCGCGACCATAAACACGCAAAGGTCGATCGCTCGGTGTGAGTCAGGCAAACAACACCATCAGAAACGAACAAGACCGACAGGCACACCCAGACGGCATCCGTGAAGTAGGCGACTCAAGTGCCAAAACTTCGCGTCGGCGCAAGAGTGAACAGGGGCAACCTCGTCACCGACAAGACGCATACAAACGGCAGCAACAACTTATAACACTTGTCGAAAGCGAAGTCCATGCAGGAGAACGTCGGCCAACGAGCGTACAGAGCCACACATGCAGAACCCGAGGTCCAGGTACCGTAAGGTAGGCAGTGTAGCGAGAGACCCACTGGAACCGTCTGATCATCAGTAGGGGCCGACGCCAGTCAGGAGCAGGCCATGGGGCACCTGACCTCGGCAAATGTGACGCAGCACCATTCCCTGTGTGAGCCCGTGCGCGACTTCCAGACCACCTGAACGCGATCAGGAAGCAGTATCGGGCAGCAAACCCCAGCCGCCAAGGAAGAACCGTGTGAAACAGGAGGGAGAGCACCCCGGTGCAACAACTGGCCGCTGTGGCATAAGGATGCAGGAGGAGAGGAGGGGAAGTGCACGCCAGGCACGGTAGGCACCCCGGCGTGGCAGCTAACCGCTGCGGTATCAGGATGCAGGAGGGGAAAAGACAAATGCACGCCAGGCACACGGTGTGGCTGCAACAGCTAACCGCCGCGGCAAAAGGATGCAGGAAGAGAGGAGGGGAAGAGCACGCCAGGCACTGTGGGCGCCCCAGGTGCGGCAGCTAACCGCTGCAGCAGTAGGATGCAGGAGGGGGGGGGAAGGAAGTGCACGCCAGGCACACGGTGTGAGAGGAGGGGGGAAGAAACATATGCTCGAGCAGTTGATGCTGGCAAGGACAATCAGGGTGGGCTGCCGGTCCACATGCCACGCGTGATAACAAAACCGCATCTCAGCGAAATTGGGTGGTGCCCCACACTCGGTGTTAGTCTAGATACCGTTTCTCGGTCCATGGGCTCTCGGTTGCTCGGTTCCTCTTCCCAGCCGTGCCCAGATCACCCCCGCCCTGCTGCGCGCGGCCAGTGTAGGCGCCCACGAGATCCCGACCATCTCGCGGGGGCGCCTGCCGCCCCCTGTTCGCGCCGACGTGTTGTCCCGAGCGGTGTCCACGCACCTGCGCCCAGTCGATGCCCTGGCACAATGAGTCGCTCATGGCCCGAACATCCCAGCTGTGGCTGTGAAATGAAGTCAGGAAGGCGACGCAGGTTCGCTGGTCGCGCCGACGCGGCCCGAAAGCGCGCGCGGTGCCAGGGGCAGCGTGTTGCACGGCAAAGGCGTGCCAGACGGCTGTGGACGACGCACCGAATGTGACCTGAAGGTGCCTGATCGTCTCGTTCGGTGACTCTCCGCGGGGTTCCCACTGGGAGTCGTGGGCCCGGGCGCTATAGAGCGGCCTTCCAGTGTGGGAGTCCAGTGGTCCTGGATGCTGACGATCGGCGAACAGCCTGGGCGTCCACCCACTTCCCGTCCGACGCGTCAAGGATGCCCCCCGGTTGGGCTGCCGGCCCGTCTCGGCAGTCGAGCCCAACGGGGGCCGTCGGTGGAGCTCCCGATGGGCCGCGAAGCGCTGTGCTGGGTGGTGCGTGGCGCATGCGGGCGGTCCCTCTGGGACCTTCGGTGGAGCTCCCTATAGGGGCACAAACAGCTTCGCTGACGCATGAGGGCGGTGCCACTGGGGCGTTCGGTGGAGCTCCCTATGGGCCACGAGACGCTGTGCTGGGTGGTGCGTGACGCATGCGGGCGGTCCCAGTGGGGCCTTCGGTGGGGCTCCCTATAGGGCCACGAAACGCTGCACTGGGTGGCGCGTGACGCATGCGGGCGGTGGCACGGGGGCCGTCGGTGGAGCTAAATATGGAGCCTCGAAGTGCTGTGCTGTGTATTGCGTGACGCGCGCGTGCGGTTGCACTGGGGCCTTCGGTGGAGCTCCTCATGGGGCCGCAAAGCGCTGTGCTTGGTGGTGCGTGACAGATGCGAGCGGTCGCACTAGGACCTTCGGTGGAGCTCCCTATCGGGCCACGAAGCGCTGTGCTGGGTGGTGCGCGACGCATGCGGGCGGCGCCGCCGGGGCTTTCGGTGGAGCCCCCATATGGGGCCACGAGACGCTGCACTGGGTGGAGTGTGGCGCTTGCGGGCGGTGCCGCTGGGATCTTCGGTGGAGCTCCTTATGGGGCCACTAAGCGCTGCGCTGGGTGGTGCGTGACGCATGCGGGCGGTAGGCTCGCGCGGTGCGAGCTCAAGTCAAAGCCGCCGCCCCGCTGGCGGCCGCGGGGCACGGGCGGCAGGCGGAAGCCTGACAACGGGGAGCAGACTGGCAAAGGAGCGAGCGGGCCAAAAGGGCCAACCCACCCCTGACCGCCAACCCTCAGTCAGCGAGCCTGCGCCCTCGGCTGCGCCTCTTTCGGCGGCTGCCCGGTTCTGATCCTTTGGACCTTCTCGAGGCGATGCTGCAAGCCTCGAGCGCATTTGGGGGGCTTGTGCTCCGCAGCTGACAAGCCTCTGTGCTTGCCGCGGACCACGCGAGCTTCGCAATGGCACCTGGTACACATGCGGCACCCGTTGACGGTGACATGCTGATGCTCGCAACTGGCCGCCCCGAGGGCACCGGCGCCGCCGCCTGCGACCGACGCGGCGGTAGAGGGTCCAGGAGGGCTCTCGAGGGTGGCCGACCGAGAGGGCTCGGGCTCATTCGAGCGGCGAGCGACATCAAGGCCGTACTGCGACAGGACCTGGCTGCCGGGCTGCAGGCCCTCGGTTGACTGAGGCAGACCTGGGCCGCAGTGCTGCGCCGCATCGACTGAGAGAGACCGCTGGCTGCGCTGCGCAGCCAGGGCAGGGGCATCATGAGAGGCTTCTGCAGCGGGGCCCGCAGGAGGCAGCGAGAGACCTGGGGGGGCGGCCTTGGCGGTCTCGCCGAGCCCCTCCCCCGCCGCCCCCCCGCGGCTGCGGGCCCCGCCCGCGCTGCTCGAGGCAGCGGCGCGACCACTTCCTCCACGTAACCAGAGCCGAAAGGGGCTTCTGCAGCGGGGCCCGCAGGAGGTCCAGGCCGGAGGCCCGCAGAGCCAACGGCAGCAGTGCCTGCGCGAGCCTCGCTCACAAACGACGCCCTTTTTTCCTCCGCAACCGGGCGGCCAGCCTCGCAAGACCATGAGCTTCCTATCTGCGCTAATTAGTTTCCCATCGCTAATCAGCGCATATACGTATATGAATATATACTAATTAGCGCTGTCAATCATAATTGGCGAGTAGTCAGCTCTAAAATTAACGGGTGCGCGCGAATTAGCAAGTGTACGCGCTAATCATAGTTTGTTGAATTAGCGAGTAGCACGCGTTAATTAGGGCGCGTGGTTTAGCGCGGACGACGTCGCTTTTCGCCGTTATAACCGTGAGCGCGGTGCCGAAGCCCGTGATGTTTATCCATGCCCACAAATATAATTCCCACGAAGGCACGCATGCAAAAAGACAGGGCCAGCAGAGAGAGAGAGAGAGAGAGAGAGAGAGAATAACAATAAACGAGGACATTTAAAAAAGCAGGGCACCCTCGGGAGAGAGGCAGAGAGCTAGGGGGGTCATTCGCAGCCGCCTTCACAGGCGTGTTATATATATATATATATATATATATCCGCAGCAGCGCTATCGCACGCGAACCAAAGGCTCCATGCGGAACCTGTCCATAACAGTGGCAGAGAAGGCCTTTGTGGTCATCGGGGCGCCGCGCCTCCGTGAGATCCTGCTGGCGATCCCTCCAAAATCCTCGTCGCGGTAAGTCCAATTAGCTTTCGGGTCAGATTCCTGGGTGAGGTGCACGAAAAGATGGAGTTTGGGCTTGCACCTGAAGAATGCAGGGTGTCGCTGTGTGAGTGCGTCGTACAGGAGCACGAAGCGTTTGCCGTTCGTCGCCATGGTGCCCCTCCTGAAAATAACAATTGCCCGCAAGGCCTCGTAACAATTACGGAGGTGGTTCGTCGCTGCGAGAATTGCCTGCTCCAGTTCGCTGCCACCGCTGAACAGTCTGTTGCATTCCTCCCACGCCCAACCCTCCAGAGCCCTGCGCACGCCCGCCATGGCCTTTAGTTTCGGGGCGCTCCTGCGGCTTGCCTTTTTGATCATCAAGAGCGTCAGCTTGTGGAGCCTGTCGCCCGTCTTGTTCCTGTCGTAATAGGCTTGGATTGACGACCACATCCTGTTGAGGCGTTCGGCCCGATTCCCGCCGCCATTATTTACTGTCACTTAGAAGGAACCACATCACTGATCCGAACCAATCCAAAGCAACGCCCTGGTCCACACAATGCAACCAATCCACTCGAAACAAGGAAAGGTCATCCACGCAGGGTGCCGACAACAACGGCGACGGCACGCACCCGTTGCGCATGTTCCGAAGGATAAGTTCAGATTTGGGCAGCTGCGTCCTCCGCCATGGCGCGCCCTCCCGCGCGTCGCCAACCTGCGGGGGAAACAAATGCACGTAATCAGCCGCCTTCCGTGGCGCCCCGCCCACCACGCCAACCCGCCCCCCTGCCCCGAGGGGCAGAGAAACGGGTTGGGAGGGCGCGGGCGGAAGAAGGAAGCAATTCACGGTCAAACCGTGGGGCGCGGCGCCTGATCGGGCGCGCGCGCGCGCAGCCAGCAACAGCCGCCCCCCTCGTTCCAAGCAGGGAGCCCGAACGTGCACTTGTAGCTCGCCCAATCTCCTCTGACACCCACCAGAACACCCCGGAAGCCCAACGGTTTGTTGGAGCGACGCTTGCGGTACGAATCTGTCGCTTGCCAAGCGGCGCCATCGTGCCGACATGGCGGAAAGGCACCGCGTGCCATTGCCGAAAGCGACCGCCGCACGATCTCCATGCAGTCGTTGTGCGTGTTTGAACTCATGCGGGATTTGGGAAAAGCTGCCACAGGAACCCGCAAAGTCGAGTTGTCACCACTCAGCCCTGGAAGATTTACTTGAACGAGTTCGACTGAATCGCTCCTGTCGAAATTGTTGGGCACGCCATCAGCCCAGAGACCTACGGGCAAAAGGGTCTCTGCGCCCATCGCCGCCTGGCATCGCAACAGATGTGTTTTCGCCTCGACGTCCAAACCTTCCGTATCAAAGAATTTCGTCTCATCCGAATACGAACATATGACTGAAAACATTTCGTGCGGCAGCAAAAAACACATATCTGAACGCACTTCTCTGTTCAGTTTCGGGTTCCACGTTCTCACCTTGGCCATGTATGTCGGCGGCCACTTGCACGCCTTCAGGAAATTCCTCTTCAAATCTCTGGCGATGTTCTTGCCTTCGCCGCGTCGCACCGCGGCGGTGGTGAGATCGCCGAACTGACCAGGGAGCAATTGGCCAAGCGGCGCCAAGAATTTATGCCCGAGTTCCCGTGCTGACTGCCTGTTTTCGAGAAATGAATCCCTGATGGCGCCGCGCAGGCGCTTCGACGGGGAACCGTCGTCCTGCCTCGCCCACGATTGGCGCTTCTTCCCCTCGAGCATGGGTTTACCCCAAAGCGGCGTGGAAAAGGAAGAGGCCTGAGCAGACGGCTACGGATCAGAAGAACCAGCGAGCGACAGCTGGATTGCCCGCCCCCCTTGGTCTTGTCGACACGGCCAGCGCCGCGCATCCCGCCCCTCCCTGCCAACGCCAATGTCACGCTATGCCTTCTTCATCGTCTCCCCGCCCTCCTCCAACCCCCACTTCTCCTCCTCCTCCTCCTCTTCCTCCTCCTGCTCCGCTACATTCTCTTCCTCCTCCTCCTCTTCCTACCTCCTCCTCCTCCAACTCGTCCTCCGTCCTTCCCCCCTTCCCCCGCCCCTCCTCCTCCTCCTCCTCGTCCTCCTCCTTCTCCTCCCCCATCTCCCTTCCTCCTTCTCCTCCTCCTCCCCCTCCTCCTCCTCCTGCTCGTCTTCTTCCTCTTCTTCCTCCTCCTTCTCCTCCTCCCCCCCTCGTCGCGATTCTGTTCTCGGCGGCGCCGCCTCCTATACGGGGGGCGTTTTTTTTGCGCAGGTCGGCAGGGGGTCTTTTTCTGGCGGCGGCGGCGGCGGCCGCGCCGGAACACCTCTCCGCGGCGCGGCGGGCAGATACGGAAAGCATGGAAAATATTTATATGGAAATATGGAAAATACGAAGGAGCACAACATGACACGCTGCGTCGCTCCAGCATCGAGGCACCAAGACGCATGCGCTTGAAAGAAGCAGTGCAATCTGCGCGCTCAGACATCGCACCCCTGTGAACAACCGACTTCACGACGCCGCCTCGAAATGGCGCCCCCAACGCTTTTTCCCCTCCTTGAAACCCGCCATGTGTTGCTCACCCGCCTTCTTCGCATTCTGCAGCCGCTCGGTGATCTTCAGCGCGGCGTCGTCGTCATCCGACGCATCCACGGACGCAGCCTCTGCGAGCGAAGTCTCCGTATCCTCGAGAAATGCAGCCATGAGTTTCTGCGCCATGCCAATCTCGGAGAGCATCGACGCTTTCGCCTTCAGCTGCAGGAGGGCGCCCTGGTTCTTGCGCAGCGTGGGAGGGAGAGGTTGGGGGGGGGCATGGGAGGGGGGTGGTGGGGGGGCATGAGTAGGGAGGAGATGGTCCTGACGGGATGCAGCTCCTTTTCCAGTGTCTCGATGGCCGCTGACTCCGCGATCGCGCCACGCGAAGAAGAAGATGCGCTCCCAGGAGCATCGGTGATCTTTTTGAGGGCCGAAACCGAGCTCAACATGTTTTTCCTATCGTCGGTGCTGGTCATGGTCTTCGTCATGTTCCTGTAGTAGTGCTGCGACAACAGCGGCTCCTCTTCGTCGATGACACAGTGTGTTCTCGCCATCTGAGGGCCCAGGCCAAGAGCGATGCAATTTTGTTCTACCAAGCGAATGCACGCATCGCTGGCGCGCTGCTGTTGCGCCTGATCCATGGTGAACGCGTTCGCGTGGATGCCGTTGAAATCCAGGATTTTCGCCCTGGGCAACGTTAGGAATCATAGCGCGCCGACAGACGCCCCAAAATGATTGATTCATGCCGGAGGGGTGCGGTTTGCTCACCCACTTTCTCTGGCTTTTTGAAAACAAAGTAATCAACTTCATTCCATCACGATATAACCTATCAACATTCATTCAAGCGTAGGTGGAGGGGGGGCACAAGGGCGAGACTGAAAGATGAAAAGGGCAGCGGCGGGAAGGCGGAGGACGAGGCGCGATAGTGGGGGGGGGGTGGGAGAGAAGGGGGGGCGCACGATTGGATATCGTCGGCTGGAGAGCCTGGTGAACATGCCCTCCTGGTGGGAATGCGTCTCGCTCTCCTTCTTCTCGCGTGACTTAGTGCAAGAATGAACCCATTTCAAATTCTTGAATCCACCGTTGTTCTCCACATCAGCGAAGAAACTGCGTCTGTCGCTGCTCCCGCCAGGCATTTCCAACCATAAGTCGAAGGCCTTCTGAGCGTTAGCGCGGGACTCTTCGGTGGCACCCTTCCTGTGGTTCGTGGCATGGTAGCAGAGCGAGTTCTCGAAGCTCTTCACCGCTCTGGGATCAGCTGTCGCAACCTCCTGATCGGTCTCTGCAAGCGCCTGTTCCTGGTGGTCAGATGGCTTCTTCTCTTGTTTGGCCAGGAGCAGCTGGAACGTTTTGGCCGTCTCCTTCTCTGACTTCGGGGCCAATGATGGGGGCGGCGCTGGCGGTGGAGATTTTGTCGCCGTGGGACGCGCAGGCGCTGCTTCAACTGGAGCCGCGGCGGGCCTCTTCAGCACTGGGGGATGCGCATCCTCGTCGTAATCCTCCGGCATCGCAGCTGCTGGCCTCTTGGCCACCATATCTGCAATTCCGAAGCGGATTGATGCTGCACGGGTGGGGAAGCTTGTAAGAAGAACGATTGCGCAGATGCAGAGCGAAAATAACGTCATCGCTTGAGCCAACATACAGCTACAGACAAGTCGGATCGCTCAGAAAACGATTGCGGACGCCAGCGCCGAGACCAGGCGAAACGACGCACTGACTGACCACAACAGATTGCCTATTGCGCGCACCGTAAACCGCTGAGGAGGCGGATGGAGAAGGAAGCAATCAGCCAACTCAAAAACCAAGTTCACGAAACTCCGAGTGACGAAGGCGATCGGACCGAGCCTATCAGGTATAAGCCGAGTGAGCCACCACCATCATACCATACCATACCATACATAATATCATATAATATTGAATGTTGTTAATAAACTAAATGGTGCGCATACACACCACTACACATGGTAAAAGATATTGCCAGTAAAATGTTTACTGCTTGCTTTGAAATAAAATTTTTAATGGTAAAATCTGTTACTTGTATATTGGGTCCACTCATGGGGGCGCGTAGGGTATCACGTTTGCTGACAGAGCAGAAACCGACCCACTTGGGGAGAAAAGGGTCGGTTTCCATAGCGGCAAGCGCTGTCTAGAAACGATACTCGTTTGTAGCATGATCGACGGAAAATGCGACGTGCAATTTAGATTATGAAGCTACCCAGCATGTCACGCACTGTTTCTCCTGAGAACGATGTGTTTTCAATCATGCGAAGCATTTACCGTCAATCGTCTGCGATTTCTTCAGGAACAACTTGCGTCGCACTTGAATCGCATTTGGGTCTCTGCAACTCAAGCTGTGCGATCAGTTGCCCTGCTGCCTCCTTATCAGGGGGCATGCTACAATACGACATGCAAAACCCTAACCATTCAATATGCAACTCTATCTCTGCCCTGCCCCGCCCCACTGCAGGTCCCATCGCGAGAGGGTGAAGGTATATTTTCAGGCGCCGAAGGTGGCGAAGACTCCAGGGGCGTGCCCCCTTGATTCAGTGCAAACGGACATGGAAGCTATCACTCCTTCCTCGATTTCTTCTTGGGGCGTGGCGCATCGTAAGTGGCGGCGTCACTAATGTCCTTGAGCCGCCTACGGGACGGCGCTGATCCGCCCCCGCTGCCGCCGTGTTCGTTATCTTCGTCTGAGTGCTGCTTGACGTTGCTGGGGAAACGGAGGCAACCTCCGACGATGGTGCAATTCTCGTCGGCGTCGGCATGGGTTTCGTGCTTCGCGGCAGAACCTGATTTCGCTGCAGTGCGAAGCCCGTCGCTCGACTCGATCACTGGCAACGGCGGAAGAATGAGAGGAGCGATTGGCGCTACTGGTGGGAACTGTTGCTGTCCCGCAACTGGCGCTGCCACCAATGGAGGCGGTGCTGCTGGCGGGATCGGGATCGGCGGTGCGAGCGGCGCTGCTGCTGCCATCTGCTGCTGCATCTGCTGAAGCTGCTGCATCTGAAAATGCTGCATCTGTTGCATCTGAAGCTGCTGCAGCTGCTGCATGATCGCTCCTGGGTCCGAAGCTGCCGCCCCCGTCGGCTTCGGAACGGGATCGGGGGCTGGCTGCTCTGCTTGCGGAGGCTCTAGCCATTCCTGCGGGGCCAGCTGTTCAGCAGAAAACACTTCGCGTCCCTCCATCGCCTTCATCGACGAGATCCACCTGCGGCGGGGGGCGGGCGCGCTCTCTCTGTCTCTTTCTCTGTTTCTCTCTTTCGTTACCTCTCTCTCTCTCTCTCTCTCTCTCTCGCTCGCTCTCTCTGTCTCACCGCCTCTCTCTATCACTACTCCTCGTCCTTGGTCACCCTTCCCTTCCTTCCTTCCTTGTTCCCCTTCTCCGCCTCAATCCTGCATTTCCGACTCTCCACTCCGTGGCCCAATCAGCTCTCCTGCAAAGGAGAGCAAATTGTCTGGCGGGCCCAATGGCCTGCCGCGCGCCTGGCCCTTGTTCTGCTTCCTGCGTTTGATCGGCTTCCAGGGCCGCGCGTTGCCCCCTTTCGTTGACATGGCATCTAGCTCAATGGTGGTGGTCCGACCAGTCTGCCGACAATGCGCTGCAGGATGCATCACCGCTGGAATGCTGCCGTGGGAATCCGCAGCGCCCTCCATGTAGGCGCGCTGTTGATCTGCTTGGCACTGCGGAGACACGCAGCCAACCCCGCCTCCCATAAAAGCGAAACAGCTGCATTTGTTGCAATGCTATGGCCCGTTCCGAAGAAACAAACGCATGGGCTGCCCCGCCCAAGCTCGGCCCTTCTCTGTCTGCTGCCAGCCGTCGCTCTGGGAGATGAGCCAGTGCACCTCATCGTACTCCATCTCCTCCTCCTCCTCCTCCTCGCCTGGCCCCTCCTGGAAATCAGGGCGCGTGTCCCTTCGGTCGTCGCCTCCTCCTGGTGGCGGAGCGTCACCTCCAGGCGCAGCTGCCATCATCATCGCCTGACCCGCGCGCGCGTGCATTCTCAAAACCTGCGCTGCTACTGCTACTGCTACCCCTGCCAACTCCTCTGCTACGGCTACTTTCGCTGCCGCTGCTGCCCCTGCCAATGCCGCCCATGCCCTGCCCCTCCTCCGGAGACGGCAGCAACGCCGCCACTGCCGAGAGCAAGGCGAGCAGCGCCATCTGCGCCGCGGAAGCCGTCGAGAAAGCAACTCGAAAGGTCGCCACTCGTCTGGCACCTTGCAGTCGGCGTGGCTGCGCGACAAAATTTGTTGTCAAAATTGTTCGAGGCAAAGCAGGTCAATCCACCAGTCTATCAGTCAATAAATCAGACGACCAATCAACCAATCAACCTGCCAATCCTTAAGGATTGGAAGGTCGATTTATTGATTGCATCAACCAATCTACCGACCAATCTATCAACATACCTATCAATCAATCGATCTATATATCTGCTATTTTTTAATATTTCTATTGCTCTATACACAAATCCATGCACACCTACGCACTAGACCAACGGTGACCGAAACCGAGCATCGAAAACGAAGGAGACCGTCCGCCAAAAACGAAGCAGCCGCGAACGAGACGCGCCAGCCGAGCCGCGAACCGACGCAAACGCGGAGCCCGACTTCACGAGAAAGGAACCAGCCAGACGCAAGCCCCGAGGAGGGGAGGGGGGGGGCCAGACCGCACCAGCGCTATGGCAATCTGTTGTGGCCAGCCAGGCGCGATCGCCTCATCGCAAGGCGCGGCGCCCCAGCGTCGCGGCCTCCTACGCAGGAGGCCATTTTTTTCTAAGGAAATGGAAGCAGAGGGAGGGGGGAGATGGGGAGGGGCGGAGAGGGAGGTGAGACAGGGAAAGAGAACGATGGACAAAGAGAGGGGGCGTGTACCAAGAGAAGGACAAGTAGAAATACATACACATATAGAAAAAGAAGAAGAGGGGAAGGGCGAGAGAGAGCGAGAGAGGGAGAGAGAGAGAGAGAGAAGAGAAAAAGAGAGAGAGAGAGACCAAAAAGAGGGAGAGAGAGAGAGAGAGAGAGAGAGAGAGAGAGAGAGAGCGAGAGAAAAAAAAAGAGGCAGCCTCCTGCGCAAGAGACCCTTTTTTAGAGAGCACCTTCTTTTCGCGAGATGCACGTCGGCCACGTCGCGCGATGCTCGCGCGTAGCCTGCTGCGCGCGAAGAGAGAACGCACGGACCAGGAGAAAATTAACGCGGTTGTCGGCTCACCGAGCCAGGGGAAAATTAACCAGGAGAACATTAACGCCGAGGGGCTCTGCCGGCTCACCGAGGCAAGAGAAAATTAACCAAGGGAAAATTAACCGCGGCGCTTCGAGCGCAACATATATGATGCGATCTACTCGCGCCTCACACTTTGGCTCGCAAGCGCGCCCTCACTTCCCGAACTTCTCTGTCAGCCTCCTGGTCATCCACGACGCTGCGCCCTCCTCGTCAAGCTCGCCCTTATCCATCAAGGCCACTGCTTCGCGGCCGACGGCCCGCATGGCTCCACGTCACAGTCCGCGTAGCGGGCGCCCCCGCTGGATGCCACCTGCCGCTTCGGCTCGAACTTCTGGCGCACGGCGATGCTCCAGGACGCCTTGTAGAACATCTCCACGTAGTGGGTGCCGTAGCCAGCTGGCCTTTTCAACGCAGTCTTCATTGTTTTCCTCTTGCACTCGGCCTTGGCCTTGCACTTGGCCTTGGCCTTGGGCTTGGGCTCGGCCATGGGCGCCTCGGCCGCAGGCGCCCCCTCCTCCTGCAAATCCTCGACATCGTGCTCCTCGTCGCGTGGCCTCGCCTTGGCGGCCGCCTTGGCTTTATCCCTGGTAGCCCGCCGGGCCAGCATCTTCTCCTTCTCGTCGAGCAGGAGATTCGGCATCTCTGTGCACACGTGGGCCATCTCGCCGCCTCCGAGGTCCGCCATGCAGAAGCCTCTGTCGCCGCGCACCAGAGGGTACTCGCGCCTCCCCGAAGCGTCCTCGATAACGTACACGAGGGCATCATAGCCCACGTGCCCCTTCAAAGTGGATGCGCCCTGGCGGAACACAACGGGCGCTCGCGCCCTGTGCGCGCACGCGAACATTTGCATAAACATAAACATAAACATACACGTGCATAAACAGGAACATGAACATACATGTGCACAGTATACAAACATGAATATACAGATGCAGCCCTCCTGCACGTGCGCCGACGGACGCGCACCTGGCGACAGCAAGTCCACTGTTGGTGGCGAGTCGACCAAGTCCACGCAAGCCGGCGTCCCCCTCTTCTTCTCGGGCGTCTTGGTCACGAGCCTGCGCGGCGAGCCGCGCCCGTGCGCGCTGTAGATGTCCGTGCGCGACGAGGATCTCGCAGGCGCTGCTGCGGCAAAGACGCGCCGACCATCTGGCGATGACTCAGGGGATGGTGATGGCGCTGGCAGATGACTCGCTTTGTGCAGAAGGACCCTGACATGGGGGGAAGCTCTCTCGCCTGTCGCCATGTTGCGCTCCTTGGCGCACACGTAACTCACAGCGTGCGAAATCGCTTTCCCGTGCTTATGCGCCTGCTCCTTCGCGAGCACCGTCTTGGCCAAGATAGCCTTGGTGAGCGGCACGTGACCCACCCTGGGGGCGACGCTCATCAGAGACCCCATCAAGCCCATGCTGTTCTTGATTGTGTACTCTGCATCGCCCTGCTCCGTCTTCATCGCCTCGATCTCGGCGACGTGCTCGAGCACGATGGCCTGCAGGTCATGGTCCGAGAGCTCGCACCTCGCGCGGGGCATGGCGGTGAACCGAAAACGCTGCGCGCGCGGTGGTCCTCGAGCCGCAAAGCCTTCGGACAGCGGGCGCGATGCTGCCCTGCTGAGGGGGCTAGCGATTGTTGCTGATACATGTGTCAACTTGCAGTCCGAGGCGATTTTTCGGAAAGCGAGGAGGTGGGGCGGGCGGGCGAAGGGGGGAGGGGGGAAGAGGAGAAAGACAACAGCAAACGATATGCGAACATCATGTCTGTGCTCACAGACGCATACATGATGCGCGATCCCCATGGAACTAGCGAGAACCAGCGCTAATCGTCAGCCCTAATAAGAGCGGAGTCAGCGCTACTCATGTAAGAGCGAATCAGTACTAATTAGCGCACACGATTAGCGTATATAGCTAATTAGCGCAGATAGGAAGGACAGGGGAGCTGGCTCCAGAGGCCGCCGGCAACAGGAAGGCGATATTATGCTTGGTCATCTTGGGGGCCTTGGCGGTTTCCTTGGCGTCGTCGGCACCGCTGCGCTGTTCAGACTCGCCAGCCGCCGCCATGGCAGTGGTGGCCGCCGCCGCCGCGGCCGCAGTCGCCAAAGCTGCCCCGGCAGGTCGCTGGCGGAAAGGCCCGCCAAAGAGGGGCGGGGCGCAGGGCTTCGGCGCGCCCGGCTTGGCCCAGAAGTGCGCCTTGAGCGTGTCGCTGTAGGCCGTCTTGAGGCAGCGCAAGCAGTGGATGCCGCCGTGGGGGACCTTGATCACCTCGTGGCTGGTGAGGAGCAGCTGCGACTTATCACTGAGGTGCCTCGTGATTTCCCGTTGGAGATGTCCTCGCGACGATCCGCAGCGACGCTGCCAGCCGCGGAGACCCAGTAGAAGGCGGCGTGCAGCATGGTCTGCCTCGGCGAGATGACCTCCCGCATATTGTCTGGTGCTCCAGCTTGAGCGGCGACGAACTTGGCACGCCGATCTGCTTCCAGGTTGCCGCGCCTCGCCCTGGCCGTGACCGGGCCCTCGGATACGTGCTAGACCGAGGCGTGCGCTTTGACCTTGACCACCTCGAGGCCCTGGTCGCCGAGGCCGCCGAAATCCTGGGCGGCATGCCGCGCTCGAACCCACAGCTCGGCCCAAGCTGGCTTGCTGCTCGCGGTGGCCTGCGGACCACGCTCGCTGATGCCGTTCACCGCGTGCTCCGCGTCAAGATTAGCGACGGCAGGTGGGGTCGCGTGCTTGAGCAGGACGATGAGTGACAGCAGCTCTCCTCCATCGGTGGACTGGAGGGCCCCAGCTAGCGGCGAGCCTAAAGCTCGCGTGTCAGACCGAGGCCCAGGGTCGATCTCCCCGCCTCCTTGGGGAAGAGCGACCACCGCACATGCGGCGCAAGCGATCCTCGCGCCGCCGTCAATGAAGGCCCCGTCGGCGCACAGGTCGGGCCCTGCAAACGGCGCGCCCTTGTCGCAGCCTTTGATCAACTGCGCGTGCGCCAGGATGTCGTCATCAGGGGGCCTCCGGTCGGTGGGTGCCCCTGGTAGCCAAGGCCTCTCCAGCTGCGCGCGAATGGTGGCGGGGCCGCCTTTGCCCAGGAACCGCTCCATCTCGGTGGGGAGCGCGAGGTCGGGCCACGACCCATGGCACCCCAGGCGTCGATGCCAGAGCGCGCCCAGCTTGCCAGGGCACAGCGAGCAGACAGGCATGGGACTGATGCCTGCAGCACACCGCCGCTCGTTGAGCCAGTGGCCGTCAACAAGGTATGAACCGGCATGCCCCGCCTCGCTTGGCGCAAGCAAGCGCCGCGCCCCTGCGATCTTGGCGGGCCCTCGACCCGTCGTGGCCCACCGGCGCACCTGCGGTATAAAAGACGCCGCCTGCAGCGTCGATGTGATGCGTGGGCTTTGCCAACTGAGCCAGCTGCCACCTCTCCGCGCCCGTCGTGGCCAACTGCTTGACGGCCCATGGGGAAGTCGTCGCCAGGTTGAGATGCTCGCCCGCGTCTATGAGCCAGTGGGTGAAGGAGCCGAGCGCGCGGCCGATCCTGCGGAGCGACATGACAGCTGCGCCGAACGGCCCTCGAACATCATCCCAATGCTTGGCGACGCGGACTTTCCATTCGAACGCGCTCTGCAGGGTGGTGTTCGGGATGCACATCTCCCGCGCAGCTTTGGCCAGCATCATGACTGGCCCCAAAGTCGCCGCGACTTTCGGGTCGAGTGTCTTGGACCCAACCAGCATCAACTCAGCTGGGGCGCTCTTGCCGGAGGGCCGCCCCTCCACACTGCGCAGCGTGACTGACCTCATCTTGGAAGACCCGTTGTGGCTGAGGCCTGCGCAGTGGCCCCGTGCACGGCCGAGGGGCGGGGCCCCGTGAACGCCGCCTTGGCCGCTGCCGCGCGCCCGCGCCGCAGGCCCAAGACGCCCCTGACCTGGCCCAGGCGCAACTCGACGTTGGCGTACCGCTGCTGCCTGAGCGCCCTGGCTGCACGGGGCCCTTCTGCGTGATCAATGCCCAGGTCGCGCGCGTGCCGAGCACCCTGAACGCCGGCTATCTTGAGCAGCTGTCTGCTCACCTGCCTGCGCAATCGGCCTGTGCCGGCCAGAACCTTCGACATCATGTCTGCGATCTTGAGCTTCGCCAGCTTGAGCTGGTCCACGAGGACGCGAGCGTCGCCGGATAATCCCCCCGGGTGCCCCCCCAGCACTGGAGGGCCAAACCGTCCACCGCGATCGCAAGAGCAACGGCCCGCCTTCATCTCGTCGAGCGGCTGTAAGAGCATGAGCTGCGTGAACCCTGCGGCGAACGCGTCGCCAGCCAGGGCCGCATGCAACACCTCCAACTTCTGCGAGTAGCAGCCGTCAAGGTGCACCCTGGGCGCGCGGTGGAGCGAGACCTGAAGCTTGAAGGGCCAGCGTGGAAATCCGAACCTGATGGCTGAGTGAACCAGGCATGCATGGGACACCTGCTCGAAGGTCTTCCACATATCCAACAGGATGCTCGCAGACGCCCAATCCTGATCAGGATGAAGGTCGGCCACCATCGCAATCCAATCGAACCGCGCCTGCTGCTGCCACGCCGCTCTGTCGCGCGAACGCCTAGAGCATGCCCACCGATGCAGCCTGTCGTTGTCATTCTCCCACAGGCTGCCTGCTGCTCGATGGCCATGACCAAGTGTATGAGAACTTCAATGCCCTGGTAATCCAAGCAATTGAATTCGCTCGGACGAACGCCGTCAAACTTCGACCCAGACTGCGCCTTGAACGACGAGATCACTTTCCGAAGTTCTGCCGCAGATGGCCGATCAGGGCGCTCTCCGAAGTCCTCGAGCCCGTCCAGACGGTGCCTCTCGTCCTCAGCCTCTCGCTCGAGGGGCTCTCGCAATCGGCTGCGAAGGTCCTGGGGGGGGGGGGGGGGCTGGCGGTGCTCGCCGAGCACCTCCCCCGCCGCCCTCCCGCGGCTGCGGACCCCGCCCGCGCCGCCCGAGGCAGCTGCGCGATTCCCGCCCCCCGTGCCGACAGCGACCCCCGAACGGGGGGCCGCGGCGCTCAGGGGGGCCCACGGGCCTCGCGACAGCCACTTCCTCCAACGCGCCTGCCTGACTCGGGATGGGCGCGACCACGCCCCAACGCCTCGTCCACTCGTCGACGAGGGCCCAGGGGCTCTGCTGCGTTGCGAGCGGCGCCTCGCCGTCGGCCTTGGCTGGCCGCGCATTCCACGATTGCGCCAACTTGGCCGCCGCATGGGTCCCGCCCGAGCCTGTCGCCGCCGAGCGAAGCACCCAGACGTCGTAGTTGCGCCGCGCCTGCCCAGGCTCAGCAATGACCGCCGCCTCGGACCAGGAGAAGCAGGCTGCGCTCAGGATCTCGAGCTGGCCCAAGGGGAATTCCCAAGCTCCGCTGCCGATGACGCCGATCACGCCGTGCAACTCGGAGAGGTTGGGCGGGGGCTTGCTGGGCGTGCGCTGGAACGCCTTCAAGGCCTCCGCCCTGAAGAGCGGCTTGTCGATCTGTGCCGCGTCGTGAAGGCAGATGGCGATCGACCTGCACCACGTCGCCGCTCTCGTGGCTCTCGGCAGCCCCAGAGGCGACGGGGCTGTAGCAGACATGGCCACAAGCCTGGGACGATCCGCTCTCCCTGCGTACCTGTCGAGGTCGTGGATGAGCCCGCGCGCGTCGACCATGCGGACCTCCGCCTGCCTGGTGAAGATCTGCCGCATGGTGTCCAGGTTGCCGGCCCATTCGAACAGGTCGCGCGCTGCCGGCCAGCCTGGGGCGCGGCCCCTGGCACAGCAGGCCAAAAGCCTGGGCAGCGGCGGCCGCTTCGCCGAGCGCGCGACGGCGACGCCCCGGTGCTTGTCCGGCCCGAGCAGCTCGAGCGCGACGGGAAAGTGCGGGCTGAGGTCGAGCCCGTGAATGACGCTGGCCTCGCCCCCTCGGGAGAGCCTGGAGCCCACGCAGAGATCGATGACGTGGCCTGCCGGCCTGCACGAGGGCCCCGTGGGGGCCGCGACGACTGCTCGGTTCGCCTCTAGACAACCCGACTCGATACTAAGACGGGAGGCTCCATGTTGAAATCGACGCAGGCCACGAAAGGCCTGTTGGCCGCTTGCAGGGCCCTGAGCATCTCGCGCAGCGTGTCGGCAATGATCCTGTCGAGGCCGACGCTGGTTTTGAAATGGAGGCCGACCCAGGCACTGCCTCCTCGACAGACGCCGCTGAAGTGGGAGATGATGGCGCGCCCAGGCACCAGCGCGGACGGCTCACCGAGCTGCTCGAACGGCCCGAGCCCAAGGTGGCGAGGCGCGATTTGGACAAGCCCTCAGCTGCCCTGGCGCCCTGGGCCAGCGTTGATCGCTGGCGCTGCTTCCTGGCGCTGCCCCTGAACGTCGCGCGCCCGCTGGGCGTCGAGGCGCGCCCCCTGGACATCGACGAAATCGCTGCGCCTGACCGCGGCCGCGCCCAGGAGCCGGGGGAATCGCGACCGCGCATTGCAGTTGACGGCGGGGCCAATCCACCAGCGCCCCGCCTGTGTACCTGCCCTCATGGGCAGCAAAGAAGAATGGTTGCCCCCGAACCCGGCGCCGCGTCCGCTACCCACCAGGAACGATTAGTACGCTTGGCTGACCGGATAATGTCGAGCGCCTCCTGGAACCGCTTCTTCTCGTTCTCGCCCACTGCGCTGCCCAAGAGACCACCTGGGCCCTCGCCTGCCATGAACTTGTCGATCTCGTCTCCGGCTTCGCCCATAGCCGGGTCCCCGGCTGCTCCAGCTGCCGCCCTAGCGACTGGAACGCCGTTGCCACCTGGCGGAGGCTCTGGTGCAGGATCAGGTGCTGCTGCAGCTGCCAGCTCGTCAATGAAGGCCCAGAGGTTGGTAAAGACCTCAGCCCCCGATTTGCCCTCCGTGGGGATGCCCGCAACCTTCTCCCTGACCGAGCGGGGCGTCTCCTCGGCCGCGGTGGAGGAGTAGAGCTTCGCTGCTTGCTTCTTGGCCTCCTCGAGCTCTGCCTTGCGCTCGGCGAGAGCCCGCTCGGGCTCGGCCAGCGCCTGCAGCGCCTGGCGAGAGTTCTCGAGAAGGCGCTCCCGCTTGGCGCTGGCGCCTGCCGTGGCCAGCGACGCTGCGTCCACGGCCAGGGGTAGCTTCCGAACCTCCGAGCCCAAGACCCCAGCGGCTGCCTTTCGGCGGGCCAGCTCGACCTTGCCTCGACTGCTCTTGGAGAACTGGTCCTTGACGATGTTGTAGGACTCCACGGCCAATGCTGCGTAGGCTGCGATCTTGTCAGCCGAAAGGGTGAGAGTCGCGGGATACGAGGGTCCTCCGCCGCCAGGCCCGAGCCATTTTGCCTCCGCGACCATCACGCCCACAGCCTTTGCCGTGTTGTTGCGTCTAACAAGCGCCAGTCTTGCTGCTGCCGACAGACCACTTGTTGCCCCATGGCTTCGGGCTGCCGTCACCTGCTGCTGGCACGTTGTAGTCCTTCTGGGAGCCCTTGCAGCCAGCCTTGATACATAGTGAAAAATGTTGGGACGTATAGCCGCCGCAACGCACGCACTGCCAGCACTTCGCCGTGAGACACAAAAAGCCCACGAGACCAGCAAGACACGGATAATGAATGCGCACCCTCGGGCTGAGTGGGGCATGTGAAGGCCAGGGGCGGGCTTAGCTTCACGACGCTGAATCGCAAGCCCGGGGAACAGAGCTATCCCGTTGTTGCCAGGAGGCTGTCAGCCCCCCAAGCCTGGAATCGTAAGCCAGAGTGGCAACGGAGTTCCATTCGGGCCTTCGGTGGAGCTCCATACATGACACATGCGGGCGGTCCCACTGGGACTTTCGGTGGGGATCCTGATGGGGCCACGAAACGTTGTACAGGGTGGTGCGTGACGCATGCGGGCGGTCCAATTGGGGCCTTCGGTGGAACTCCCTATGGGGCCACGAAACGTGTGAGGGGTGTGCCGAAACGGGTAAGGATGATGGAGGAGGAAGGGGGGGAGGAGGGAGGAGGAAGGAATGAAGGAGGAGGAGACGCGGGGCGCCGTCTCTTAAAAACGAAGGCCCAACACCACAAGATGGTTGGGAACAACTGCCACCGAAATATCGTCACCCCCGGAAATCCGCCGACCCTGTCGGCGTGTGTGAGGGGCTTGTCCGTTCAAGTCGTCATCTCCGTCATTCGTTGGTCGTCGTTTCTGGCGTCCCCTTTCTAGGCCTCCCACCTTCCCTGGGTTCGTCGAAGCTCCCCCCTTCCCAGGGGCCTCCTCAGAGCGCCAGCCCGACAAAATTTGAGCAACGTCGTAGTTAATTGAGTCGAAGAGAATGTTTTTCCCTTCGATCCCACCCCCGCCAAGGGGCTGGGGGGGTGGGGGGAGGTCGGCCCGAGGGGGTCTGATCCCCCTGGGAGTCACGGGGCCTCAGAAAAGCCCTAAGACGGGCAAAGAGTGCCCGAAGAGGCCCCAAAGACAGTCCAAGAGAGCCCCGAATCGCTAAACGATCTGTCCAAGACGCCTTGACGGCCTCCAGACGGCCCAAGGGGCCTGCAAAGTGCCCCAAGAGGCCTCCAAGAGTTTTTCCACGAGAGCCCCAAGAGGCAAAATTCATGGATTTCCCATACGTTTTTGAACGATGTTGGCGTTCTTGCCTCTTCCGCATCCCGACGCGCCAAGACGGCCCAAGAGGCCCCCAAGAGGGCCCGCTAACGGACGAAGAGGGCCCCAAGACGGCCCAAGACGCCTCCAAGACGGCCCAAGAGGCCACCTAGACGGCTCCAGCAGAGTGCCCAGACGGGGCACCCGAACGGACATTTCGAGCTCTCAGCCCCAAGAGCCCCCCAAGAGGCTCCGAAGAAGCCCCAACAGGCTCCAATACGCTCCCAAGGGGCCCCCAAACCTCCCCACGACAGACCATGAGAGCTCCAAATTGCCCAGGAGGCCTCCAAGAGTGCCTCGAGACGGCGCAAGAGGAGCCCTGGACGGCCCAAGACGGCCTCAAGCGAGCTCCAGGCTGTCCCAAGAAAGCCTCTGGCCTCCTCCTCTTCCTCCTCCTCCTCCTCCTCCTCCTCCTGCTCCTCCTCCCCCCCTGTGCTCCCCCTCCTCCTGCTCTCCTCTGCCTCATTCTCCTCTTCTTGCTTCTCCTCCACATCCTTCTCCCGCCTCCTGCTCCCTCATCCACCTCCTCCACCCTTCCTCCACCTCCCACTCATTTCCCTCCCCCTGCCCCCGCCTCGTTTTTATCGTCGTTGTTCTCAGGGTCGGCGGCACCGGCCGTAAAGCCTTCGCAATAAAACTGACATCTAACGGCTGTGATGATTCAATTCAATTCTGTCAGTCAGATCTGTCAGCCAATTCTGTCTATTTCCCGGAAATCAAATTACGGGCTGCACCCGTAAAACAAGCGTTTCGCTCGAGACTCGAGCACCCTAAAACAAATTCTGCAAAACAAGCGTTTCGCTGGAGACATCCGCAAAAAACGAAAATGCTTACTTTACCCTGTGTTGGATGAGTCAGAATTGCAAAAAACTAGCGTTTCGCTCGGGTCATCCTCGACTGTTAAATTCGCCGGCTCTATGCGACCGCTGTATTCATCTCAGAATAAGTTCACCGGCCCTGCGGAAGTCGAGGACCAGGGACAACCTTGGAAAAACAAAACTACTGTCAACAGCCGATGGGCACCCTCTGACGCAACAAGACGGAACGCTGGTCAAGACACCTGTGCTACCCATCGTGCGCTCCCTGGGAACACTTCTGCTGCGGATCGCCCAACAGGGATGGGCGTGGCCTCTGTGAAAACCTGCTCCTGTGGTTAGCCCCTCATTGTCCTAACCCTGCTTCTCCGCATTTTGCTCTTGCTCTCTCTCTCTCTGACGATCTTAAGGGGCAGCTTCAGGGGGAGGCGGCTCAGAAGGGGGGAAACATCGAGCTGAAATCGATCATAAATTGCGGATAAATCGGCGATAGGCCCCCGATGCGAATCCGAATGTTCCTGGGTGGGGCGGGCTATCGGGCCCCTATCGGCGATGCGTAGGCGACTGGGAGCCGATGCATCAGCCCCTAAGCCCATCTCCCCGAACGTTGCCCCCGATGTCTTCCATCCCGTTTCGTGATCGTCGTCGTCGTTGACACTCTGCTCCCACTGAAGCTGCTGAAATTGCTGCTCCCTATCTAGAAGACGATGCAACGGTACAACACACAAACTTTCGAAAGTCCGCGCGGATGTCTTGAATCGGCGCGTAGAGCGAAGCAGTGGCGGTGCTAGTGGCGCCGTCAGGCGGCCCAGCGCAAATCGAACACACATCCCCACGGATATGCGGAAAGTATGCGTGTAAATATGTGTCTTCTTCGATTCTCCCCACTACCATTTCCATCCATCATTATTCGCGCGCTTCCACCTTTTAGCTCACGCGGGTCAGCGGAATGGGCGTGAGTTTGGTGGCCACACTTCAGCGTCGCATCGGTTCCACGTCGTACAACGCATGATTGCGAATGTCGTTTCAGGACTTGCTGCCGACACTTGTGTGTGTGTGTGCGTGTGTGCAAACATGTACTTGTTGCGACTTCCGTGGCCAACGAGGCTTTCGAGATAGTCTAGGAACCAAGCAGAAACAAACATAACAGCGCCCCCACAGCCTGAGAACTCTTGGGCTGTGTCGATCGTCTATCCTTCAATCTTCACCACCTTCCTCATCCATCGTTAAGGGCTTCATGAATTCTGGTGTCCTTCGACTCGCGCTGCAGCCTCCACGATCTCTCCAGCGTTGTATGGACATATATGGACTTGTATGGATCTTGTTGGATTGTTTCAGATTTGCCATGTTTCGCCTGAACCTGAAATGCGGACGCAGCAGCAACAAACCCTCGCAAGAAACCCATCCCTGAACATCCGCGCGCCAAGAATAACTGGAAACAACCCAGGGCACCCAGAGCACAGCAATTTGGCAACGCTCACGGGAAGCCGCCGCGCAAAGCGCGAAGCGAAAAAACCAGAGGTACCCTGACGAACAACATCTTGATGCGCGTCCCGACTGTATCTGGCTTGATCCCCACAAATCAACTGGCACAGAATCGTCAAGGCCGTAGGGGACCCATCTCCGCATCGCCTTCGCACTGCCGCCACCGCTCCCATGCCCGATCGAGACACGCAGCGCAGAGTGCGGGCGGGAGGGAGGCAGTCGGCGCCTTTCTGATGTCGCCCTTCTCAACCTCCCTTCGCGGTGGACTGCTGCTGCTGCATCCCCCTTCCTAGTGAATTCGCCACCGCACCCTGAGACACGAGTTGGAGTATCCTCAGGTCGGTCGGGTCCTCCGTCCCTAATCCGCCCTGAAGATTTTTTGGATGGCACTCGGCCCAGAGTTCCAGGGGATTCTGGGAGCTCTCGGCGTTCTTGGGCCTTGGAGCATCACTTTTCAAAGCCAAGAGGACCCCTAGGCAGCCAAAGAGGGCTCGTAGAGGCCCACAATGCGGTCTAAGAGTGCCCCGAGTCGCCCGAAGATCGCTCCAATATGCCCAGGATGGCTGCTGCGTCGCTCCCCCTCCCCTGAAAGAACTAAACATTGCAAGTATGGAGGGCGGGTGAATTTTGAAATGGGTCATTCGCCTGGGCGCCGCGCGCACTCGTCTGAAACAAATCCACCAGGCACGCGGACGGAGGGTGGCTCTTGTTCAAGATAGGGCTGTCGCCTTGGCGCCGCGCACACTCATCTTAAAGGATCCACTAAATGCACCAACGGACTGTGTTGGTGTCTGTTTTCATACAAGCATGGGGTATCGGTTTAGAGCAGCGCACATCGTGCTAAAACATGGTCACCGGTTACACGAGGGGAGGGAGGCTAACTTGTCAAAGTGGCGCTCTCACACGAAACAGACATTCGTAACTGCTACACGGGTGGCAATTCATGTTCAACATTGGGCTCTCGCTTGAGGCCGTCGTTGGATGCAATTGTCGGAAGAGCTAAACCATGTGCAACAACTTCATTCATGGAGGGCGGTTCCGTTTCAAAGCGGAGCTGTCGCTTTGCATGTCCGTTGGCTTTACTCGGCGGTTCAAAGATGGGGCCCTCGTAGAGGGAACCTTAAGGACAGGAAGGGAACCCATATTGAATGTACAGCGTATTGGACCCCTTGTCGCCCCATGCTTACAAGTCATATTCAGGACCCAACCTTGTCGCATTCATTGCAGCTCGAAGGATGAAAGGCAGTGTCTTTGAAACGGGCTCCCAGACAAAATAGTGGACCCATAGTGCACTCGTCCTTCAAGGGGGGCGCGTCGAGCATTGAAAAAGAATGCCCATAGGGACTAATGAGGGAAGTACTTGAGATGGCAGGGTGCAGTTGCAGCATAGTTGATACATCCTGGGTTTCATACGGTTTTCCCCTCCTCATCGTGTTCCTTGCCCCTCCGCCCCTCTTCCTCCCCACGCTCCTCCTCCAATTTTTCTGTCTTCACAATTCCTCGTCGCTCGGATCCGTTTCGTCCCCGATCGCCTTCTGCTGATCTGTATCTCCTCCTCCCCGTCCTCCTCCTCCCCCTCCCTCGATTATCATCCTGTTTCTCCTCCCCTCTTCTTCTCTTCCCCCCTCCCCCTCTTCCCCCTCCTCGCCCTCCACCTTCTCTATCCCCCTCCTTCTCCTGCGTCACAATCCGCTTGCTCCTCCTCCCCCTCCCCCTCCCTCCTGCGCCCTCTCGCCGCCAGCCGCCTCCCAAAGCCCGAGGACACAGACCTGGAACCCGACGGGACCTGAGGAGGCCACGAATATCGAAGAAGAGTGGGATGGCTGCCAGAAGACGTGGGCAGCCTGCCTTGAGCCAGGTGTTTCCACAACAACGCTTGCGCCTCAAAATTAGGGCATCCTACTTCTTCACTCGGGAAGCGGGTGCAAGTCGGATTTTCGCCACGTTGCGGGCCCGTGCCGCCTCGTGCGCGCCCCGTGTGCACCACATAGCTTGCACCACACACTGCCACCGCATACCTTACACCGCGTAGATTGCACCAACTAGTTTGCACCTCATAGCTTGCGACACATACCTTGCACCACGTTTATTGCACGGCACAGCTTGCACCACAGAGGTCGCACTAGCTTTCACCACGCGGACAGCAACGCGTACATTGCAAGCCATAGCTTGCACCACCCAGCATGCACCGCATAGCTTGCACCGTATAATTTGCACCAAACGATTGTCCCATATAGCTTACGCATCCACACTGCAAGACTTTACAGTTTGAGGTCCACCCTGGTTAACGTATTCAGACTGCGGCGAGTTGGCTTGCCTGACGGGGGATGGATGGGGGAGGGGCGCGGCGAAACCCGAAACAAATCTTGACGTCACGCAAGTCGGTACACACTTGCACGCCTTTTACGGCACAACGCTAAAAGGCGGGGGGTGGGGCGGGAAAGCAATGCAATGCGCGTAAACTCGCCTGCGTCTAAAAGGTAAGTCACCCGCATTTTCGTCATCCGAGGGGCAGCGATCGGGGGGGAACAGCTCAAGGGGGAAACATGACCTGACATCGGCGATACATCGCCACTAAATCTGCGATGAACCATCGATTGCGAGACAGCATGGTCCTGGGCGCGGTGGGGCTACTGGGCGATCAGTGGTCGATGAGGGGTCGATGTGTCCATTCCCCCTGAGTCTATCCCTCTCTAGCGCTGCCCCTTTATCTTCGTGGGCGGACCCACTTCGCGCCCCATGTTCGGGTCGGACGAGAGGGTGCAGTAAAAGATCGGCCAACGAATCAACTCGCGTAGCGGGTTTTCCTCGCGCCTCCCAGCGCCGGAAGCGCCCATATAACGAGGAAAACCGCTGGGCGGCGAGGCCGAAGCCGGCTGCAAGCAACATATGCCGTACCCCCCCTTTCCCTGCCAAGAGACCCGGGTGACATCCCAAGAGACTGAGGGGCATTCAAGAAGCCTCGAGCCCATGGAGATCCCCCGAGATCTCCAACTGATACCACACTTCCCCGATAAGGGCAACACCCCTGGGCATCGCTCCTAGATGGGAGGCTGGGGATACGCGAAGAGTTATACATCAAAACTCATTCCTGCTGATTTCTGCACTGGCACGGTAGTGTGGTTTGCCGCGGGCGGCTGGATAGCTTTGGGTCCTTCATGTGGCTGGAGCAGCTTGGGTACCGCATTGCCGATGAATCGGCGATGTCTCTGCAACGTCGGGGTGGAGTAACTTGGGCTCCAGCTCGCGCCGCATCGCCGATGCATCAGCGACGCGGCGCGCCACCCTTTGGCCTCAACAACTCCCACCCATTTCAGCGGCATGAAATGAGAATGGGAGAGGAGGCCAGCACTTGAGTGATTTGGTTCTCTCGACCGCTCCCCTGGGACTGGCGCTTCATCCCGAGTCTTTCTTTCTCGGCCCAGGGAATGGTCCCTGGATGCCTAAAAATAAGGAAACGCACTCGGCGTTGGATTCTTCGACTCGCCAATGATATTGGCATAACAGCACGGGTCCTGAGGGAACCGGATCAGGAGCCCCCTGGCTCCCCTCCAAAGTCAACTCTGGATCGTCTTTTGACGGTTCAAGGGCCCCAGGGAGGGCCCTGGGAGCTCGAAAACGGTGGAAAACCTTCAGGACCAGTTCCCCTCAGGGCCTGAGGGTGAACGATCGGGGGGACCAGCTCGAGGGGGGAAACATCGAACTGGAACCGATGTATCGCCGGCAGGTCGGCGATATCCGCCCGATAGCGAAACCGAGCGCTTCTGGGTTGGCCATCAGGCCCCAGGGGAGCGATTTGGGGTCGATGCGTTCATCCCCTGGGCCTATCCCCTCTCACGTTGCCCCCGAGGACACCGTTCCCTCATGGCGAGCAGCAGCCACGGCCCCTGATCCCGACCACGACAGCCGACCGCGCGACGACCCACACCTCCCCCGTCTTGTGGTCTGAGAGTGGAGGATCAGGGGGAATAAAGGAAAACGGGGGGGACGGGGCAAAGGAAGGCCTGGCTCCTGCGCCCGCACTGGCGGCGCATAACCCCGGCCCTGTCCGGCGCCCGCCCCCGCGGATCTTCCGCTCGGGCCCCTCGCGCCAGCCTCGGGCCTTGGACTCACGGTGGCGGGGCCAGGGACCATCCCCCCACCCCGACTCCTCCTCCCACTCCTCCCTCGTCCTCGTCCTCCACTTAGCTCGCTGTGGGCATCACTACATCGACGAAGCGCCGTCCTGACCTTCTCCTTCCGCCTCCTCCTCCTCGTTTTGACGCCGATGCTGCGGACTGTTCTCCATCCAACGGAGCGGAGCCCTCCCTGTCCTCACCCTCATCCTCGTCGTCCTCCTCCTCCTCCCAAGCCCGCCCCGCCTCGGATTTCAGAGCGTCGAATTCGGCGTCCGTGAGGAGAGGCTTGCCGCGGTACCACGCGATGGTCGCCTCCACGAAGGCCACCTTTGGGCGCGCGCGAGGGCTTGCTCCGCCTCGCCCCTGAGCAGCAGCCCTCGGCCTGACGAGGAGAGAAGCAGTGTCAGGGCCAGCTGGAGAGGAGAAGGGCGGACCGTGCTAAGGACACGCGCCCGTCCGCACAGACCGACGGCAAGAACAAGCAAGCGCAGCGTCTGGAACAGTGCAGAGCTGTGGGTGGACCAAGATGGTGAACAATTCCTGCCTGGCCAGCGCGCCGTTTGTGCAGCAGACGGCAGGTCGGGCAATGCAAATGGCATTGAAGGATCAGGGTTCGATTGGACACCCGACTTGGGGCGTACAGAGGATGAGGCGCGACGGTCGGCTGTGCCATGGCCAGGGTCCTGAGACTCCGTGCGGAGGCAGCACACCCTCAGTGGGTGCATGTCCAAAGCAATTAGTGGGTTCTCTTGTCCTGAGCATTCGACCTTCGTACAAGAGTCCTTGGGGCCTCTGCAACCTTGGAGAGCACCCCGACAAACTCATCACAAGGGGGCCACATGGAACAGATCCCAACCTAAACTTTGCACTGTTCAAGCCGCAGCTTAGACTTATCATCATGCATGAAGGCATCTGAAATATCTGCACAGCCCCTCGCATCTTGTTCAGCAACAGAGCCAGCCCATCCATCACTCTCAAAAAAACCAGACCCCTTGGCGTCCCCGCGCATCTCTAATGAGGAACAAAATTAGGTGGGGGCCGGCTCAGGGGGGAAACATCGACATGGAATCGGCGATGCAACGCCGATAGATTGAAATCGGATTCCGATACCGGGTCCGCACGTTTTGGGCCGGGGAGAGCTAGCGGGCCCCCATCGGCGATGAGTGGGCGATTGGGGGTCGATGCATCCCCCCTCAGCCTATCCCCTCCCTACATTGCCACTTAGATGAGCTATTATCCTGTGAAGCCTCGAGGCACGGTTGGCACGGCACGCGCACTGCTTGGTCACGCGCCAGTGTTCTGCGAATGGAGCGCGGCTTCCAGCCGCTCTGTTGAGACCCTGCGAGGCCTGGGAGGGGGGCAGAGCAATCCATATACAGGTCAGAACCCGATCCTTGACACTCTGTGTGAAGTTTGTTGCCCTTCCCCAACATGCCACATCCTACGCGAGTGCGCTGAAACGCTGGGCAGAGATTGCGCAGCCTGTCAGGGAAGCGCAGAATAGCAACCAGAGCAGGACAGGACGGAACCACTAGCGACAGAAGCGCACAGCAACGCCTGGACAGCAGCAGCACTAGCAGGACGAGGGACTCAGACGTCAGAGAGGAAGAGGACACACATGACATCATGAGAGCTTGTTGTTCTGCATGTATACCTCTGCCTTCGATTTAAATGAAACCCTCGAACATTTTCACCAATGCCCCGTCAACGTTCACAATACACACACCACCCTCCGCGGGTGTAGCACAAACCTCCCGGAGGCCTGTCCGTAATCACAAGACACGAGCGGTTTCTTCGATATTGAACTTGGCAGTTTCCCCCCCCATTTCTCGTCGAAGAAATGGACATCATCTTTCCCTGATGGTGGCGTATGGTTCAGAGGCGTCTCGTGCGTATGTAGATGGTGAAATCGCGGATCCTCAACATCGTCCAGACCCCGCTGTAGAACAGAGAGGTCGCACCCTTTTCTCGTTGCCCGTGGGAACAAGCATTAACTACGTTGGTACACCAAATCCACCTCCCCGCAGTGGGGGCTCACCCGTCCTCCTCCAGGCAGTCCACCACCTCCTCCTCCTCCTCCTCCTCCTCCTCTTGCGCGGGCGCCTCCTGCCTCTTGAGCGTAGGGAAGCGCGAATCGAGCTTGTACAGCGTCTGCTTCAGCTGGTCGAACTCCTCGTCCTCGCCGCGCGGTGCAAGCTCGATGGAGAGGAAGGAGGTGCGGTGAGGAGCAAATCCTCGTCCTCCTCCTCCGCCTTTGTCCTCCTCTGTCCTCCTCTGGGGGGTCCTGAAACGAGCGGGGCGGGCCGCACGCGGACGCCCCTCGCTGGGGCCAACCTCGATCGAATCGGGGAATCGGGTAATTAGGACCAGAATGTGTGCAAGACTGGGCCGCATCGGCACAGAAGCGCCATGCAATCATGCGGCCACATCATATCGTCCGATCAAACCAACGAGATCGGGGCGGCCGAAATCGGTATAGTCATCGGAGGCTCCAGGACGCTCCAGGGAGTCCCAGGATGCCCCGCGAGGTCCCACAAGGCCCCAGGAGGTCCCATCACGCTCCGGGCGTATCCTGAACGACCCAAAAGTCCCGGAGCGCTGCGGACCCCCCTGGAGGGCTGAGGATACCCTAGGAGAGCCCAGGGGGTTTCAAGAGGCCGCAGGAAGTCCCAAGAGGTTGCTACCCCAGGAGGCCGCCGGGATTACCAGGAGGCTCCATGAGGCCCCATGGTCCATCACGCCCGAGGTAGGGATGGGAGGAAGAGGAGGACGAGGAGAAGGATGAGGAGGAGGACGAGCATGATGAGGAAAGGATGAGCAGGGTGACAGCGTGACGCCCCAGCAAATACACTGGGTCCAATTGGTTTCTACCCCCGTGAGGGGCGTTGCATGGTAGCACTTCCGAAGGTCCCCAAAAAGGGCTGCCGAGGTGCCTCCCCGACGGGCTCCCGCTTCGGCCCTGAAGGCCTGCCTCCCGACGACGCCCCCCGCGCCCCCGTTGGCCCCCGCAACCGAATATCCATGGGGATACTTCAATTCGCAACGCAGGGCCTCACGCTTACTGGGTCGGAACCTCCCAGTCGGCTTGGCCAGAAGGGCCATGAGGACCCAAGACAACTGGCGGGGCAAAGCTCCAGCGGCCCCCAAAACCGCAAACCACAGCGCAAGCGCACGCATAACCTCATTGGGGAGCAACCAGAAGCGACGGCAACGACAGCCGTCGACGCTGACATCAGAAGCAGGACGATACCTCTTAGAAGCGACCGAATCCCAGCAGGCTCCAAAACGCGAGCACGCGGGGGGAAGGTCGCGCCCAACTCCTTCCCCCGCCCGAAGCAACGTGGCGGGGTCGCAAACTATGGCCCCGCATCTAGACAAGGGGGTGGTCAGCTTCCATGGCCCGGGATCTTTGATAACTGCTTGAACGTTGCGACCTCCGGCATCGATGCCCATTCTCACCCGCTCGCGCCATTATTTCCGCGACTCCGCCGCGGAGGTGTCCTTGGCAGCGGAGACGGCGAGCGCGGCCCGAGCGATCAGGTCGTCCAGGCCCGAAAGAAGCCCAGGTTCAAAAGCGGGCAGCAGGGCGCGTCTAGCTAGGGCCCCGCCAGCTCTGAAGACAGGGAAGAAGCCCGTGCCTTCCTTCACCGACGCGGCCTCTGGGGGCTGGATGATCGAGTTGAGCGCCTGACGCCCAGCCTCCTGCGAAACCGATTCAGAGAGGTAGCGCCTAACTGCTCGCAGCTGGTTGCGCAAACATTGGACGGAACGCAAGCCTGGCTGCTTCTCTGCCAGCGGCTTTCAAAACAGATGCCCAATAAACTTGAGGCCTCTTTCCCCTCATCCCCGGGAGTTCGAGGCCGGGCCCCGGGGCAAGCACGAGGTCCCTCTCCGCAGAGTCCGCCCAAACCTTGTAGCCAGGATTGAGCAGTCTACGGGCGCGTATCCCAGACCCAGCTTCCACCGCTCGATGAGCTTCTTCGGCGGTGTCCAGCGCGGCGCCCCAGGGGCCAGGCCGAGGGGCAGGGCCAACAGGCGCCAACGCAGGCAACGAAAAGGGGGCTGGCGGAAGGCGAGGGCCTTGAGATCTCCGACGGGGCTATGCAAACGGAGCGACACAGGACGGTGAGAGGCAATGCTAGTGCCGTCTTCAACCCCGAACTGTTTCAAGCAGAGGCCTAGTGCCTCCGAACAAGAATCAAAACGATCAGCAGACGCCCTACTCGGCAAGTGCGCGCGCCCTTCAGGCGCAATCAAAGAGGCTCTGGGACGACCGACAAAGCTCGAGGACCCCAGGGCCTCAGGACCCATGTTCCAGTCAGCTCCCACAGTGGGCTCGCAGCCCAAAGAATCCAATACAACCGCCCACGAGACGCAACATCTCAAGATTGGAGTCGGAGGGGCCTTCGCCGTGGACTAGATAGACGCTGCATATGCACATCGGGGCGCGACCTGGCACGTGCACCATGGCCGCCGCAGCTCTGCCAGCGCATGAGTAGCGCGGCCCCCAGCTTCAGACAGCCAAGGCCATCGCGAACACGAGCGCAACTCCCGATGAAACACCTCCTCCTTCCCCAAGTACTCCAGGGGCCCACGGAGTTCTCCAGCCCGGGAACGTGGAAGATTATGAAGCTTGGCCCAGAGCCCATGCATCCAGCAACCGATGCTCCTGAGCGATAACCACGCGGGCCTTCGAGCTGGAGAGAAAATATTTGAAGGTGCCCCAGGTGTTGGTGTTGACAGTGGTGATCAGGAGCCCATCGTCTAGCCTGATCGCGCAGTCAGTGACCGCGCCCTGGGCAGCTGGGGTGCGAGCTGAGGTCGCTGGCGGACCGTCAGAGACAGAACGCATGCAGGACCAGGCCCTTGCCGAGCGCACCAGAAAAAGACGCCTCAGATTGCGGCAAGCGTGCGACTGGTTCCCCATCAACGTGGACCCACCACTCTTTACAACGCGCGGTTTCCCGACCGCGCCAGGCAGAGGCAGGGGGGAGATGCGAGCGGCTTCCTGGCGCAAATATTTCAGAAGGCAAAAGAAGGGCATCAAACGGAACTCCACAGCCCCATGGCCGAATGCGCCCTTGAAGCGCGGAACAACCGAATCCCTGAGGCCTGGGACCTGGGGCCAATCATAGACACCCTCGAAGCAAAACATTAAGAAGGTCCCAGGAGGGTTTCAAGACTGGGCCCCGGCGCTTAGGTTCGCGCCCCCTGTCGCCGCCCAGTGGCCCTGGCCCGAATGTCCTCAGAAGGGGGCAGCGTCGTCGGCTGCCGCGGCAGGCTGCGCAGAGGCAGAGGCACCTTCAGAAGCCGCCCCAGGTTCAGCAGGAGCCGCTCCAGCGCCAGCTCCTGAACCAGCCCCGCCATCCGCAGCTGCTGCCCCATCTGCAGCCTTGCGCTTCCTGGCAGCAAGTCGAGTTCGATGAGCTTCGTGCTGGTCTCGAAGTTGTCCGGCATTGTCCGCAACCTGCGCAAACAGATCCCTCGCCAGTTTCGTGGCCCCCGAAGACAACTCCTTCTTGCGCTTCTGGCACTGCTCCAAGTCACTCGCCTCGACTTCATCCACAACCCAGAGATCCTCCAATATGCGACCGCAGTCAATGAGCTGGGAGAAATCGACCGAGCCCGCGACCAGGTCCTCAAGCTTCAAAGAGCCACCGTGGCCTGAGGCCCCTCCTCCGACTTGCGAGAGCCCTTCAGCGCAGCAAGCGAGGCCTTGTAATCAGCATCCGCCTGGTTGACTTGGTCTCGCGCCGAGCGCAGCGTAGCTTCCGCATCGACAAGCTGTTCGCGCAAGCGAACCACCTTGCTGAGAGTCTGTTCCATCTGCTGATCGAGCCGACGAACTTGGGAATGAGCCTGCTGCAGGCGCGTGTGATATGAAATGACATCTTGCTTCGCAACAACCTCCAAGTGACGCGCCATATCCAAGTACTTGGTAGCCGCTCCGTGATCCCCCACTTTCTGGAGCGACTCGCCCAGCGACTTGGCATCTGCGGCGGAGGTGGACGGCACTGGTCCCACAGGAAGTGGCGGGGCACGTCCTCCAGCTGCATCCCCCCGCCGTGCATCATCTTGGCGAGCCAACGCGTCCCACATGGTGGGGTCGCCTCCAAAATAACTTTTCCGGTGTCTTTCCCATTGCCGAGAACACCTCCTTTGCCCTTTACACCCGAACGGGCCCTTGTTGCCCGAACCTTTGGAGCTGTATCCGTTCCCGCACCACTAATCTGGAGGACCCGCGAGAGCCCAGCGACCATTCCCAACGTGACCGAAACCAGCAAAAAGCGTCGGAAGAGCACTGGCGCAGTGCTTGCAGTACTCGGCGTTGGTGCTGTTCTTCTTGCAACCACATCTGGGGCATACCATGCCCTTCGGCCCCCGACGACTGCCTTTTGTGACCCATGGCCCCTCAGCACCTTGGGACTAGATCCACGGCGCATACGAGAAATAATGGGCAGGCACCATCGCGAGGCATATGCAAAACTGAGAAAGCGACCGTTCCTTAAGCAGAGCGTCGTGGGGAAATGTGCCAGGCGGGCGGACGCCTGGGAAAGCAGTGGGTGCCGCAAACCCTCCAGGCCACTATGCCAAACCCTGAGCGAAACGCTACGGACTTGAGCCAACATGGCTACGGACCTCCTCCTTCTCCTCCTCATCCTCCTCTGCCTTTTCCTCCTCCTCCTCCTCCTCCTCCTCCTTGCGAGCTGAAGTCGTGAGTCTGTCGGGCGCCGTCCTCCCCCCTTTTTCCTCCCCTCCTCCTCCTCCTCCTCCTCCTCCTCCTCTTCCTCCGCCTCCTCCTCATCCTCCTCCTCTTCCTCCTCCTCCTCCTCATCCTCCTCCCCCCTTCCGCCCCCTCATTTTCCAATCGTTTTGCACTGTGCGTCGCGCGTGCCCGTGCATCCCCTCGCATCCACGAGCGGCGCCATGTGCGGGCATGTGCGTTGGTCCGCTACGGGGTGTGCAACCATGTGTGGAGGTGCGGGGCGGGGGCAAGCGGGGGGGCATGTGCGGCATGCTGTACGGAACTGTGCGGGCATGTGCGGTTGCGCGCGGCCCTGTGCAGCACCGCGGCCACGATCGGTGCCATGTGCTGACATGTGTGGCGGCATGTGCGGGCATGCGCGGGCAACGCCGGGGCAGGCAACTGAGTGTGGGCACCGACTGTATCGCCCGATTTATGTAACGCTGCTCGTACGTACTGAACAGTGGGTTCCAGCGCACGCCACACACATGCGCGTACAGTCGCAGACCATGCTCAAGGGCGGAGGCCAAACCAGAACAGTTGTGGAACAACTCGAAGCACATGCCCCCCCCCCCCCCCGCACATGGCGTCACATCACGCCCCTAGATCATAACGCTCCGATATCAGCATGCCGCGCACCTACCCGCACAACGAGCAAACATGACGATCTAAACTCGCCCGCACATGCCCCACACCGGCACTTAGATCGCGAGCTCTGTGTCTGGGCCAGCAACCTGCCGTCGTATTTTTCTTCACGACGCGGGAAGGGAGATTCTCAGGCCCCGCTCTGATCTTCCAGAGCGCTAAAAGGAAACCTCCAGACCTTTAGTCATGTCGGACTACTTAAAACCTCGCTTGGAACTTCAATTCGAAGGTCCTGGTGCTGTTTGTCAACCCTCCCGGACAAAACGCATTGGGGGAGGCCCTATCTGGGGAGGCCTGGAGACTCCCCCTCGGTCCCGCAGGATGGCTCTGCCCTCGCGGTAGTAGCACCACAACGCGTCGATGTACAGCTCCTGCCCTCCCGCCGACACTGCACGCCGTCTGGCTCTGGTGGATCCATTTCCCAACGATCCGACGATTTTTTGGAGTTGCAACCTGTTCGCTCAATCCAGCCTCAGGGGGCTGCTTTCGGGCCCAGGGGCCGCCAAAAACGGATCTGGAAGGAGAAACTGCCCCTGGGGAAGGGGTCGAGACCTCTGGGGCACGGATCGACAAATTACATCGTCGGACAGCGACTACACACCATTGCACTGTAGTTTACTCTCAATGTTCTTTGTGGGCAATCAAAAGGCTACTCGAGACGAACCGCCAGTCCCAAACCGCTGCTCCCAGGGAAGGGGGCGAGAGCTTCAGAGACCTGCAGTTCAAAATGTCCAGTCGTCGATGTCTGAGGAGATGGGCTCGTCGCTAATGCTCTCCGCACTTCCTATCTTCTTGTGAACCCCGCCTCTGTTGCTTTTGCTGCTCCCCCTCCCGCTGCTGTGCAGCCCCATCACCTCCGACGTGACACTATTTCTGTAACTCGGGAGCCCAAAAAGAACGTACGCGCCAGGCCACGGACATCGTCAGGTCGTCAGATCGCCCTCTTGTCACGCACGCTCACGCAGTGCGATCCCTCGCAAACCCATGTGAAGTCACTTGCGCGTACTGCTTCGTTTCTCTCCTGGTGACGTAGTCCCCTGTACCTCTCGACTCCTTCCACAGCGCCAGCCATTTACCTGGCTCAATTTCTGCTGAACCAGAGGCTCGAAGCACGCCCAGACGGTGGAGACTGAAAAAAAACTGCGGTGCCGACTTTCTGACGAATGATATCTGGGCAAAACCAATCAACATCAAATCGGGAAATCGGATCGAATCGGAATGCGCGTCGGATCGGCCTGCATCGGAATGGAGTCGAAATCGAATTGAATCGGCCGCGCCAACGCGCGGTCGAAACATCGGAATCGAATCGGATCGGGCCTGACGGAATCGATATCGAATCCAATCGATCGGATTTTCATCAGAAGCGTAACCACGAAAGAATGAAGACACACCTTCAGAGGTCCGCGCGGATCTCGTGGATTGGCGCTGGACACCCCCTTGCGGCGCCTGTGGCGCCGCCCCCCCGCCAGGCAGGATTGTCCCCTGCTGAGTCGTCATCATCCTCCTGTAGCGGCGCTCGATCCTCGAGGCCGAAACGGTGGGCGCCTCCTCCTCCTCCTCCTCCTCCTCCTCCTCCTCCTCCCTCCCTCTCTCCTAATCATCGATCCGCGCCCCACCGGTTTTGCCAGTCACTCGGGGGAATTAAAGGGAAAAGCCGCGGCCGAAAAACCACGTAATCTGATTTCTGGGTCTGGGTCGTCGTCCTCCTCATCGGGCGATTTTGAGTCCCCGCGCCTCCGCTAAGGCCCATAGTCGAGAGATCCTCCCGGCCACGCCGCCAATTTCGTTCTTGCTCTCTGCGCCCCCCAAGCAAAGGATGACGACGCCAAAGAAGGGCCACCCACCCGGGAAGGCGATTGAAGGTCGACACTCCCCCCATGGCCCAATCCCTCCCTGTTGTTGCCCCTGATCTTCCGCTGTGTTTTTCGGGCCACATCTCTGGCCTCCAACGGTCGTTCGGGACGATCCTGGCACCCCCCGAGCGCTGCCGGCGAGGCGCAAATGATGGAGACCACCCAGGATCTCGAAAAATTTGGAAGACCCGTGTCCTTTGGCCACCCATACCGATTCCAGCCAGCGGGACGCGCGACTTGCGCGACTCGTGCGGGCCAATCTTCCGACCAACCCTCCCGGTAAACTCATCCAGGCCGACCCTGGTTAGAGCCAATATTTTTGTAAGATGTGCTTCACCGACCCTCGCTTACCAGGGGTTATAATGCGTGTGAGATAATTGTCTGTCCCTCTCATCCTTTCCCACTCCCCCAGGGTCCTGGATCGCGTTTGGTTTGAGGGGGGGGGCCGGGGGGCACGAGCGCCAGCGCACCCCTGGGGCCTCCAGAGCCTCCAAATCCCGATCATTTGTGCATCCAAAATGTCCACAATTTCCTTTAAGCTTGCTCCAACTGGGCTCCAACACGCAAAAGAAGCCTCAGCGACACCCGCGACAGCCTCTCAAGAGGCTTCAAAGACGCTCCAAGAGGGCTCCAGACGGATCCCCACGAGCGTCACAAGGGGCAACGATCGTCTCAATGCCTGAAGACAACGTCCGCTCTAGCGCATCACGACGACCACGCAAATCGCCCAAGCGTTGAGCCTAAGCAACCTGGTCACCCTGGCGATCGCCCCCATGCGCGGCGACTGCGCCATCGGCTGTCCCTTTCCCATGCCTGTGTTAGCCAAACATGGCTGCAACCCTAACCCATATCAGCATGCACGACACTGTAGACCACAACGCGTCCCAGTACTTTCCGTGGGCTCCTCACTTCGTTCGGGCTGGGGGTCGGCCGAGTGGCGCATGCCTGTTGAATACATAGGATGGCCAAGTGATGTACGACAACACATTGGCTGAGACAAACCAAACAAACAACTTGGGTCGCTGGCTGCGGCCTGGCGGTCTCGACCCGACAGCGACAATGGAAACGGATCAGAGGATGCATTTTTAATCGTCAACTTCCCCATGGGGCCCTGCGACCCCCTGACATTTCTAAATCGTTTAGTAGGCTTCGGCTGTGTCTTCGGATTGCTTGAAAACCTGCATGCGTCGGCACCACACCCCGCCAACAGAGCCGCGAGGAGGGCCCAAACATAGCCCCAACGAAGCCCAAGGAGGGCCCCCCCAAACCTGACACACTTTGACAAACAAAATCGCACCCAACGATTCGTGTCAGGATCTGGTGCCCACCTGGGGGCACGAGGATGAGGGGGAGGAGGAGGAGGTGGAGGAGTAGGAGGGGGCACGAGGAGGAGGAGGAGGAGGAGGAGGAAGGGAGACGTCGCTTCTAAATAGACGGCACAGCTGCCCTGAGCTCGGCGACCCAAACGTGCCTCTGGAGGGTCGGAGACTCTTCTTGAGGCCGCAAGCACGAGTTTTCGTTTCAACATAAGAGCACCAATCTTTTACAGACGTGAGCGTAAGAAGAGGACCTGGGCCAGGACGCTGGTCCGCATTGCATCAGCACGGAGCCGTTTGCTCTCTCATCACAGCACCCAGAGGGCACCCGCCGTCAGCATGTCGGGCAGTGCAGGCAAGTGGACGTGTGGTGGATGTGGCAAAGCACGTTCAGCCCTGGCACTGGCGGTGTCGTTGTGGATCGGCTTGGTCCAGCAACCGCTGGCGCGCCTCACATCGCGCTGTGCAGGAGAATTATCGAAACGGCTGCCTCCCTAGCTCAGAAAGTTGTTCCAGCGCTCTCCTTCGAGGCCACTGCGTATCAGGATTGGCACACGTGGGAACCTCCTGCCAACGAGGAACAGCTGCCTCAGTATCGCAGGTCGGCCAGAGAGCGGACCACGACCCTAGCGAAGTTGGCTGTCGCCAATGTTCAGGCTGCCAAGTCCGACGGGGCAGAGCGCGCAGATATTGCCATGATTAGCTATGCCCTGAACACGCTGAAGCCCCTCGGACACCAACTTGCGGATGCGATAACCAGCTCATAGACGCGAGGCTGCAGACCCAGCAACTAGAGGAGATGGCCGAAGACCTCGAGGACAAACTATCGGACCATCGAGAAATATTTCAGAACCTGGAGCAAGCCATCCAGGACGCTTCCGTCAAGGAGGTTGCAGAAAAGGACCAAAAGATGGCGTCGGCACCCGCGGCACCAGTGGCTCCTCCTTCTGCTCCGCCACACATCCCACCGCTTCCGCCGCCAGCCTCTCGGTGCCAAGGGGCTGGGGACCACCAACTGCAGGTGTGGGGGCAAGTGCCAAGGTTCCTCAAATCGCTGCCCAGAGTGTGAGCATCACGTACTCGTCCGAGCAGCAACACACCCTGGCCACCACCATGCAGCTCTTGCTCTCGAGGCAGGACCAGATGGAGGTGCAGGTGTCCAACATGGTCCAAGGCAAAGGCGCTGCGGCCGCGTACCAGGCAGCCATGCAGGGGAAGGGCAAATGTGTTCAGGCCCATTCGTCGGAAACGAGTGCCACTAGTGCGCCGACGTCGATGCCAACAGGCGTTTCAATTGCTCCTGGCATAGGGTTCCCTGCACAGCCGCTTGCGGCGGTGACCTCAGACCCGTACATGCAGACCAAGGGCTTCTCGAAGGGCACGGGAGGACCTACTATGGCGGCATGGAACCCACCCCCTGTCGAGCACAACCAAGCCAATGCCCTGACATGCCATGTGCACAATCTGATGATGATGATGATGATGATGATGATGATGATGTTGATGATGATGATGATGATGATGATGATGATGATGATGATGATGATGATGATGATGATGATGCCCTCACCGGCAAGACACCGCGGCATCGGGGCAGTAGTGGATCTGCCAGCGATGCCTGCTCAGCTGGGACCCCGTCGCGGGGCCGAGCCGATCCCGAGCACCCAGACGGAGCCCACCCCGACGCAGATGTGGGGGCCAGGAGGAGGAGGCATCGCGTCCCAGGAGGCTACAGCCACATGGCGTGCAGCGGAGGTGAAGGCGGCGGAGTCAGCAGCGACCACTGGGAACATCTAGCCAGCAGCACATGGTGGCGCCGCTCTTGCCTTCAGAGATCAGTCAGCCTTTGACGCCTACTCAGCCTGTGCCGACTCAGGAGCTCTTGCCTGGCCCAGTCCGCTCTTGCGCCTGAGGTAGGCTTGAGCGGCGGAAGGGGCTTTCTTGCACAAATCGAAACCATCTATTCCCCCTTGAAGTTTCTCAAGCCTCTCTAGGCCGCAGGTATCACGATTGATAGGTTTTGACGGTCAGAGACGGCCATCGGGTTTGACGCCCCCCACCCTGGCGTGAAAGTCAAGGCGGTCGACGCCCTCAGGGGGCTCCCCAAACAGTCATCAACCCTTTTTGGGTGAGGCAAGGGTCACACAACACAACCATGTTACTGTGTCATGTGATGGCCTGTTCTGCCGTGATACTCCTCTCCATTGCCCGTTGCTGTGTTCAAAAGCATTGGACAGTATTCCATTGAATTTCTCTCTAGCATGTGATGCTGTACTATGTACAATTATGCTCTCGACGGGCCGGCGTAACGTCGTGACGCCTGGGCGACACCGTCGAGTTGTGGCCACTGTATACGCGATGTTGTGCTAAAGTGTGTGTGTGGTAGGGTCATGCCCCGATGAAGAATGAGACGATGTGTCCCTTAATGGTATGATGCTGACGGGCCGGCGTGACGACGTGTTGCCTGTCACGCCAGGAACATCGTCGTATCGATCATTGGTGTGACTCTTGATTCCTGTCGACGCTGACCAACATGTACGTACGGTGTACTAGTTCACGACATCCTTCTGCCCTCCCGTTGTCTCATTCATGAACGTATGCTCTATCATGCACGCTTCTGCCTCAATATGCTTTGGTACGTTCTGTTATACTCTGCCCTTCGGCACCATGTTAGGGCATGACTTGTTCTCTCAATTTATGTTCTAATATGATGTGTTCCGTGATGGGGTTGCCGGCCCGAAACCTACCAACGCCCCCCTCCTGGCCCCGGCACCCCCACCCCAGGAAAGCTCAGGTATTGGGACACCCCACACGACAATTTCTCGCCCGACACCCACCAACGCCCCCTTCCTGGCCCCGGCGCCCCCACCCAAGAGAGCCCAGTTCTTGGGACCCCCCCCCAAGAATTCCTCACCCGAAACCTACCAGCGCCCCCCTCCTGGCCCCGACACCCCCGCCCCAGGAGAGCTGTTCTTGGGGTTCCCCACGCGACAATTTCTCGCCCGAAATCAACCAACGCCTCTCTCCTGGCCCCAGCACCCCCACCCCAGAGGAGCTCAGTTCTTGGGATCCTCTTCGCGACAATTTCTCACCCGAAACCTACCAACGCCCCCCTCCTGGCCCTGGCACCCCGCCCCAGGAGAGCTCAGTTCTTGGGGCCCCCCACACAGCAATTTCGCGCCTGAAATATACCAACGCCCCCCTCCTGGCCCTGGCACCCCGCCCCAAGAGAGTTCAGTTCTTGGGGCCCCCCACACACACAACAATTTCGCGCCCGAAACCTACCAACGCCCTCCTCCTGGCCCGGGCACCCCCGCCCCAAGAGAGATCAGTTCCCGGGACCCCCCACACGACAATTTCTCGCCCGAGCCCGACCAACGCCCTCCTCCTGGCCCCGGCACCACCACCCCAGGAGAGCTCAGTTCTTGCATGGGACCCCCCACGCGGCAATTTCTCGCCCGAAACCTACCAACGCCATTTTCCTGGCCCCGGCACCCAACCCCAAGAGAGCTCAGTTAGTGGGAGCCCCCATACGACAATTTCTCGCCCGAAACCTACCAACGTTCCCCTCCTGGCCCCGGCACCCCCACCCCAGGAGAGCACACTTCTTGGGACCCCCCACGCGACAATTTCTCACCCGAAACCTACCAACGCTCCCCTCTTGGCCCCAACACCCCCACCCCAGGAGATCTCAGTTCTTGGGACCCCCCACGCGACAATTTCTCGCCCGACACCCACCAACGCTCCCCTCCTGGCCCCGGCACCGCCACCCCAGGAGAACTCAGTTCTCAGCACCCTCCACACGACAATTTCTCGCGTGGAACCTACCAACGCCCCCCTCCTGGCCCTGGCACCCCCGCCCCAGGAGAGCTCAGTTCTCGGCACCCCCCACGCGACAATTGCTCGCCCGAAACCTACCAACGCCCCCCTCCTGGCCCCGGCACCTCGCCCCAGGATAGCTCAGTTCTTGGGCCCCCCCACGCGACAATTTCTCACCCGAAACCTACCAACTGGCCCCAGCACCCCCACCCCAGGAGAGCTCAGTTCACGGGACCCCTCACGCGACAATTTCGCGCCCGAAAACTACCAACGCGCCCCTCCTGGCCCCGGCACCACCCCGCCCCAGGAGAGATCAGTTCTTGGGACGCCCCCACACGACAATTTCTCGCCCGAAACCTACCAACGCCCCCCTCCTGGCCCGAGTTCAGTTCTTGGCACCCCCCACACGACAATTTCGCGCCCGAAACCTACCAGCGCCCCCCTCCTGGCCCCGCCACCGCCACCCCAGGGGAGCTCAGTTCTTGGAACCCCCACGCGACAATTGCTCGCCCGAAACCTACCAACGCCCCCCTCCCCGCCCGAGCACCGCCACCCCAGGAGAGCTCAGTTCTTGGGGCCGCCCACACGACAATTCCTCACCCGAAACCTACCAACGCCCCCCTCCTGGCCCCAGCACCCCCACCCCAGAGGAGCTCAGTTCTTGGGACCGCCCACGTGACAATTCCTCGCCCGAAACCTACCAACGCCCCCCTCCTTGCCCTGGCACCCCCTACCTCAGGAGAGCTCAGTTTTCGGGGGGCGACAATGTCTCGCCCGAAATCTACCAATGCCAGCCCCTCGCCCGCCGACCTACTGCCGCCGGCTGAAGGCGGCCAGCCTCTGCCCTGCATTGCACTGATAGCGCGTGTACGCTTTGCGCGCGACAGATCAGCGCCGGCGCCCTGGCTGCCGCGCCCAGCGCTTCACACCGACCCCGACTTATGTCTTTTCGTTGCCGACGCGTGACTCCGCTCAGCCATTTCCTTCCTCGTGCGCTCTTCATCAGCGAAGCAGATGTTGCACCTTTGCTTTCCATCAGCCTTCTTCGCCGCTCGTTTGGCCTACCAGCTGCTGCATTCCCCTCTCCCGAAAGCGCCCTCGCAGGATGCGCATTTCAAACATCCGCGCTGCAATGTCGCGCCGTCAACGCAGCGCTTGCACTTAAGGTGTCGATCGGCCGCGCCGTCCCACATCCAATTAGAAAAACAATCGCGCCGCTGCTCCACCTCGCACTCTGCGCGTACCTTGACGCCCTCCTCGCCTCCACGCGTCGCTGTGCAGCTTCACTGCCAACGCAGCGCTTGCACTTGCGGTGTCGATCGGCCGCGCCGTCCCACATCCAATTAGAAAAACAATCGTGCCGCTGCTCCACCTCGCACTCTGCGCGCGCCTTGGCGTCCCTCCTCGCCTCCACGCGTCGCCGTGCAGCTTCGCTGCCAACGCAGCGCTTGCACTTGCGGTGTCGGTCGGCCGCGCCGCCCCACATCCAATTAGACAAACCACCTCTCCGCTGCGCCACCTCGCACCCTGAGCATGCCTTCGCGTCCTTCCTCGCCTCCACGCGTCGCTGTGCAGCTTCACTGCCAACGCAGCGCTTGCACTTGCAGCGTCGATCGGCCACGCCGTCCCACATCCGATCAACAATTTTTTACCGCTGCGCCACCTCGCAAAACGCGCAAATGATCGCGTCCTTCGTCGCTGCCATATCCCGAAGTGCAGATGCAACTTCTACGCACTTCGCGCATTGCATCAACGCGTTCGACACGTGAGCCACCATGTACTCGGAAAGCTCGTTTCTACTTTTGAAGATTCCGCATGTGCAACACACGCGCACTTTGTCCTCTTCGGCGCGCGCCTTCTCCTCCTTTCCTTGCAACTTCTTACACGATTTGCATGTGAGTTCGTCAATGCACTGCTCCGCGTTGGCAATTTCGACCCGCGTGCGCTCCTGGCCGCAGCGCGAACACTTCAGATGCCTCTTCAGCTCCTCGCACTCGAGGCACATCCCTCCTTTACATCGAGCGTTCCCTGCCTTATCCCATTGAGACTCCACGAAAGCATCCTCGTGCTTCCGCTCCTCGCATACGTAACACTTTCGCCTCTCGGGACAGTCAACGCAACGCCGTGACGTCAGCTTCGAGCTGTGGTGCTGGGATCTGCGGAATGCATCCTGGCCCCTCCACAGGAACCACTGCATGCACTGCCACGGCGTGCCCGTGCTCTCTCTGCCTTCCAAGCACAGGTTGCACACGCGGAGACCGTCGCCCCGGCCACACTGCCCGAGAACATACTGATTCTTATACGTGGCCGACGAGATGAGCACGCACTTCTCCGCAGGCATGAACTCCTTCTCGATTGCATCCCAATCCATGGGATACCCCCGCAAAGACTGCAACAATAATCCGGGCCGCTTTTCGCTCTTTCTGAGTGCGCGGCGCGCGGTCGAAAGGCCGAAATATCAACGTGTCCTCACGGCGGCGCGCTCGCGTCAGAGCCGCGTAACTCGACGACGGCGACGTGCCCCCGCCAATCATCAGATCCACGATGACACTCCACTTATATAAAAGTCTGTCTGGACCTGTGCTGAATGGGCGGTCGCCCCAAACGCTGGGGCCATGGGAAGCTGCCGCCGCTTCGCTCTCAGACGCGGACGCGGCCGGCCCTTGTCCACGAACCAATCTTGTCTCTGCGGGCTCACTGGGTGCAGGCCCGGCGCTCGGAGCCCCGGAATCGTCCACTTGCATTGGATTCTGCCCCCTGCCCTCGTCGACACGGATAAATATAACGTTCGGCGTCTTCTGCAAAATGGTCTCCTCCCCGGGAAACGCGAGCCGCTCCTTCGTCGCCACCGCGCACCCATGAATGCACGGTCCCCACGCGTCCCGGGAGCAGGTGCTTGTCCTCGCTGCGATCGACGTGATCGGCGAGGGCCACGGGCATTCCTTCCGCGATTGGCAGAAACCCATGCAGGTCTCCGCTCTCCTTGTCGTGGCGCTGCAGCCAGGCCATCTTTTGGCGCGGCAAATCCGGCCGCTCGCGCAGCGCGTCCGGAGCGGGGGTGTCGCGCGCAAGGATGTGCACCATCGGCTTCTCGTGCAGTCGGGCATGCTGCGACGCTCGGAATTGTCTCACTGCACGTCGTTCTTCGGGAACACTCCGGGGGCGCACCGAAACTTCGCCGCGCGCATGCGCGGGTCATCTGGACCATAGATGACGAGGCGGCGCCGTTCGCGTTCATGCCGGCACTCCTCACATTCCTGTCTGCGGATACCCTTCGGGGCCACTGAGCGCTGACAGCGTGCTCCGACGGCTTCCTTCTGCGAGACCCCCGCGCCGTCACGCGAGGCCTTGCATCTCGCGTTTCTACAGCCAACCTAACTATGGGGCCAACTCCCCGGGACACCACTATCACGCCCGTGCAAAAAGGCACGTGCGTCTTCCGTGAGGGCTCCTCTGCGGAACTCCTCTTGCGCGGATTTCAGCCAGGCATGGTCGCAGCGCTCGCACTCCACTGGCTCCGTTACTCCCTGCGCGCCTTCCTGACCACCCCCCCGCAGGAGAGCTTGCCCATGTAGCACTGGCGGGAGCGAGGTATACTTCCGAGCCTACGCGAGGCGCTCTGTTGGCACGTCTGCGAAGAACCCTCCGTCCGGAGGCGCCAGCTGCCAAACATCTCCGCTCAGCACGACGTTCAAACCGCCGAAGAGTCGCGGCGCTCCATCCTCCCCGCGCTTCTGGGCGCCCACGCCCCGCATAGCGCTGCGCAGCTGCTGGTCCACTTCGGCGAGCTGCCGGGCGCTGACCATGCTGATATCGCACTGAAGTTTCACGCCCCCCCCCTTCTCGTCGCCGCGCTTCACGGCGGGAGTGCCGCAGGCGTGATGCATGGTGTCTCCACCGAGCAACTGCGCCATGACTGCCTGGAAGGCCGTGATCCGGAAATGGACGCCAATCGCCCACTTCAATAAACATTCGAACAGCTCCTTCCGCAGAATAGGCAGCACGCGCGATGTCCCTGTGCCGGGCCCTCCGTGCACGCGCCAACGCAGCGGGTCACCCATGCCCGCGCCCCCCAGCGCCCCCCCGCCCAGCTCTCGCATCGCCCTCTGTGCTACCTGCTTCGCAATTTCGAACTGCTTCGCGTTGACAACGCGCCGGCCTGTGTCTTTGTCAGTCCTGAACTCCAGCTTCCTGAGCCATTCTGCCACCTGGCCTGATGTCGCCCCTGCCTGCGCCTCCACCTTCCCACTCCCTTCCTCCGCCGCCAGTCTGTCGGCGATTGATTTCTCTCTGTTGCGCGACGCCCGTGCTGCGGCCTGCACGGATTCCAGATCACAGATGACGGCTTTCGGCCACGCGTTTCGCACATGACGGAGCAACTTTTCGCTCGGGCGCTGGCCCCGCACTTCCTGGGCCACGGCCATACCTGCTTTCGAGTTCTCGCAATGGGAACATCCACCTAGACCACCCTCCAGCCCACCGTCTTCTCCTCCACCACTGCTGTCATCGTCGCCGACGTCCCGCTTCCGACCGCCGACGCGCGACTTCAGAGCCTCGTCCAGCTGGTCGATTCCAACCTCCAAGTCTTCGTCGCTTACGTCCTCATCGCTCCGCGCGTCCTCATGCTCCGCACCACTCGGGCGCACGCGATACACGCTCAGGAATTTTCCCACGTGCCGCGCAACCTCTTCCGACTGCACTCCGCCGTCCAACCGCGAAGCCACGGCGGCCTCCCACGTTTTCGAGCCCCGTCGCAGCGCGCCTGCGAACGCCACGTGATCGTCTGCCTCTGACTGCCGCAGCGTCCACGGGTGGAACTAGGATATTACAGCCCGCGCGGACCGCTCAGCTTCTCCATTTCGGCTGCGAGGCACCGGAGCCCCGAAGAACGTTGGCGACAAAGGCCTCTTGTTCCTGACAAGATCCCACGTGTGTCGCAGATGCCGGCATCCGTCTGCGTCTGGAAAATGCCACCCAATCTTTTCCTGCGTCGCCCTTCACCATGTAGTCCACCCCAGGCATTAGCTCTTCCGCCTGCCCCTGATCCCGACCATGCGCCTTCATTGTATGCCCCCCTGTCGCCGTCAAAAACGCATGGTGCCTGTCCCGATCGGCTTTGGCGCCCCTAATACTGGCAAGGTACGCCACGAGCACAGGCCTCCAATACGTCGCGAAGTCGCGCGGCGACGAGCGCCACAGGCCGCCCCGCTTCGGGCGAAGTCCGCACAACGTGGCCACGTCCCTGATCGTGACTTTCCGCCGCCTTGGGTTTCGCATATCCACCTCCGCAAACTGCGCTGTGCGCTCTCCGGTTGAGCCGTCGGACAGCCTTTCAACCGTTTCTACGTACTCGCGTCCGTAGAAACTGGTCGTCTGACAGGTCTTGATCGGCTCTGCCGACGTCACATCGTTATCCATGGCATGCGCTCGAAGATTCACACACCCCACCTGGCCGCGAAGGGTGCCCTTCCCGTAGGCGTCGCTCATGATGCACGTCGTCATCCGCTTACCCACGTAAATCGCGTTCTCCCCGTGCAACTGCTGGCTGAGCTTCTCGATCCCTTTGGAGCACTCGCGGACTTCATGGAAGGCCATAGGCTGCCGCTTCGTGCAGTAATCGCACGCGTACCCTGCCTGGGCGTCCTGAGCCATCTGGACCACCTGGAAGATAGCTGCGTTGTTTTGCTTCTGCGCACACCCCTTCCCGCACGTGCAGCTTTCGCTGGTGATCGGCAACCTGTGCGGCAGCTGCACGCCCGGATTGAAACGCTGCGCGGCAAACATTCATGGGTGTGTCCCATTCAGACTCTCATGGTTCATGGGCCCATGCAAACTCCCGATGCGGCTCCGCCTGCCTGCCTTCGGCATATCCAGCTGCGACGCCAGCCCTGGACAGATCACAGCCGGATGATCGATGAGCTGCGTCGTTCGTGGGAAATCGGCCTTACAGAGCTTCGGGATGTCCTTCCGACGACACGCTGGCAAGGGCACCCTCTCCCCCGTCTCTGGGCTCTCCAGTTGCACGTGGTGCTGCTTCCGCTCTTGAAGGTACTGCACATCCTCGTCGAGGTACGCTCCCTCCCACGCGCGCGCCTTCTCCGCCTCCTCCACCGGCGCAACTCCCTGCCCCGGCCTTCGAGTCTGATGCGTCGGACGGCACGCCGGCCCACATTCAGTCTTGTATTCTGGCCACGCGGCCTCCGCTCCTGCCAGATTCCTATTCAGACCGTCTGGGATGACACGCGCTGAGTACTCCCGACGGCAAACCCGCCGCTTGTACTCTTACAGCTGCTTAACAAACTCCCGCCCCCATCCGTCCGCATTGTTCCGAACGAGATCAAAGATTTTGTCCAGCGGCGCGTGCTGGCGCAAACGCTGTACGAACACCTGGCAGTGCGCATGGAGCGCGCCCGTTGACTTCTGCGCTTCGATGGAGACATAGCACGCGCCCACCCTGCCGAACACCCCACCTTCCGGTGCGGCGTTGCTGCCGAACAAGTCCTGGCACGGCGACATTTGCTCAATGGTTGCATCCAGGGCAGTTCGGACAAGTGCGCACTCCGAGAAGATGCCGCATCGTCGCGTCCACAATCACACGGAAACGTTCCACGCTTGCCATCGGACCCCGAGCGAGCATCTCCCAGCGCTCCGCCCAGGAAGGCACTTGCGACAAGATCGCCGCCAGCGGGACTTCCAAACGTGCATCATCAGTCTCTGGAGCGACCTGCGGCCACTCCCGACCCCCAGCTGCCCGCGACGCATCCGCGTCGTTCGCCGCTTTGTGGGCGGGGTCACGCCGTCGCGTCCGCGATAACCGCGCCATGATCAGATTGTGCCCTTCGTCGGGAGAGAAGGTGACGAAAATCGGCACACCGTACCGTGCGCGGAGCGCGTTCCTTTGGAGACGCATGACCCGTCGCGTCTCCTGCGCCCGTGGTAGCCGCCGAGACGCGTGCTCGATGTTCGCGAGCAACTTGTGGGCCGCTCTACCGCGTCCCGGGACGTAGCGCACATTCGTCATGGCTCCCATGACCCATTGCTTCTCACCGTTCACGTCCTGGTATTTGCCCGCCAATGCACGGTGGATCTGCTTCGCCCCTTCGCTGATTTCCTCGGGCGTCATTTGCGCGTCCACGCCCTTCGGGTTCGCAGATGCGCACGCAAACCACGCCCTGCTGACATCCACCGCCGAACGAGACACAAAGCTCCACGACGCGAGCCCGAAATACCAATCGCGCGACAATTGGCTCTCCACGCGAAGACCCACAATGCGAACCCACAGCGGCTTCTCCACCCGCGGTGCCTCTTGAGAACGCCGAGATCGTGGACGCTTCAAGAACGATGGCATGTCGGGCATGCCTGTGCAATACTTGAAAACGAACGCAAACGCCACGCCGAAATACCGCGGTTCGAATTGATCCATCATTGCGTTCCCCGTACACACCCGCAAACGATCCACTCGTTCTTTCCTTTCCAGCGCCTCCGTCACCAATCTCACCTCTTCGTTCTCTTTGGCCGGTGCGACATCGGGCTCATTTTCAGGCCCCCCTGCGCGCGCGCTTCTCTTTGCGTTCTTGGTGCTCCGACTCGCCCCCGCTGTCCTCCGTGGGCTCGCTGGTTCCGTCTTGCTCGCATCCCGGCGACATCCTCCGTGCAAAACTTCGCAAGGCTTCCACGCGCTGGGCATTGAGATCTCCTTCATCGAAGCTGCTCTTCTCGAGGGCCACTTAGTTGCCTCTCGTCGCTTCCAGGATCTCCCGCTGCTTCCCCCGTGCCGTCCGGGCGCGGAACTGGCGTCGCTGCTTTCTGCATCTGCATCTCGTCCAGCGCATCGTCCAGCGGCACCATGCGCATAATCTCCGGCGGCGCATCATGCTCAGGAAGCTCCGTAGCCTTCTTTCGGACCTCTTCCATGCACGCGCGCTGATACGCTCGGTGCCCACGCATCTTCACCCCCTCGATCAGCCTCGCGACCACTCCCCGACGGACCAACGCCTGATGTACGAACTTCGCCATGCTCACTGCCGTATCGTCGTCGCCTCCGGACTTCAAAATCATCGACGCTATGTCCGCCACTTCGGCACCGGTCCGCGGCGCCGACGGCGGCCTCGCCTTCGACGCCCGTCCTCCAGGGCGCCCAGCTGCGCGAGTATGTCCGTCCACGGCATCGGAGAGGACGTCGCGCTCCCGCGAGCAGCCATCCGACGCGCGTTGTTCCCCGCCTCCATGTCCAAGGATCGTTCGTTTCGATGCCGCTCCTCCCGGGCGAAACGCGCCATCGAAGTCGCGCGCGCGGACGCGCAGATCATCTCGAGCAACGTTACTTTTCCTGCGGATAGCTCTTCCGGCGAGTAGAAGGTCATCATGCCATTAGCAAGAGCTGCAGGTGGCACGACCGCTCCTCCTCTCGGCCCAGTCACACCCGTTCGGCATTCCTCGCGCAGCGGCGCCTCGCAACGATCGCATACCGCATTCCCTTCGCGCCAGGATTCCGCGCTGCAGCGCAGGTCTTCGGGGCAACACAACACCTCCACGGGCCCATTCAACACTCCTCCGCGCGATCCCGCAGATGCACGTCGCTTCCTGCCTGACCGCATCGATCCACATAACTGTCTACAGACAACTGCTTTCTGACGAACGAGCCAGGCAGTCCGAAGATGCCATCCAAATTCGGCGACACCTTCTGCCGCGTAATTGGATTCCCCTGCCGCCCTTCCACGTGAGGCAATTTCCGCGCGCGCACCATGCAACCCAGAGAACACATTGCCCCCCCCCCCCCCCAACCCTTCTGCATATGCACGGAGACAGCGCTGGTCAATTGCACATGCGGCGAGAGGAGCCCCTCGACGCACCTTCCATGCCAAGACATCGTTGTGCGCCGACAGGTAGCGCAACTCTTCGCTCTTCTCGTCTTCGGCAGAAACGCAAACCAGCGAGGTTGCGATTTCCTCGAGCTGCGCGCGATGCTCCTGCAGCAAGTGCGCGCACAGGTCTGCGCCCAAAGCTCCATGCCAAGCGCAGGGCTTCCATCCGTCCTCCACCCCGCGTTTGAAGGAGCAGCGTTTCCTCGGCAATCCTACTGCTCCGACCGAGTTCGGGACTCCGTCACACAGGGCGGCCCCGTGCGCCGAGACAGCTGGCAACGTTGGCGCGTCCTTCAAGTGCTCTGTCGCGACTCTTTCCAAATCCCCCCCCTTTCCGTCGCGGGTCGTCGGGCACTTTTGCAGCGCGGACCCGGTGCACGTGCACGGGCGCGTCTGCATGTCACCGCCGTCGCCCTTCTGTGTAGCGCTGGTGCCCGACGTGGCGCGCGTTCCCACCGATGCGCCGCCCGAGTCGGCAGGGCCGCCGGCTCCCGGCGCTGCAGCGTCACCGGGCTTGGTCTCCCCTGTGAACCGCGGTCGCTTCGCCCTCGCGTCGGCTTCGGTGCCTTCGGTCTGCTCCGCACTGCCCCCGCTACTCTTTCGGACTTTGGCGCTCGTCATGCCCGGCGCGGCCACCGGCGACTCCAGCTCCGCGCTTTGCCACGCTGGTTTGCGCGTCGTGCTCGCAGTGTCCGCCCCAGTGCAACTGTATACCTCGAGTGCCGCAACCTCGTCCTCAGCGCGCGCCTCCTCCACGCACGGCCACGCACCGAGAATGGGCCCTTCCCCCTCGAGCTCTGACCGGGTAAACGACATGGAAACTCCTAGTCCGGTCGCCTCCAGGAGCCCGTCGAAGCGGGAGCACGTGCGCAGGATGAACTGGTAGGGCATCGCTACCACTGCCGTGCCGTGCCGGGCCAACGCGAATCTCATGACCTCGCCAGCATGGACGCCGTGTCGGAGATCGCCCTCATGCGACCCCAACGCCAACCATGCATCTCCGACGGTGCGCAGATCATCCACGCACGCTTCGCAAGCGACACGGCGCCCCTCCTCCGACGCCAACGAGTGCTCACACCATCCCAAACGGGCCAAGAGCTGAAAGATAGAGTCCGCCAGGGGCGCGCCAATTCCGTGTCCAAGACCACGCCCAACGCGGCGGCCTGATCCTGCCATGTCCTCAGCTCGTTCATCGTCGGTCTTTGCCTCGAATACCAACGCCCCCATCAAAAACTCAATGAATTTCACCGTGCGGTCTTCCACCACGCGGCGCCGATCGCCCGCGTCGCGAGCGCCCAGCAACTCTTTCCGCGCGACACTCCGCCCTCGCCACTCACGCGCCCACTTCTCTCTCATAACACGCAGCAGTGGCGCCGCGTCACCCCGCACTCTCCACCAATGCGCGTGCAGCTCTGTAGGCGCGAATTCCAGACCCGGAATCTCCAGCGCTTCGGGCTCTTCGCACGCACCCCGCAGAAGACGCAATGCGCGCCCATCAGCTTCTCGGATGACGCGCACCGGTGCCAGGATATCACCAGGGAAAACATGCGCTGCTCGCTCTCCATAGCAGGACCATCGAAGCCCACAAGGCCCAGGGCACTCTGGAGGCAAGCAGGGCGTTTCTTGACATGGGTTTCCACTGTAGCGCGTCTGAAGTGCTTGCTTGGGTTAGGTCGGGCATGCCCCCCTACAAGCAGAATTTGGGCGGAAGAAAAAACAATCTAACAATGCTCCCAAATGGTCAAAACATATTCAAACACATCGTCCCATACTAGTTTTTGATTATTTTTAATAATCCTCCTGTAGAGGAGCATGCCCGACTTACGTCTGAGGGCTTCCCTGGGCCGTTTTCGTTCGAGCCACCCAAGGGCCTGCAGGAGGAGAGTACCCCCCTGGCTGGAAGCAGCTAGGGTGGCCCATGGATCGCTCGAGAGGGGGGGGCAAAACGCCACTGGACGCTGCAAAAAAGACCACGAGCAACGTGAGAACACTACCACCCCAGGACTGCCCAAGAGGCCTCCAAGAGGGCCCCAAGACGGCCCTCGAAAGCCCAGGAGGCGCCCAAGACGGCCCAAGAGGACCCCAAAACGGCCCCAATAGTGGCCCGAGAGAGGGAACACCAACCGAACATCCGAGCGCTCCGCCCCAAGAGGCTCCCAGGAGGCACCAAGAGGCACTCAAGAGGCTCCAAGAAGCTCCAAGAGGCGCCCAAGGGACCCAGCAGCGACCCCAAGAGGCTCCAAAACTGCCCCCAAGAAACAACAAAACTGCATCCAAGAGGCCCCCTAAAGGTCACCCTCGAAATCCCGCCGAACATTCAATAGGCTTCACACCCGCGACCCAGGCTCAGTGGCGGGATGGGCCGAAGGCCATTCGATCCGCCGCCCCCTGCTTGCAGGGGTGCACGGCGTGCTGGATGTTTCAGGTTTTGGTTTTGGTTCTTTTTCTAAAAGAACTCCCCAAAGGGGTTCGGCCCGTCCCGCCGGCCACCCGTAATTTTCCCAAAATCCGTCTGTCAATGCCTGTGTTGCCCCAACTTGGCCCAAGATGGCATCCAAGACGGCCAAGATGGCCCAAGATGGCCTCCAAGATGCTTCCAAAACGGCCAAGATGGCCTCCAAGACGGGTAAGATGGCTCCAAGATGCACCCAAGACGGCCCAAGATGGCCTCAAGATGGTCTAAGACGGCCCAAAAGGCCCGCAAAAGGCCTCCAAGACGGCCCAAGAGCCCTCCAAGACGCCCTCCAGGAAGGCCCGAACAGGTTAAAATCATTGATTTCCTTAGGTTTTTCAAGGATTTTGGCATGTTCTTCTTTTCAGCTCTCCGACGGCCCAAGACGGCCCAAGAGGCCCCCAAGATCGCCCAAGAGGCCCCCAGGAGGGCCCCATGACGGCCCAAGCGGCCTCCAAGATGGCCCCACGAGGGCCCCAAGACAGCCCAAGAGGCCTCCAACACGCCCAAGATGGCCTCCAAGACGCCCTAGATGGCCTCCAAGACGGCCCCGAAGCGCCCCAAGAGGGTCCCCCGTTGGCCCAGAAAGGCCCCCAAGACGGCTCCCGACGGCGTCAGACGTGCCAGGAACCCACCAAGATGGCCGAAGTTGGCTCGAAGCTGGCCCAAAAGGGCCCAAGAGGCCCCCAAGAGGGCATCCAGGAAGGCCAGAAGAGTCAAAAAACATAGATTTTCCTTAGGTTTTTGACGGATTTTGACATTTCCTTCTTTTCGGCCTTCCGACGGCCCGAGACGGCCCAAGAACCCCCAAAGATCGCCGAAAGATCGGCCAAGAGGCCTCCAAGACGGCCAAGATGACCTTCACGATGCCCACGTGTTCCCCGAAGACTTTCCAAACCGATTCGGGGAACACATGGTCCGATGGCTTGGCAGGTCTGGCCTCAACGTTCGGCCACTTAGGCGCTTCCACAAAGGCAGGGGGCGGCGGTGATTCGCCGTAGGCGTCTTCGATAGAGAGGAGTCCGAAGTGCAACAGAGAATCAAGAGTCCAGGGGGCGCGGCTCAAGCCTGGATGTCCCGCCTGAACTCTTCCTTCCTTGTTCGGAAAGGCAGCCCGACAACAAACGAATCCGCCGACCCCTTGGGGTTCGTCGGCGCGTGAAATGCCCCCCCTCCCCAAACCCCTCCCCCGGGGGCCCGGTCCGGTCGATTTGGGAGGGGGGGTCCGGAAAGGGCCGGGCGGGGCCAGAGGGGCCATCCGTCCCTAAAATAGTGGAAAAACACATGGAAATCGTGCGGGGACTCCTGTGGTGGCCTCGACATGGTTCTGGATCCCCAACGAGCGGTCCACGACGCTCACGGTGGCCCACAGACGGGCAACGAGGCGTCCTGGATGGCACAAGGAGGTCCCCGCGAGCCCCCCCGAGGGCCTCCGAAATGGGTTTCCAAAAGGTTCCGAGACGGAAAAAGTTAGCCCATTCCTTTCGTGAATCGCACATTTGTCGTCAATTCGGTTTTGGGCCTTTCCGATGCATCCGACGGCCCGCGAGGCCCCCCAACCCAGTCCCAAACGGTCCCAGAAGCTTCCCAGAGGGTTGCCCCCATACCCCTGGAGGGCCCCGAGACGGGCTCAGAGGCGTCCACGACGGCCTCAGAGGGCTCCGAAGACGGTTCCAAGGGCGCTCCAAGAGCAGTCCGAGAGGGCCCCAAGCTCCACATGGTCTCCGGGCGGCCCCAAGACGGGCCACGAGGCGTCCTCCACGGCAGAAGAGGTCCCCACGAGCCCCCCAGAGGGGCTCCGAGATGCGTTTCCAAAGGGTTCCCGGACGGAGAAATTGGCCCATTCCCTTCGTGAAACGCACATTTTTCATAAAATTGGCTTTGGGCCTTTCCGATGCATCCGACGGCCCACGAGGCCCCCCAACCCAGTCCCAGACGGTCCCAGAAGCTTCCCAGAGGGTTGCCCGCATACCCCTGGAGGGCCCCAAGACGGGCTCAGAGGCGTCCACGACGGTCTCCGAGGGCTCCGAAAACGGTTCCAAGGGCGCTCCAAGAGCAGTCCGAGAGGCCCCCAAGCTCCACATGGGCTCCAGGTGGTTCCAAAACGGGCTCGGAGGCGCCCTCGACGGCAGAAGGTCCCCACGCCCCCCCCCCCCACAGCTTCCGACATGCGTTCCCAGAGGGTTCCGAAACGGAAAAATTGGCCCATTCCCTTTGTGAAACGGAAGTTTTCCACAACTTCGGCCTTGGCCCATCCCGATGCCTCCGACGGCCCAAGAGGCGCCCAAAGCCACTCCCAGACGGTCCAAGAAGCTTCCAAGAGGGTATCCCACATACCCCTGGAGGGCCCCAAGACGGGCTGACAGGCGTCCAAAACGGCACCAGAGGGCCCGACAACGGCCCCAAGAACGACCCAGGAGCGGTCCGAGAGGCCCGCAAGCTTCACCTAGTCTCAGGGTGGCCCACAGACGGGCCACGAGGCGTCCTCGACGGCAGAAGAGGTCCCCACGAGCCCCCCCGAGGGCCGAGAAGCGTTCCAAGAGGGTTCCGAGACGGACACATTGGCCCATTCCCTTCGTGAAATGGTTTGTTTTCACGAATGCGGCTTTGGGCCTCTCCGATGCATCCGACGGCCCACGAGGTCTCCAAACCCGCTCCCAGACGGTTCCAGTAGCCTCCAACAGGGACTCCCACATACCCCTGGGCCCCAAGGCGGGCTAGCAGGCGTCCAAGACGGCCCAAGAGGGCTCCGAAAACGGTCCCAAGAGCGCTCGAGGAGCGGTCCGAGGGGCCCACGAGCTCCACATGGTCTACAGGTGGCCCAAAGACGGGCCACGAGGCGTCCTCGACGGCAGAGGAGGTCCCCGCGAGGCCCCCCCAGGGCTTCCGAGATGCGTTCCAAGAGGGTTCCGAGCCCCCGCAGAACGCACCAAGACGTCCAAGAATCCCCCACGAGGGCCTTCTCAACAGCCCAAGAGGGCGTTCAGACGGGACACGAGGGGCTGACGACGGCACCAGAGATCCCCGAAGACGGCGCGCGCGCGACTCGCGGTCAGATTCCCTGCAACGTGCGTTGTTTCCCGCCGAGCTCGTCGATCGCCTCCGCCGGGCGTTTCGGCGGTTCCCTCCGAGGGGCCCGTTCCGCCTTGTAGCACGTGGCGCGCACCACAGGAGTGCCTCGGAGGAAATAGTGCTTCTTCTGGTCTTTCGACAGATGGCAGGCGTCCGCGAACGTAGGTTTGGATCCGTCCGTTTTCCGGGGGCATGCGGAGCACTCCAACCTCTTTGCTACCTGTCTTTGCTCGCGGCACGCTCGGCGCACCACCGAGCGATGGCCCGAACCCTTCTTGAAGAAGTGCTTCACTTGCTCATCTGTCAGATGCGTCGTCTCCGTGAATTGTCGCCCTTTCCCATCTGCTTCTTTCGGGCGCGCGGAGCACGTGGGCACTCGCGGCTGATTGCGTTCTTCCTGGCACGTGCGGCACATGACTGGGCGATGGCCCGCGCCCTTCAAGCAGAAGTGCTTCACTTGCTCATCAGTCAGATGCGTCCTGTCCGCGAACTCTCGGCCTCTCGCATCTGCTTCTGTCGGGCGCGCGGAACACCTGAACACCTGGGATCGCTTGTGGTTCGTTTCGCAGTCACGGCATTTCACTGGCCTATGGCTCGCGCCCGTTAAATAATATTTCCTAACTTGCGATGTTGCCAATTGCCCCGCGTCCGTGAACTCCCGCCCTCTTCCGTCGGCGTCTTTTGGGCGCGCCGAACACCTCAGCGGCTGTTGCCGACGTGCGCCTCGTCGACCACTGTTCGTTTCATTCATGCACTTCGCTTCCTTCTGCGATTGATTCCACTTGTTCCATTGCAGAGCCCCCCCCCCGCGCACTCCTTGCAGAGCTTCTCCCCTGCGCCCTGCGTCGCGTGCTGATTCGCCGTAATGTCTGCCTCTGTCTTAAGGAATTCACAACAGTCCGCGCAACGGATCTTGAATTTGTCTTGTACATTCTCCTGCCACTAGAGAGACTCTTTCCGCGACTTCCTCCGGGATGGTGGGCCTGCGCGCCTGTCGCATTTGCTTGTCCGCACGAACACTCTGCTCCTTTCGGGTTCGGCCTCCGCCACTCTGGAGACCATCTCGGCCCATAGGTCACAAGTCGTGCACCACTTCTCCCCTGCTCCTTCAACATCTTCGTGCACTCGCAGCAGAAGCTCGGCCCCGACTTCGCGCCGAACTCCGTCGTGCTGAATTCAGTATTCTCCTTCACCTTGCGACACTTCCCGCATGTTTTCCGCGGCGTCAACCTCTCCTCGATGTCGGGCCACGGCGACGCTTCTCCCCGCAGCTTCGGTAACAACGACCTCGTGCCCTCCAAGTCTCCCTGCGTGTGCGGCTGTCTCGAAAATGGCCGATATATGAGCAGGCCCTGTCGAGTCTGCACGCGCGTTATGGCCGCGTAGCTCGACATCCAGCTCACGTTTCTGCCTTCCTCCAAGTCCGCTATTGCCGCGTCGAGCGTTCGCCCTTGCGCTGCGCGCGCCGTGCACGCCAGCCCAGGAGAAATTATAAACTGTCTCCGTCGCACTCCCCGCGCGGGCTTCTTTCGATACGAGTCCAGATGCCACGTCCGAGCACGAGGGGCTATGGGATACAACCCGGGCCCCGGCATCACTTTCAGCGTCCACTTCCTGGCGTGGAAGTCCAACACGATTTGCCATGGCATCTTACGCAGGACCCTCGACGACACGTCCTGCACGTCTTCTTCTTCTTCATCTACCACCCATGAATGTATCGTCGCGCGACACCCTCGTAGCAGTTGCTTCTCTGATCTGTCCAAATGGTCCGTCAGTACAACTGGCGTGCCCACGGCAAGCGGAAACCATCCTGGCATGTCTGCACAGGCCTTGTCGTGGTATCCGAGCCACCGCACTTTGTCTGCTGAGGTGTGCGGCCTTTCCTGGTACGTGGCGTGCGTGGCCTTATCCCGCGCATAAACCTACGAAACCGGTTTCTTCCGGCACGCAGCCCAGTCCACGGCCCGCTGCCGCGCCACCTTGCACTTCGCATGCTTCGACGAATTGTGGAAGTGCGAACCGTTCGTCTGCGGCACTGGTGGCTACGAGAGATCGACGCTTTCTTTCCTCTGCAAACCGTCCACACTCCAGCCCGTTGTCCTTTGCGATAGACGCCACGTTCTGCATGCAGGATAGCGAACCACACATCGGCTGGACATGTAACCAAGACCCTGGAACGTCTGTAGGTTTCCCATGCAGAAACTAGTGCGTCCTTTCGGTCAGGGCTCCCCGTCGGCACTCGTCTTGTACTGCCAGGAACCACTCGTCCTTCTCTTCCAAACGCTTGCACTCTACCAATTCCGTCATTCCCGCCACGGACCCTGGCCCCTCGCCCCAGAAGATGTACTGACCATGATCTTCTTCGGCGCCTGGCGCATACTGCCTCGCCTTCCGTGCCCATGACGTCGGAATTGCATTCAATGGAGTTCCGCCAGGGGGTTCCAATTGGTAGAAATCTCCGCGGGATAACATATTGACACCTCCAAAAGGACGGTCTACCTTGTCGGCACCCACCTCCCCTTGCCTCGCTGCCGACATCACGGGCCTCAAGTGCGCATCCAGCTCTGCAAGAAAATTTGCACTGACCATGCTGATTTCGTCGATGATGAGCCAACGCCACTGCTGAATTCGCTTCGCTGCCTCTACTTTCTTTGCACCTGGCTCTCCGAACTTCTTACCGGATTCCGTGCTGGCGCCGTGCGGAGTCATCCCAAACGCGGCGTGCAACGTGTGCCCATCCAGAATGGACGCGTTCGTGGCTTGTAACGCAACCACTTGGAAGTCCAGACCGTGCCCCCAACCCATGACTCCTTCTAAGACGTGTTTCCGTAAGGTCTCGACCACAAAGCTCTTCCCTGTGCCTGGGCCTCCGCACAGCATCCAACGCAAAGGGCTCCGAACTGCCGATTGTACGCTCGTCTTCCTGACACTCAGCGATCATCCTGTCCATGACTTTCTCTACGACTTCCCTTTGTTTCTCACTCATATCTACGACGCGGCCGCTGCGCCGCCGCAACTCCTCAGCGCCGCCTGCAGGAACCTGTCTCACTCTCCCCTCCTCAATTTCGCCACCCTCCAACCCGTCGCCTCTCGTCTTTGTCTGAGAGGCCCGAGCATGTGCTTCCCGTCGCTTCAACTCTTCATCTGTCACCTCTACGCGCAAGTCTGTTCTCGCCCGCGCTCCTCCATGGCTCCTTCCATCCCCGCCCGCCTCTCGGCCCCGCGCGCGCGTCGATGTGGCCGCGGCTTCGGCACTCAGGCGACGCGCCTCTGCAACGGCGCCTGTCGTTTCCCTTTATCGCCCTCTCAGCGCGCGCCCCCAACGTGCACGCGCCGCCGGACGCCTTCGTAGAGCTCGTCGACGTCCACATCTTCGTCACTGAACAAGTCATCGTCGTGCTTCCTCCCAGCGCCATCCCCCTCGGGACGCATGTCGACGACGCTCGTGTAATTCTGCACAGACCTCTTCGATTCCTCGCAAGGAAGGCCGCCATCCAACCACTCACGTGCGGCTTGTGCCAGCGTCTTCTCACCAGTGCACCACTCTGACACTCTCGGTACCCCGTCCAAATCTGTGTTTTGCAGAGTGAACGATCGAAAATCCGCCATCAAGATGAGCGCGTTCCTATCTGCTTCCCCTTGCCGATGCTTCGGCTGTGGTGCACCGTGAAAGCTCGGGTTCCGCGGACTCTCGTTCCGAACTAACACCCTCTTGTGCCGTGTCGTTTCCACGCCTTCAACGTCAGGGAACGCTACCCACGCGTCGCAGCCGTCGCCGCGAATGACATAATCGATCCCTGCCAAAAGCGGTGCTTGTCCCACTTCCCTCTGCCGTGCCTCCCGGACCTTCGTCTTGCCGCTCGCCGTGAGTATTGCGAAATACTGACATTCATCCTCCTCGCCCTCCGCGTCTTCCTCGACCTCCTCTGCCACCTCTTTCCTTTTTCATTTCTTCGTGGGCCACTTTGTCATTTCGATACGCTATTATCGGAAAAAACTAATACACAGAAAGGTACCGTAGTTCTGGGGCCCATTTGGCATCCAACGGTCTCATGCCGTACAGGTATGCTGGATTGTTTGATACTACGCGCGGTCTCTTTGCGCGCCTACCATCGCGCTCCACATGAACTCTGCCGGGGTCAGATCGCTCCGACGCCACCCCACACTCTTTTTCTACCATCCTCACCGCGTCAAACCCAGGGACCATTGCTGTTCGACGTCTTGATACCCTCCGCAACTGTCACGTCTCGCACATCCGAGTGCGCGCGCAGGTTCACACTCTCTTGCGCGGACCGCGCGATCCCTTTCCCGTACATATCCGAGAGTAGCCGCGTGATGTGGCGGTGCGCCACGTAGGAGGCGCTCCGCCCTTTTACTTTGCCCGCCAACGCATGGTGCCCTTTTGTGCACTCTTTCACCTTGTTGAATGACGACGTCAGACGCTTCGCCCCATAGTCGCACGCATATCCTGCCTGGGCGTTCTGCGCGCGCTGTGCCGCGAGCACGATATCTTTTACCTCCGCGCCGTCCCAGCACCTCTCTGCGCAAGCGTCCCCGTCATGCGTCTGCTCCAAAATTGGGAACCTCATAGTCGCCCCGATACGCGCCCACGATGCGCGCCCATCCTCGCACCCCTGGAGCCCGCCGCATGCGAAACCACATTCGCCAACCCAGACCGCAAGGCACGATTCTGTCGGCGCAACCGTGGAGTGAACTGTGGAGGAGCCGCTACCATCGAAATTTGAACCACAGCGGCACTGAAACACACTCTACGACATTCGCGAGACGTTCTGTCGGAGGAAAATATGCATGCCAAGGGATCTACCGCCACACGACAGAACGTGACCATCCTCGCGCCCCTAGCGTCGACCGCATACAGAAAACACACCCGCCAACTCAGCCAGCAAGGAACAATCCTGGAGCGGTCATTGAGGGCTCCCTTTTTTTGTTTGATGCTCGACCTGTCTTAAGCCTCCCACGCGCTCGCGTTGGGTCGAAAAAAAAATCCGCCCGAGTTTTTGTTGTAAAAACTGGCTTCGAAACCTCCACCGCCGCGCGCTGGGACAGCTGCGCGTTGCGAGTTCTGGCTCGCATGGGTTTTGTCAAAGATCCCCTGCAATGTTGCGGCTTGGGCGGGGCAGCGATCCGCCTCGCTAATCCCTTCCCTTCTCTAACGCCCCCTCATCCCTCCCCCTTTCGCCGTGCGTGCATCGCGGGGCCTCAACTTGCGGGCGCATGATTCCGTGCACGGGTGAGACTCGCCGCCGTGCGTCGGCAATGCGGCATCAACCTGCGCTTGCAAGACGCTGCGCACTTTCTTCGAAAAAGATACCACACAAGAAACATCTGAGGGGGGACGCCCCCACGTATATAGACATGTGTCTATATTTGTATATATACATATATACACACATATACATATACATGTGTGTGGTTGGCAGACACATTTGCGCATGTATATGCCTACATACATGTATATATGTATATGTATACAGTTCAGCGCCTGCACTACTGAACATAATCCTGCGTTGAGGGGGGGGCGCCCCAGTACCATCTGATTGTACATATGTCCATCACTGCACACGCAACAACGAATTGAAAGCTGCTCGTGGCTGGCAACAGGGCGCGTTGCGGCTCGCTGCTCCCCAGTCTTCGGCCCCGTGGTGAGCATAACCCGATGAGGCGGGAAGTTGCTTGGTTTGCATCTGTGCACCCGCGTGCCCTGCTGCTTCTATAACTCGAGCAAGCGCGGGTCGCTCGCGGAAGCCCCGAGACAATCCGCTTCAAAAGAGGCCGCGGGGGAGCCCTCTGCAACGAACAAGGCAACGCTGAGCAGTCCGTCCAGCGGTTTTGTCGACCACCGAATCGACCACCCAGGGCAGAGCAGCAAAGAACCACCATCTCGCGGACATCGTCAGGCAACGTGCGGGCCATGTCAAGGATGTTGCGGGGCCTGTAAATGGCGCCGCCCCAACCGGGGCACTTCCGCAACCAGACCGTAAAATTCGAAACCACCTGGTCGGATATCTCTGCATCCAAATAACACCAAACAGCAATGAAGAAAGAAGGAATCGGCATCCAGAATTGCAGGATTGGGCTCCGCGGGCGTGCGGTTATGCACTTGCAGTGCTGGGATCCGCATGTCGCTGGTGCCTGAATAGCTATGGGAGAGAAGATGGGAAGGGGGGATAATAATCAACATGGTATGGACTTGGAACACCGCCCTCATTGGATGGGTCGCTCTCCTTCGGGTCCCGAGAACATCCACGTTCGCGATGGACCGAAACTTCAACGCGCTTGCGGGGATATCGCCTAACACTCCCGTTATGCCGAAGGAAAAAACCGCGCGTGTTTTCCTATTGTTCTGCAAGCTTCCACCGCCGATCGCTGGCACACCCGCACGCTGCCATATTGCTCTCGCGCTCACCCCCCCGGACCCATGGCGAGTAAAAGCCCCCCAACACAGGCCGCGAGACGCGAGTGTCCTGGCGCGTCCTGAATGGGATGGGGGGAAGCCGCTGCCGTCGGCATTTTGACCACAACATCACTGGAGCAACCCAGCCCCCCTCCCATACATATATATATATATATATCAAAATATATCCCAGTGCGACCCTACCTAGGAGTTGGAGCCCATAGGACAGCAGCATTAGTAGTAACAGTAAAGCTAAGCTAAAGCTAAGTTGAAACTAAGCTAAAGCTAAGCTGAAGCTAAGGTGAAGCTATGCTGAAGCTAAGCTGAAGCTAAGCTGAAGCTAAGCTGAAGCTAAGCTAAAGCTAAGCTAAAGCTAAGCTGAAACTAAGCTAAAGCTAAGCTAAAGCTAAGCTAAAGCTACGCTAAAGCTAAAACTCCCAGGGGACTGGGGGAACCGCTCCCAGGGGACTGGGGGAACCGCCCGGGGCGCTTTCCACTGCCCGGCCCCTTTAAGCAAAGAGAGTAAGAACCCTTCTAGGCAGAGCCTAGGTAGGGAAAAAACATGCTGGCGCGGATGGGCGGGAGAGGGGGGCCTCGCTGCCAGACGACAGCTGCCGCGCGAAACGCGCCCATCCTCGCGCCCCTGGAGTCCGCCGCATGCGAAACCACACTCGCCAACCCAGACCGCAAGGCACGATTCTGTCGGCGCAACCGTGGAGTGGGCTGTGGAGGAGCCGCTGCCATCGAAATTTGACGCCACAGCGGCACTGAAACACACTCTACGAAATTCGCGAGACGTTCTGTCGGAGGAAAATATGCATGCCAGGGGATCTACCGCCGCGCGACATAACTGACCATCCTCGCGCCCCTAGCGTCGACCGCGTAAAGAAAACGCACTCGCCAACTCAGCCAGCAAGGAACAATCCTGGAGCGGTCATTGAGGGTGTCCTTTTTCTTGGTTCGATGCTCGACCTGTCCAAGGCCTCCCACGCGCTCGCGTTGAGTCGGAAAGAAAGCCGCGCGTGTTTTGTGTTTTTTCTTTTTGCAAAAAAAAAAACTGGCTTCAAAACCTCCACCGCCGCGCGCTGGGACAGCTGCGCGTTGCGAGTTCTGGCTCGCATGGGTTTTGTCCGAGATCCCCTGCAATGTTGCGGCTTGGACGGGGCAGCGATCCGCCTCGCTAATCCCTTCCCTTCTCTAACGCCCCCTCATCCCCCCCCCTTTCGCCATGCGCGCATCGCGGGGCCTCAACTTGCGGGCGCATGATTCCGTGCACGGGTGAGACTCGCCGCAGCGCGTCGGCAATGCGGCATCGACCTGCGCTTGCAAGACGTCGCACACTTTCTTCGACAAGGATGCCACATTAGAATATGAGGGGGACGCCCCCACGTATATAGACATGTGTCTAATTGTATATACATATATATAAACTATATATATGTATATATGTGTGTATATATATGTATGTATATATATATATACATATGTATACATATATAATATATATATGTATATATATATATATAGATGGGGGCGCCCCTGTATCATCTGATGGTGCATATGTCCATCACTGCACTCGCAACAACTAATTGAAAGCTGGTCGTGGCCGGGAACAGGGCGCGTTGCGGCTCGCTGCTCCCCAGTCTTCGGCCCCGTGGTGAGCATAACCCGATGGGGCGGAAAGTTGCTTGGTTTGCATATGCGCACCCGCGTGCTCTGCTGCTTCTATAACTCGAGCAAGCGCGGGTCGCTCGCGGAAGCCCCGAGACAATCTGCTTCGAAAGAGGCCGCGGGGGAGCCCTTTGTAACGAACAAGGCAACACTGAGCACTCCGCCCAGCGGTTTCTCAACCACCGAATCGACCACTCAGGGCAGACGCCCGCGCCATATCCGCCTGCGGCATCGAAAGAACGCGGGCGCCGTCGGGCAACGCGCGGGCGAAGGATGGTGTCGGGCGTGTCAATGGCACCAGCCCGACCAGACAATTCGGAACCAGGCCGTAGAATTCGAGGCCCTTGGGAGGGTATCTCTGCATCCAATAACACAAAAGAAATGAAGAATGGAACAATCCGCATCCGGATTTGGCACGCAGGGCCTTTGGCTATTCACTTTCCGTTCTGGGCTCCGCGGGATCTGCGGTCATGCGCTTGCCGCGCTGGGATCCGGAAGCCGCCGGCGCCTCAATAGCTATGTGGAAGGAAGATGGGAGAGAGGATAAGCATCTCTCTCTCTCTCTTTCTCTCCCTCTCTCTCCCCCCCTCTCTCTCTCTCTCTCTCTCTCTCTCTCTCTCTCTCTCTCTCTCTCTCTCTCTCTCTCTCTCTCTCTCTCTCTCTCTCTCTCTCCTCTATATATATATATATATTCCCACGCCCTCGCCAGCGCGTGGTCGCGGTCGCGGCGAGGCAGGCGAGAAGCCAAGCTCGGGGGAGGAGGGGGGGGGGGAAGAGGTGGGGGAGGGGGAGAAGACGGGGGGGGCGGCGGGGGCAGAGGGGGGCGAGGAGGTGGAAAGACGCTGGAAAAGGAGTTGCACCTCGAGCCAGCCTCACTCCACGCGTTTCGGATCGCCCTCCTCGGATTCCAAGCCCTTCTCGTCGCCTTTGGGATCCTTGCAGGGCGGTGGGGGCTGAGAACTCGCCCTCCCGCGCGGGCGCTGCAAAATCTTGCGTTCGATGTGATCGGACAAGCACGCCTTCACAACCGCCTCAAGATAGCCCACCCGACATTAAGTCAAATACAACTTTCTTCAGCTCACGGTTCTGCCTCGCGGATTCGCCCATGTCTTTTGCCCCCTGCAACATCTCCAAGTTTGAGCGGCTGCATGCTGTGCACGTAGCCTCCAGCGCTGACCGCAAGCAATCCTCAAGTCCATCGTCCATGTTCTTGTCCTTGCATTTGTCCTTGCCTGCGCCTTTCTCTGCCTGCAAGTTTTCATTGCCTGCGCCTTTCTACGCTGGTGGCGAGCGGGATCGGTCGCGGGGGCCATCGGGCATCGACAACAATGGTTTCGAACGAGGCCCTGACATGCGCGCTGGGCGCGCCGAGAGTACTCGAGCCAATTCGGTCACTCACGGAAGGGGTCTGAGAATCAACGTCATATGGAATATCCCAGCCCACGAGGTTCAACTTTGGGGCATCGCCCTCGTTAGTTGTTTTCGCTCTCTTTCGGCGCCAGAACGTCCACGTTCGCGACTTGTCCGATGGCCTCAACACGCGTTCGGGCACGGCGCCCTCCAGGACACCCCCGAAATACCCAAGGAACAAAAACCGCGCGTGTTTTTTTTTCCCCTCATCTCAAACCTGCCACCGCCGATCACTGGCACGCCCGCAAGATGCGAGATGATTCTCGCGCTCCCTCCCCAGGACCCAGGGAAGGAGATCTCTCCCCAACGCAGGCCGCGAGACGCGATTATTCTGGCGCAACCTTGGAATGGACTGCGGGAGCGCCGTTGCCATCGGCATGTTGACCACGACAGCAATGGAGCAACCCAGCAAATAAAAACAAGTGGTTTCTGATAGGCGGGAGAGGGGGCCCGCTGCCAAAGGGGCAGCCGCCGCGCGAAGCGCGCTCGCCCTCGCGCCTCTGGAGCCAACCGCATGCCGAAACCACGCTCGCCAACCCAGACCGCAAGGCGCGATTCTCTGGGCGCAACCTTGGAGTAGACTCCGGAGAAGCCGCCGCCATCGAAATCTGACCCACAGCGGCGCTGAAGCATCCCAACGATTTTCGCATGGACGTTCGGAGGAAGGTCTGGGTGCCAGGAGATCTACCGCCAGCCGCATGCAGAAAGCGCATTCGATAACCCAGCCCGCAGGGAACAATCCTGGAGCGGCCGTTGGGGCGTGGACTTCTTTTGGGATTGATCCCCAACGCGTCCACACTCTCCCACGAGCCTCTGGAGATGCAGCCCTCCAGGAGGCACTCGCGCTGGCGGAAAACACCGCGCGTGGTTTTTTTACTGGATTCAAAAGCTCCACCGCCGCGTGCTGGGACATCCGGCACTGCGAGTTCAGCCTCGCATGGCTGCTTTGTCGGAGCCCCCCTTCCACCGTTGCGGCCTGGACGAGGCAGCGCCCCGCATCACTAATCCCCCCCTTCTCTAAATCCCCCTCATCCCTCCCCCTGCCCCCCCGCGCGCATCGCAGAACGTCAACTCGCGGGGGCATGATTCCGTGCACGGATGAGCCTCTCCGCACTGCATCGGCGAAATGCGATGTTTACCTGTGCTTGCAAGACGTTGCACAGTATCTTCGAATAGGCTATCACAAACAAACATATGAAGGGTACGCACCCACGTATATATATGCATATATATTCATTGATCGAGGAGAACGTGAATACATATGGAGTACATGTATATTTCTATCTATATTTACGTATGTATAAACGTATACATATATATATATATATATATGTTTATATATACATATATACATATATATAGCATACACGTGCCTTTACATATATAGATACATATACATCCATGTAAAGTCGGGAAATATTGGCATTCGCTGCTCGAGGCGAACTAGTATAAAGATAAAGTTCAAGTCCATCGAGCATGGCCTTGCGGCCAACAAAACTACGAAGTGCCTGTCATGTAGAACCTGTGGTCCCAGATCCTGTGGCCATCGATCCCGACGAAGCTCGCCGTATAGGTCGCCCAAGTTGTACCTGGGGTCCAGCCGTGGAACCGATCGTTGTACTGTAAGTCGCGGATGTATACGAACTCGTCGTTGTTCTCCGCAATGTACATCCAGCACTTGACGTAGTAGCTCCAGTACCTTGGGCCCCACTGGCTGTCCTCAAGGTTCTGGCGCCACCACGTTGCGTGGTCCTCTTTCGTACGCGCCCGCTTGGAACGCGGGTAATTCAAACCCTTGTTTAATCTGATCGGAAAAGCAAACCTTCGCAACCGTCTCCAGGTACCCCACCCAACATGTTAAGTCCAATACAGCTTTTTTCAGCTCGCGGTTCTGCCTCGCGGATTCGCCCATGTCCTTGGTTGCCTGCGACATCTCAAGGTTTGAGCGGCTGCATGCTGTGAACGCGGCCTCCAGCGCTGACTGCAAGCATTCCTCAAAACCGTCGCCCGTGCTCTTGTCCGTGTCTTTTCCCTTGCCTGCGCCTTTCTCTGCCTGCAAGTTGCCCTTGCCTGCGCCTTTCTCTACTGGTGGCGAGCGAGATCGGTCGCGGAGGCTATCGGGCATCGATGCAAATGGTTTCGAGCGCGGCCCTGACATGCGCGCTGAGCGCGCGGGGGGCACTCGGGCCAAATTCGACCACTCACGAGAGAGCTGCGAATCGTCGTTGTCCTCTTCCTCGCCCTCCTCCCCCCCTGCCTCCTCCCGCGCCCTCTTTGGCGCGCGCACGCCCCGCTCTCGATATCTCGCGCTGCCCGTTGCGAACGCGGAATCTGCCGCCGCACGACGGAACGCGACCATCCTCGCGCTCCTGGCGCCAACCGCATGGAGAAAGCACACTCGCTAACCCAGACCGCAAGGCGCGATTATCCTGGCGCGGCCGTTGGGCGTGGATTTGTTTTGGCTCGGTGCCCGCCCGGTACAAAGGCCCCAACGCGCCGCCGTGAGGAAGCCCGCCAGGAGACGCGCCCGTTGGGCCGGAGAAGAGAAAAAAACGCGCGCGTTTTTTTGCACGGCCTTCAAAACCTCCACCGCCGCACGATGAGACATCCGCACGCTGCGAGTTCACCGTCGCATGGCTCTCTTGTCGGCGCCTCCTACAATGTGGCGACTTGGAAAGAAAAGCGCTCCGCATTGCGCATCCCTCTCCGTCTCTGAACCCCCCTCGCCCCTCCTCCGTTCCCCATGCGTGCGTCACGGCAGCTCAACTAGCCAGCGCATAATTCCGCAAACGCGCGTGGGCCTCGCCGCCGTGCATCGGCGAAGTGCGATGTCGACCTGTGCAGCAAGACGTTCCACTGCATGTTCGACAAGGGTACCGTATGGAAGCATACGAGGGGGGGCGCCCATGCGCATTCCTGCGATGTGGGGGGCCGCCCCTGTATCATCTGGATGTGCAAAAGTGACGCTGCACACGGGAAAAAACAGATGGAAATCTGCTCGTGAAGCGGCGACAGCCACAGGCCACTGGCCGAACGCCTGCCACCGCTGACGCACTACAAGAACCCCTCACTAATCCGTTTTGACGGCGCATTCGGCTCCTCCTGGCGCTCGGGGCCGCTCGCAACGCTAGACCTCGCAGCCGCGGCGGCGTCGCTCATCTGGGACAGGCTGCCGGCGATTATCTTCGGGTCCTCTCAGACCGCTTCGAATGGCAGGGTACAATGAGCAACGTGCAGGATGAAACCGCAGGATCCAACACTGGACATTCTTCACTATTCCGTAATCCCCCTGTTTGGCATCAAGTCCCTTTTGCATTTCTTTCGGTGCCTTCTTCCCCCGTAGGACACCTCCCTCCGTCATGTATCCTTCATCTTTTCTTCTGCCCCATCCTTCCTCCGTATTTCCCGCCCTCCTTGTGTCGTCCTTCCTTCTTCCCTCCTTGCTGGCCCTTCTCCTCGCTGTCTTTTCCCATCCTTCCTTTTCTCATTGATATGTCCCCCAGCCCCTTTTCAACAAGGATGCCCGTCTCCGCCGTCGGGGCCGAGCCGATCTCCTGGGCGATCTGGGTCGCCATGGCCTCGAACCCTCCAGGCGGCAAGCCTGGAGATGCGCCGTGCCAGCTCGCCCACTTCTGGCGTTCCTCGCTGGGCTGCAGTTCGCTCAGAGTTCGTTCAGAGCCCGATCAGACAAGCAACCAGAAGAATAAAGAGAAATATCGAGAGGGAAAGAGGACAGGAGACAACACCTAACACAACAAGGGGAAATACATATGGAACATCAGAAAGCGAATGAGTTCATAAACCCTAATCTCCTTCATCGCACCAGCGAGGGCGCCACGCTTCTCCCCGCCCTCGAATCCAAAACTGACGCCGTCCTGGAAGCCCTGCGCGTAGGCACTGTGCCACACCGCAGATTCGCTGGACGTCCGCGCTTTTGTCACCACTGCCGCTGTTGCACCCGTTGCTGAGCCCGTTGCTGCTGCATCTGATGGGGCCGCTGCGTCCGCGGAGGGCGCCGCCGCCGCTGCATCTGCTGCTGCTGCCGCCCCCGCTGCATCTGAGGCTGAGGCTGCAGTTCGTTTTGGGCGCTTCCTTTCCGGAGGACTGGGAGTCTTTGGGGCCCTTGGCAAGCCCTGGGCCTTGTGGTCAGCTGGCGGCGGCGCGGGCGGCGCTGGCACAGGCGCTGGTGGCGGCGCCTCTGCTCGCCCGCCACGCTGCCCATTTGACAGAAGCCAAGTCGACGTTGGCCGCGCCAGCGCTGGGGGCGGCGGCGCTGGGGGCGACGGCGGAAACTGCGGAACTGCCCAGTGCAGCTCACCGCGCGGCTGCCCGAACTGTGGTTGCGGTGGCGGATGCTGCGGACATGTTGGCTGCAACTCCACAATCAGCCGCGCTGATTGTAGTTCTGGTGGTGGCGGATGCAGCGGGGGCTTCGGCTGCCGCTGATCGCGCTGGCTCGCTTTCTCTGGTCGAGGTGCCTGTTGTCTCCGAGGCGATGGCTGCAGCGATGGTGCCCTGTGGCAAGGCGCTTTCTTTTCTCGTATCGGCTGTCGCTGCGGAGCCACTGGCTGGGGTTGGGGTTTCTGCTGCTGCGCAAGTGCTCGCTGTGGCTCCGGGTGTGGCTGTGGCTTCGCTGTCTGCGGCTGCGCCGAGCGAGTGCTCCCAGTCGCTGCAGACGACGCCCACGGGCCCCGGTTCTCATCGCCGTCGGCAGCAGCAGCGCGCGGCGGGAGTGCTTGCGCATCGGCAACGGCTGCCGAAGCCGACGCCGACGCGGCGCCCGGCGCCGCCCCATCGCCCATGCGTCGCTACTCCCGCGGGGGCCAAAAAAAGGCGCTCCTCATGGGCTGCGCGCTGGAGACACAACGGTTTCGGCATTGGGAAGTTTCTGAAGGGGGACCTGCGTCGAGCATGGCGTCGTGACACATCAGCGCTTGCCGCGCAGAAGACACAAAAAAAACGCACGTGCTTTTGTTTTACTGGTCTCGCAAAGTCCACCGCCGATCGCTGAGACCTCCGCGCGCTGCGAGATCATTCTCGCGCGCCCCCCCCCCCCAGGGCCCATGGGGGGAGATCGCTCCCCAACGCAGGCCGCGAGGCGCGATTATCCCGGCGCAACCTTGGAATGGACTGCGGGGGCGACCCTGCCATCGGTAGTTGAAGCCACAGCAGCACTGGAACAATCCTGCAAGAAGCGCATGGTTTTCCTGAGGCGCGGGAAAGGGGAGCCTCGTTGCCAAAGGAGCAGCCGCCGCGCGAAACGCGCCCTTCCTCGCGCCCCTGGAACAGCCGCATGCAGAGCACATTGCCACCCCAGACCGCAAGACACGATTCTCTCGGAGCAACTTTGGAGTAGACTGCGGAAAAGCCGCATTCATCGGAACTTGATGTCGCAGGGCACCCGATCACCCCAACGAAACTCGCATGGACGGTCTTGTCGGAGGAAGGCCTGGCTGCGAAAGGATCTTGCGCCGAACGAGCGTGACCGTCCTCAAGCCCCTACCACGACCGCATAGAGAATGCGCACTCACCACCAGGCCGCAAGGAGCGATTATCCTGACGCGGCCATTGGGTTTGGACTTGTTTTGATTTGGTCTCGATCTGTCCGAAGCCTCCATCCAAAGCGCCTCCGAGGATGACGCCCTCCAAGAGGCACCCCCGTTGGACCGGAGGAAACAAAGAACGCTCGCGGTGTTTTTACTGGCTTCAGAACCTCCACCCTGCGCGGTGGGACGTCCGCGCGCTGCGAGATCATCCTCGCGCTGCCGTTGTCGGAGTCCTCTTACAATGCTGCTGCTAAGCAGAGACAGAATCTGCATCACTAATCCCTCCTCCTTTTCTGAACCACCTCATGCCTCCTCCTTCCCCCATACTTGCGCCGCAGCAGCTCAACTCGCCGACGCTTGATTCCGTGCGCGCGTGAGCCTCGCCGCAATGCGTCGGCGACGTCCGATCTGCACCTGTGCTTCAAGGACGTTGCATTGTATCTTCGACAAAGAAAACACACAAGCCAGCATATGAGGGGGACGCCCCTACGCATGTATACATGTATATATAAATACGTGTATACATGCACGCATCTGTATATATATATATATCTATATATATACACTTGCGTTGCGGGGGGACGCCCCTGTATCATCTGGATTATATCTGCGCATGCCCGGCGCGCGCAAAAACTAATTGAGATCTGCTCGTGACCGCTGTCGCTGGCGCCTCATCATCATCCGCTGTAGCTGGCGCCGAATGAACACACCACGAGCCAATTCTTGAACCCAAAAACACGCTGTCGAATGGCACCGCGCAGTGCCACCTCTGTGCACGCATGCCTGCCCATGCTATGTACGCGTGTGTGTACAATATAAGATTGCATGTGCTTCTGTATATATACACATATGTTTGTGTATATATATACACGATCATTAATACATACAAACGTACCAAGTTGCTGAGGGTGGACCTGATGCGAGGCCGCAGCAACCGGCGGCAATTTGGCGCGGCGACATGGGGGGCCAGTGCACAAGAAAAAACCACGCGCGAGATAGCGAGAGCCAGATTGTGAATGCTGCACGGACCCCCCCCCCACCCAAGGCCTTCCCAGATATCCCAAGGGGTCGGCGGTGTGGCGTAAGCCCATGAATCAAACATACGTCGCTGAATTGGGGTCGGCGGCAGAGGCGGCAGCCTTTCGATATGATGTGTTCCGTGATGGTGTTGCCGGCCCTGCTCAATATAGTGCAATATGACATGACATGTTGATATGGTTTGCTGTCCTGTTCTGTCGTGGTTACTCCTCTCCTCCACTGCACTACTGCCGTTCCTGTATTCAAAAGCGGTTCAACCATGTTCCATGTTGTAGCGATCTGTCATGTTATGCTCTATTATGTCCTCTTCTGTTGTCGACGGGCTGGCGTGACGTCGTGACAGCTGTGACGTTAGATGCGTCGTCTGTTGCGATGCCCCTCTTAACCTATAGGTTGAGTATGCAGTGCTGTGCTCATAGCTGTCACCATATGGATGGAAACGATATGGTATGATCTGCGTTGCGGCACTATGGTTTTGAATGACATGCTCACGAATTATGCTATAATATGCTCCGTTCCGTGATGCTGTTGACGGCTCGGCTCGGTACAATTTGTTATGATCTGCCCTGCTAAGATTTTTAGCAATGCTCTGGTACCTTGCTGTGATAAAGTTTGTGATGCTGTGCCATGATCTGATGTGTCCTACCATCGTGGGTGGTGTTACGCTCTGATAGATTAGCTTATGTTGTGGTATGCCGTTTTATGTTAGATCGTGTTATGTTATGCTATTGAATGTGATGCTATGTTCGTGGACGGCCCGCGACATGCTAGTATGTGGCGATATGCGATACTGTCACGTTATGCTATGTTATGCGATGACATGCAATGGTATGGGATGTTCTGCCAAGGTGTCTGATGGTTTCCTCGGCTATACTATGTTGTGTTAGGCCGCCTTCTGTTATCCCATGCTTTGATATGATGTGTTATGTATGTGATGGTGGGTCATGCTCGTCGTTGGCATGATGTTGCTATGATATGATCTATCATGTTATGACATGATCGTGTTATGTTATGTTATCTTCGCGTGTGACATGTTGTGTTATAGCGTGTTCGCCACTATGCTCTGCTGTCGTCGAATGATATGTTTGGTGACGCTGTGTCATGACATGCTATGTTATGACCATGTATCTTATATCATGCTCGGTTATGTTACAGTATGTTGTGTGATATGTATGCAGGGTGGGAGTGGCCAGGAGGTCTGTTCTTAACATCTAACGACCCTTGCCTGTCCAAATGGGAACAACGACCTTCGAACCGTGTGGGGTGGAGACGGAGATGCAATCCCGTGTCCATGGAAGCGAATATTCACCATCCTACTTGCACCCTCGGCCGTAGATGGCGTAAAATCCTTCCTGACCATGGCCAAGCATGTACTTGGCCAAACATCTGGATGCATAGAAAAACCGCCTTCTGCGGATCCGTATCCCCCTCCTCGTTCTGTCCGCAATCCACGTCACCTGCCATCCCCTAAATTCTTACCAAATCCAATACCATGTTGGCATATGCCAGCGAAATTTCAGGTCCGGGATGTATCCCGTCGCAATACAAGTCTTCAACGGGTTGCCCTTTTTCTTTAGAGGATTGCATCATGCGGTCGACCATGTCATGGAAATGTATCACAGAATACTTGCCAAATAAGCGATCACCATTCGTCTGAGCTGCGATACACTCCTGCATGATGTCAATTATTTCAGCTGTCTGGCCGTAAAATGGCTTCGTCACCGTTGGCGCAGTGCGGAAAGCTACACGACTACTTGGGTAGGTAGCGGCGACGAGGCCCATGTGCGACTTGAGCCCTCCATTGCACCATTGTTGAAGTTCCTTGGATGGAATTGGAAATGAACTCTGGTTCGTCATGCTGATGTCCCCACCATTATGCTCCCACCATTTGCTCAAAGACCATAAAGAATCGTCCACCACAACCAAGTCGGGCTGGGCGCCCATTATGGACTGCGTGAAGATCGGGGCGTGTTTAGTGATACGCCACCATGCCCACTAGCATGAGGAGGCGCGGGTGACTGCCCAAAACTGCCTGGTAGGGTTCCTGTAAGACTTCCAAGGGTTGCCCCCTTCCGCCCACATTTGGCCACGTATACTATAACACTGTCACCCCTCCCGTTACCCTGGTAAATTACTTCAGGCACGCGCTTCTGAAATCACGATCTTCTAACAAACAATGGCTCCGCGCTCCCGAGGCATCCTCCTTTCCAGATTCTGTGCATCGGAGCTACCGATGCCACGACCCCTCGCAGAAACAAACTGCGCTCCCGAGGCCACGATCCCTTCCGTAAAACAATCGGTCCGCCCTCCTGATTGTCCAAGACGGTAGAGGCAAGCAACCAACGCCACAAGTATTGCCCAATCTGCCTCCAAGACGACTCAAAACGGCCCCAAGGATGCCAAATGTGACCTCAAGACGCCCCCAAGAAGGCGCAATAAGGCAATCAAATCTTCCGCAATAATACGCAAAGCCCGAAGAGGCCCAAAACATATACCTATACGACCACCTTTCCGGTGATAAGGAGGTCCGGGGGGGGGGAACAACGTCTCACTCGATCAGTCTCACTCGATCAGTCCCACTATCGATCTCACCATCGATATCACTATCGGTCTCGCTCGACCGATCTCACTCGGTCAATCTCACGATCGATTCCACTCGATCTATTTCATTCAAACGATCTCACAATCGATCTGACTATCGATCTCACAATCGACCTCACTACCGATCCCACAATCGATCTCACTATCGATATCACAATCAACATCACAAGCAACGCCAGCATCATCATCATCAACAGCATCGTCATCGACGTCATCAATATCATCAACATCTTCAGCATCATCGGGACACCATCCTCATCATCCCCTCTTCACCATCATCATCAACATCCTCATCACCATCATCATGATCATTATCGGGACACAACCATCGTCACCATCATCATCATCAACATCATCATCATCATCATCCGGACACCATCATCATCATCGGAACACCACCATCATCTCATCACCATCATCGCACCATCATGACCACGAAGAACATCATCAACATGATCACCATCGGGGCACCATCATCGTTAGCACATCATCATCAACATCATCACCAACATCATCATCATCATCGGAACACCACCATCATCATCAACACCATCGGGACACCATCAACATTATTATATAACATCAGCATCATCATAACCACTGGGCCACCATCATCAAAATCATCACCATCACCTCATCATCGTCGTCATCATCAACCCCATCATCATCGGGACACCATCTTCATCACCATCACCATCAACAGCGTCATCATCAACCTTATCATCATCATCGTGACACCATCATCATCAACATCACAATCATCAAATCATATGCTCATCACCAACATCATCAGGATCACCAACATCATCATCATCATCATCGGGGCACCATGATCATCATCATCAGCAACATCATCAACATCAACATCATCAGCATCATCATCATCATCATCATCATCATCATCGGGGCACCATCATCACCACCATGACCATCATCATCATCATCATCCTCATCATCATCATCAGCAACATCGTTAACATCATCAATATCATCGGAACACCATCATCATCGCCACCATCACCATCATTATCATCATCGTCAACATCATCAACGTCATCATCATCATCATCATCATCATCATCATCATCATCATCATCATCATCATCATCATCATCATCATCATCATCGGGGCACCGACGGGACACCAGCGGGACACTGGCGGGACACCGCGCGCCACCGGCCCCCGAGCGGGACACCGGCGAGACACCGCGGGGCACCGGTTGCCGGAAGGAAAACTTTTGGTCCTGCCGTGCCTCAGCTACAGGAGACTTATTTCTCGCCCGCCCACGCAGCTTCGCCTCGCCCGCAAGCACGGCACGCACGAACACGAAACCGAAACCGATTTCCCGGTAGAGGGGCTCTCCGTTCCACTTCGATGTCACCCCCTCACCTCCGATTTTACACTGGTGTTTACTAAGGCGGCTTCACCTTTTCGGGCTTCTTTCAGCTCCTGATACCCTTAGAAGCCTCCATAACGGCTCTAAGACGGCCCGAGAGGGTCACAAATAGTAGATCAAATAGCCGAAGAGACCTCCAAGAGTGCCCTACCGGAGCCCATGAAAGGACGGAGGAAACTTAGGACGAAGACGATACCAAAACACCCTCGACACGACGCGGAATAATGTGTCAAATGTTACGGCTCTCCCAAACCTGTGGATACGAGATGTCATGCGATACGGTTTTCTGTGCGCAACCCGAACAGTCGCCGAGTCGACACTGAAGGGCCTGGGCTGGCACGGTGGCGGGACTTCTCGCAAGCAACTGGATAATATCATGAGTGCTCGGGTGGTGTTTCATATGTTTTCCGTCAAGGGCTTTGTCATATAGCGAAAAATATGGCGGCTCGCCTGAACCAGGGTGAAATAAGAAAGCCGTCGTCAAATTCCCTACTTTACAGAATTGTCCTTCGTAAGGGTTCCCATGCAATTTCGAACCAACAGATGCACAAAACGCAATAAGTGCATTGGCATCCAGACTGCAACCTAAAAACAGAACTGACTTTGACGGGAGACTCTGGGATAGATATTCGCTCACAGATGCCACTCTTTTCTGTGTACCAGCCTTCATCAAATTCAAGCCACACTTCTCATGCGACTGTGGGGTGTGGCGCAGGAGCTCATGCGACAAATTCGCAAGCGCTTCGTAGGCTACGTCGTTGAAACTCAGGTCAAAAAACGAACTCGAACTATTGCCACCCGGAATCGAGTTCAAGTCCACTCGCAAGGCAATAGCTGCAGGCCATAATACTATGAGCAACGACACAAGCATAGGTCGCAATTCACTTCCACTTGCTACTGGATCGGGTGACGAATATACGGTTCCAAGGAGTGTTGAGCCGAGACGGCTGGATGATCAAAACGAGAAATATAATAAGGGCGATAACAATTAACGTTCTGGTGAGACCGTGCTTGCGAGGAACGTGTGAACTGGTACAATGGGTGGCGGCAACTCGACGCCACCCGACGCCACTTGAAAATTCACAAGCTTGCCAAAGATGCGGTAAGTCTATGCCGCCTGACGCCAGTGCGTTTGACTCCAGCTCGCTCGGCTGGGACGCGAATCGAAGAAATCATAACTGCTCTGGTTATCCTGGATTCCTAGGATGTCTCAAGCGAAACAGGCCTGAGCACTTCGCGAAAAACATCTAGGAACCCTGGGTTGTGAGAACGTCTCAGGCGAAACAGGCCAACGCATCTCAAGTCAGGGCATCTGACAGCCCGGAGTTCCAAGGATGTCTCAGTCGCGAGTATCTCGCGAAAGGCATCTTGGAACCCATAGGTGTAAGGACGAGTGAGGAGAAATGCTCCAGAGCACCTCACGTCAGGACATCTCGGAGCTTGAACGTAACTGGATCCCCACCAACACTCGGCTGGCCCGCGCCAGAGGTGGCTTTGGATACCGTTCGCTTGATTCCCCAAACAGCTGTGTTGACTGGGGTTCTGTTCGGATGTGCCGCGCTGTGCTGCTAGCTCTGGGCGACGATATATTCGCCCACACTGCTACATCCGCCGCCCTTCAGAACATACTTTTGCATGAGACATCCTCACGACTCTGAGCTCAGAGTTGCTCCGACCTGAGGTGGTCTGGCTAATTTCGCCTGAGACATCCTCTCAACTCTGGGCTTGGAAATGCCATGACGCATGAGATATCCTTGCAACTCTGGCCTCAGAGATGCCCTGACCTGAGGTGGTCTGGCTAATTTGCCTCAGACGTCCTCCCAACTTTGGGCTCCGAGATGCCGTGACCTGAGTGGTCCAGCCCCTTTCGCTCGCAACTGTGAGCTCAGAGATGCTCGGACCTGGGGTGGTCCAGTCAATTTCGCCTGAGACATCCTCGCAACGCTGACCCCAACGATGCTGCGCGCGAGGTCGTCTGGCCAATTTCGCCTGGAACATCCTCGAAATTCAGGGCTTCGAGATGCCGCGCGCAGGGTGGTCTGGCCTGCTTCGCCAAAGACATTGTCGCAACTCTGCGCTCAGAGATGCCCTGATCTGAGGTGGTCCAACCCGTCTTGCCTGAGACATTCTTGCAACTCTGGGCTGAGAGATGCCGTGACCTCGCGTGGTCCAGCCCCCTTCGCCTGGGACATCCTCGCTGGGGTTCCGAGATGACCAGGCCCGAGGGGGCCAAGCCAATTTGGCCTGAGACATCCTCGCCAGTCGGAGCTCACGGATACCGCGCGAGAGGTTGTCCAGTCAATTGCGCCTGAGACATCCTCGCAACACTGGGGTTCGAAGATGCTGCACGCGAGGTGGTCCGGCCACGCTCGCCTGAGACATCTCGCGCCTCCTGGGACATCCATGCGACTCTGGGCTTGGAGACCTGAAGTGGTCCAGCCTGTTCTGCCTACGGCCTCCCTCGCAACTCTGAGATCCGAGGTGCCGCGTGAGGTGGTCTGGCCAACAGCGACTGGGACATCCTCTCAACTCTGGAGTCCGAAATTCCGTTTCGCCTGGCACATCCGCGCAACTCTGGGCTCCCAGCTGCCGAGCTGGAGGTGCTTCCTCGTCGCCATCGTCGTCGTCGTCGTTGTCGTCGTTGACATCGTATCCGTCGTCGTCTCCGTCGCCGCCGTCTTCGTGATCGTCGTCATCCTCACCGCTGTCCTCGTCGTCGCCGCCACCGAAACAGACATCGTCGCGGCCGCCGCTGCCGAGGCCACGGCAGTCCTCGTCGTCGCCGTCGCCACCGACGCCGCTCTCGCCGCCGTCGTCATCGCCATTGTCCTCGGCGTGGTCGTCGTCGTTGTCGTCGTTGTTAGCGCGGCTAACGCCGCTGGCGCCATCGTCGTCGTCGTCGTCGTCGTCGTCGTTGACATCGTCGCCGCACGCGCCGCTGTCATCTTGATCGTCGTTGCCGCCGTCGCCGCCGCCGCTTCCGATAATGTCGTCGTCGTCGTTGTGTGGTCCTCCCCCTCGTCCTCTACCTCGTCTCCATCCCCCCCGCTACCTTCTCATTATTTTCCCCTGCCCTTCCCTCCCGTCGCCGGATTCCACATCGGGTTGACAAAACGACTACATAGGGAATCGAGGTCGCCCCCGTCGCCGCCGCAGCGGTGGCGATCGTCGTCGCTGTCGTCGTCGCCATCGCCATCGTGGTCGCCGCCGCCGCCGCTGCCTTCGTCGCTGTCGTTGTGGTCGTCCCTGTCCCCGTCGTCCCCGCCACCGTCGCCGTCGTCTTTATCGCGTCGTCATTGTACTCGTCGCTGTCGCCGCGTTCGTCGTACCGTAGTCGGCATCGCCTTCACCGTCGCCGCTGCCACGGTGCTCTTCGTCGCCGCCACCGTCGTCAACGCCGCCACCGCCAAGGACTCGACCAAGGGAGCTGCTCTACTCTGGCGCAACCAAATCAGGGAATGCCCCTCAATGCTCTGCCTGTTCCTTGCGCGCGTTCGCCGCTGTCTTGGCCATCGCCTGGACAGCAGCGACGCCGATTTCCGCGCGCCGTCGCCGCGGCAACGCGTCGGCTGCCCCTCAGCGCGTGCGCCGGCTGCCCCCCGGCGAGAACATCATTTCGAGAGTCCAATTTCCAACCATTCACCAGAACCGCACCGTCACAACCGTTCGTCGGGTTACAGGGGGGATGCGAAGATTCCTTGGACAACTGCCAACAAAGAAACAATACAAACAAAAAAACGAAGAGCCCAGAGTTGCAAGGATGTCTCGGGAGAATCGATGACCACCAAAGGTCAGGACATATCTGAGCCCAGAGTTGCGAAAATGGCCCCAAGCCAAGAGTTGCGAGGATGTCTCGGGCGAAACTGGCAGGACCACCTGTTGCGTTGCATCTCGGGGCTCACGGATGCCGCACGAGAGATTGCCCTACCCGTTTCGCATGAGACACCCTCGCAATTCTGAGCTCCCAGATACCTCGACCTGAAGATGTCCAGCCCGTTTCGCATAACACATCCCCGCAACTCTGGGATCCTATGCCGTGACCTGCAGTGGTCGAACCCCTTTCGCCTGAGACATCCTCGCAACTCAGAACTCCCAGATGCCGCGCGAGAGATGGTCCGGCCCTTTCGCCTGACGCGTCCTTGCAACTCTAAGCTCCCAAATCCCGTGACCTGACTTGGTCTGGCCCGTTGCGCCTGAGACATCCTTGCAGTTCCGGGTTCAGAGATGCTCTGACATGAGGAGGTTTGGCCCATTTCGTGTGAGACATCCTTGCAACTCTGGCCTCAGAGATGCCGCGACCTCAGGTGGTCCTGCCCGTCTCGCCTGAGACATCCTCGCAGCTCTGGGCTCAGAGACGCCCTGTCCTGAGGTTGTCGCGCCAATTTTGTCTGAGATATCCTGGCAACTCTGGGCTCCGAGATCCCGCGCAGCAAGTGGTCCGACCATACATTTGGGATCAGAGATGCTGCGCGAGAGGTGGTCCGACCAATTTCGCCTGAGACATCCTCCCAAATCTGGGCTCGAAGATGCTGCGCGCGAGGTGGTCTGGACAACTTCGCCTGAGACATCCTCCCCACTCTGGGCTGTGATCCAGCCCGTTTCGCCATAGACATCTTCGCGCCTCTGGACTCAGAGATGCCCTGACCTGAGGTGGTCTCCTTGAAACTCTTGGCTCGTCGCCTCACACATCCTCGCCAATATTTGCTCCAAGACGCCCTGACCTGAGGTAATCCAGCCAATTTTGCTCTACACGTCCTCGCAACGGCTCAAAGATGCCACGCGAGAGGAGGTCTGGCCAGTTGCGCCTGAGACATCCTCGCAACTGCAGGCTCGAAGATGCTGCTTGCGATGTAGTCCCCTGAGACATCCTCCCAACTACTGGGACATCCTCGCAACTCTGGGTTCGGAGGTGCTCGAGAGTCGCGAACATAATAATATGGGAGACGAACGAACGTAGTGCGTGCACTATGCATGGATATTGCAATGAGAGCAGTTGGCACTACCGCGCCGCAACAAAACCATACAAAAGAAATAACCCAAACCATTGCACACAACAATGTTTTTGATAATGCAACTGGCGCTCGAGCCGGAAGCCGGCGCCGCTGGCCGGCGTCGACTTACTACACCCCGTAGTAGCGCACAAACATCGTCAAGGACGTGCCGAATAATCACACCAGGTGACGCTCCCAGAGGGAAACGATTCTCGCGAGGTGTGGTAAGTATTGGGCCAGGTGACGCTGTGCGAAAATGGTATCGCTGACAAAGATGACGGTGATGCTGCGCATCATGGCCACAATGATTCTGTGCGACGATCGACTGCGCTGGGTCCGCGCTGGGGCGCGACGCGGCGCGACGGGCTCGACGGCGTGACCCCATGCGAGCTTCCACATCTGACGGCGCTGGCCTGCACTGGGTCCACACTGGGGCGCGACGCGAAGGCGGCGGACGCGGCGCTGACGCGTGACGCTATGTGACCTACCATTTGCAATGAAACGCACACACATATATATACACAGATCAACGCCGGAACCCAGACAACCCCTCCAAGATGGTAACAATAAGCCTCCCAACATGTAATTGTGGCCAACCCTCGGGCGGGAGCACCGTTACAAGTCAGGGATGTCGCTGGCGCTCGAGCGGCAGCACCATCCCCAATTAACGATGTGGTTGTCGCTCGGGTCGGAGCACCGTTCCCAATCATGGATGTGACCAGCGCTCGAGTGGAAGCACATCCTCAGTCAAGGATGTGGCCAGCGATCGGTCTGGAGCACCGTTCCCATTCAGGGATGTGGCCAGCGAGCACGCGACAGCACCAATCCTAATGAGGGCTGCGGCCAGCGCTGAGGCGAAAACACCATTCCCAAACAGGGGAGTGGCCCGCGCTCGAACTGCAGCACCATACCCAGGCAGGCACGTGACTTCCGCTGAGGAAAGATGACGAGCAGTCCCAATCAAGGATGTGGCTAACGCTCGGACAGGAACACCGTTCCCAATCAGGGATGCGGCCAGCGCTCGAGAGGCAGCACCATCCCCAATCAGGGGTGTGGCTGGCGCTCGTACCACACCAAATCAAAGGTGTGGCTGGCGCTCTGGCGAGAGTACCATCCCAATCAGGGATGTGGCCGGCGCGCAGGCGACTGCACCATTCCTTCGACAGAACTGCTGCCAACGCTCAAGCGACAGGGCACCACTCCTGATCAGGGATGCGGCCAATGCTAAAGCGCGAGTAATATTCCGACACAGGAGGCTGGCTGGAGTTCAAGTGTTGGCCGCGCCGTCTGTCTTCATCCTCCTCGTGCTGCTCCTTCTTCTGGTCCTTCTCCCCCTCGCTCCTCTCAAACCTCCCCAATGTTACCCCGTAATCCTCCTCCTCCTCCTTCTCCCCTTCCGTTGCCTCCTTGTCTCCTCTGCCTGATTATTCTTCTCCCTCCTCCCCCTCCCCTTCCTCCTCCTTCTCGTCCTCCTCCTCCTCGAGAAAGAGAGAGAGAGAGAGAGAGAGAGAGAGAGAGCGTCGACTCGGCTTGGGAATGGTGTGTGGCAGCCAGACTCTGAAAGTATGGGGGAGGGAATGGAAAAGAACGACGGGACGGAGGGGGAGAGACGGAAGAAGAGGAAGACACGGAGGGGAGAGAGAGAGGGATTTTGTCCTTCCAGTCGCGCGGACGCGGATGAAATTATTCGTGCCGCAATTGCCTGCCATACGCCTGCCGAGTGGGCAGCAATGTGCAGAGAAGGCGTTTGAGCATCAATTAATTCCAACAGGTGACACGCCAAAAGCGAGCCAGCCAATCAGGTTGCGCGGGATGCTTGCGCAGAGCAGGTATTGAGGTGGAGGTATGGGTGTATGGAGGAATGATGGTAAGGATAACAAGAAAGTACGGAGGAGTGGAGGTATCAAACTCTCAACGTGTGCAGGTGCATCCAGCTATTGGTGCGCGCGGGCATGGGCGAAGGGCCGTATGGATGCGTGGAATTTGAGAGTTCGGGACTATGAATAGATGGATGTATGATGATACACGGTCAGGGACATCTGGAGACATAGAACTATATATGTACACGCTCATCGACATGTATGTGTGTATGGGGCCCGATGGCATTGAAACAGTGATAGATAGAGAAACATGTGCGTGGACGCGTGGACGTAGAAACGTGTGGACGCATGGACATACACACTAGAACCACGCGCACGCGCGCTCCGCGAACACGCACTTCGCGCACGCTTAAGTTCTACTCTGGCAGATTTGCCACGGACGTTTCATCATAAACACATCATGGAAGCCGACACAACAATACCTCATGAGTATGGGAGAAGATCCCGAGACGTGTTAAAAGCATGTCCCTGGAGTGATGAAGATATGTTTGAAGAAACTACATAAGTACACCTTTGGGAGGGTGTTGGGTCCTCCGGGACTGTCTTAAGCTCTTGGGGCCGTTGTGAATGAATGTTTCCTGTGGTGTCGTCTGGCCTTCCCGGGAGCCTTTTGGAGCCCCTTGGGGCTCTCCTGGGGTCATCTCGACGATTGTCGGGCATCTTTAGATTGTCTGAACCCTGATTTTTCACATACAACATACTCAACTGGGACGGTAGTGTCAATGGTGTACCGAATCGGGCCAGTCAACGCTTTGGCACTTCCCATCTGGGGCTGTACTTCGAAATTCCGGACGGGAGCGGTCCTCGCGAGGGGTGTGAATTGGAGGGTGAAGGTGGGGGTCGGGCGCAGGGTCCTGGCAACGGTGTATTCATGGGGCATGCATGGGCGATGCATCCTCGAACCAATTGAAATTCCCCACCTGCGCCTATGCGCGAGACTCGAGGGTAAACGAAAGGGGGGGCCGGGAGCTCGGGAAAGGCGACGAAGGCAACGTGCGCTGAGGGCGCAACAAAAAATATGGGAATAAACGAAAGCGGTGAAGTGAGTGTCAAAATCTGCTAACCAGCCTGACATGCGGAACACGGCGCTTCAGTTTTGGGAATCTTGAAGGCCGGGGCAAAATGTGAATCCACATGTTGGGGAAAAGCAAGATGTGAATTCACATGTTGGGCAAACGGGGAAACGTGAATTCACATGTTGGAGAAAAGGGAAAAGGTCAATTCACATTTTGCAATTGTGCGTAAGGATCTTTATCCAGGGACCAGAATGTGAATTCATATTTTCGGAAAAAGGAACATGTGATTTCACATACTTGGAAAAAAAAAAGAACATGTGAATTCACATTTTGGGAGAATCGCGGGACCCATTCCAAATCTGTTTGGGGGTCGACAAGTCACCGTTTGGGAACATACGCGATCATCAATCGCACAATCAAGACACACTTGCACTCCACTTCGCCGCCCCACGCGCAATATGCAAAAACGCCCGCACGCATGAACGATAATGGATGGACGGCGCGTTTGCCCGCGCGGAAAATGCGCGGGCACGAACGACTGGCCCTCCATGACCGCCCACATTGGATGCCAATCATACCCGATCACATACATGAGCGATACATTGAGCATACATGGGCCATTCAGCCCCCATTGAAGACCCCCTGTTGCAGACCCCCTCTTCCACCCTCCAAGTGAAGTGTTAGGCGAAGTTACGCTATGCGGATGCCCCCAATAAGGCTATAGCTGGAGCTCCCTGTGGATCGCGCTCCTCGCGAAGAGCCTGAATCAAGCCACGTGCTGCTATGAGAGCTCCCCCAGTAGGACCGGAATTGGGGCTCCCAGTGGAGCACGATCCTCGTGAGGGGTGCGCCGAAGTAGGCCACGTGGTGCTATGCGAGTTCCCTCATCGGGACCGCAGTTAGAGCTCACTGTGGAGCACGATCCTCGTGAGGGGTATGCCGAGTTTGGAGATGTGATGATGCGCAAGTTCCTCCACCAGGGCCGTGCTTGGAGCTTTCCCAAGTGTCGATCCTCGCGAGTGGTGTGCCGAATTGGCGGACGCGATACTCGAGGGGTGGGCACTGCCTCTGGCGAGGCAGCACAATGCGATTATCCTACTGGGGCCACGGCTGGCTCAATGTAACATTACATCAAAACGCAAACAAGCATAAACTTTGCAACCACAACCGCTGGAGACAACACTATGTTTGAGAATGCCTCCAACGCTCGAGTCGGAAGCTGGCGTCGCTGGCGTCGGCTTAACACCCCCCAGTGTACCAGGGAAGAACCGCGCCATGGTTCCTCGCTCGCTCAGAGGGGGAGAAAGGAGGGAGGGTGACTCGGAGGATTGTCACTTGAGACAATGCCGTTTTCCAAGGCGGGTCCAGCCTTGGGGACGAGAAGAAGGCCCGACAAGGACGAAACACGACAGGAAGGGCCGCCGTTGTCTCGACGGGCCTTCCTTGGCGGTACGGGCAAGGGGGTGACGGGATGGGAGCGACCTCTGAGAAGGCGGGGGGCTTCTGATCTTCAGAAAAAGGCCCCCTGATGATTCGATGAAGGTTTCTTAGACGCTGGCAGTATTTGGCACAACCTGCCTTCCTAGAGTACCCCCCGCCTTCTTTGAAAAACCGCCCCACGTGCGCTACCCCCCTCTGCGCGGCGCCAACCTCTGGGTGACGGCGAAGAGTGGGTGTCGTCGGCCTCGTTCATCCCTACTAAGATGAGGGCGCGGACGACGCCGAACGAAGAGCGAACTATCCCCCGGCTTCTGCGGCGCCCACCCCTTGGAGGGCGGCCTCGAGCTCCCCGAGCGGGTAGCTCTCGAGCCTCTTGAAGTCGATCTCCTGGGCGTTCTTGAACGCCTGCGCTCGGGGGTCGACGATCGAAGCATTCGGGCGCTCTTCCCAAGACGAATCGAGGCGTTGAATCGACGATCGAAGAGGGCGGCTAGGACGAGGCCGAAGAAATTCGTGTATTGAGGCTGCATGTGTTTGTTATACATGCTTTCGGTGCGTTTCCCTCGCCAGGCTTGCCTGGACTGTTCTCACTGTCCGCTCACTGGCTCCCCCACCACAGGTGCCCTGTGAGAGTGCCCCTCCCGTAGGCATCGCACGCGTGATGGTTTGCTTCTTGACACTGTTGCCGCGAAACCGGCGGAAGCTGACTCCGGCCGCTCGGCACATAGTACTGTCAGTGGTGTTCTCTGTGACAAATGCTTGGGGAACACATTCAAACTCCCACCCCCAGCTGGCCTTCCTGCTGGGGGGGGGGCACGCTGTAGCGGGTCTACTTGTTATGCCGCTTCTGCAAGACATCCTCGTAGCCCGGAGCAGATGGTTTTAGCCCAGACCGGGGGGTGGCGAGGAGGGAGCCCAGGTGGGGATGGAGGTGCAATTCCTTTCCCCAAGACAACCCCGAACCAATCCCCATCAGTCGTAACCATCGCGTGCCCAAGGCGCCGCGCCCCCCGGCGCGGCGCGCGCCGACGCGGTGAGGTTGACCCCCCCCCCGCGCATCGTGAGGAACGCGGAGAAGCGGGCGCGGTTGGCGCCTTTGCGCTATGAGCCCCAGTGCGCGCAACGTCTCTCCGCTCCAACTCTGGCACCATCGTCCACAACGCTCGCCCGATGCCGATCCGCAAGAATTTGGGCTCGACGAGCCCATGCGGAGCGAAACATGCGGACGATTTAGCGAACCATGAGCCCAAACATGATGACGTATCACTTCTACTCTCGGCGCCTGGAGATTCCGCTTGAGAATCGATGGAGGACTTTTCGGCCGCATCCCCAATGGGCCGGCGCGGGTGGGCTGAGCGAAGCTGTGCAATAGCTAACTGTGCCGGGAGGGCTGATTCGGACGAAGGAGGAGGAATAGGCACACTTGGATGGTGAACGTCTTCATCTGCGCTTGCGGCCTCAAGCTGCCCCTCCCGACTCGTGCGAAGTGACTGACGTCCCCGATGCAGAACCTGTAGCGTAGAGGTGGCCAAAATCCGATGTACACTAGACCACTCTAACTCCGGAAATGGGTGCCGTGGCGGTTCCATCACTATTGTTGGAACCCGATCGAACCTCATGGGACCTACTCAGTCCAGAACGGGTATCTACCCTACTTGGGGCTGCCCAAACGGTGTGGCGGCAAACCACACAATGACATGGGAATCCCCCCAAAGATCTCACCCAACCGTGCGTCGCAGCATGGCTTTAGTACCTCAAAGGCCACAATTGCACGAGGCATCCTCGGAGACGCCACCCAAGTCCCAAAACCGTGAGGTCACCCCGCGTCCCCACTGACTCACCACGAGGTGTGGTCACCGCGCCGTGTGGGGGCCCCCAACTCGCAGCGCCCTCGATTCAGGTCCCTCTCCCTCCCTGCTCCACCTCCTCCTGCTCCTCTTCTTTCCCCCCAAGTCCCCCTTCCTCCTGCTTGCCCTTCCCCCTCCCCCCGCTCGCCGGGGTCCAATACCGCCCAATGACAGAAACAAAACGACGCATGGACTTCTAGCGTCGTAATCCGCCCGTTCCCTTGCGGGGCCACCAGGCTGCGAGGATGAGGATTGCAGCGCCATGATCCAGCTGCAGCTTGCAATCTCCATTGTTTCAATCCTGCTTTCTGCTTCCTTACTGTTAGTTGTTGATGTCCGCGCGAGTGGTGGGAGCCCCAAACATATTTGTTGTACCACGCCCTGGGAGGGTTCTCAGAATTCGTGTGGGGGCGTGGGGCACGTAAGAATATGTGATGCTCGCGTCCCCGAGGACAGAATCCCTAGTCAATTACACCATATGCGCGTCCCCGATGTCATACATCTTTATGAATTACGCGATAGATCCGCGTTCCCGAAACCATACTACCTCATACATTACACGATACTTGCGTCCCCGAAGCCATACGCCCCCGTGAAATACACAAGATTCGCGTCCCCGAGGCCGTAAACCCTAGTGGGATTACACGATAGTTGCGCCCCCGAGGCCACACACCCTTGTAAATCAAATAGTAGATGCGTCCCCGAAGCCACCAACCCTTGTAAATGATACAATATTCGCGTCCCCGAAACAAGGAAACCTTGTAAATTACACAGTGTGTGCGCCCCCCGGGCCATATACCCTTGTAAATGATACAATGGTTGCGTCCCCGAGACCGCAAACCCTTGCAAATTATCAGAATTCGCGTCCCCGAAGCCATAAGCCATCGTACATTACTAAATTATCGCGCTATTGAAATCATAAGCTTTTGTAAATTGAGATTGGCCTTTGCGTGAAGTCCGACATTCCTTCACGTCAGCGTCCAGACATCCCAACCCAGCTCTGCCAAATCCCAACATGACGTGGTTGCACAGCGCGCCGTTACCATGTGCTTACCTACCTGCCCCAGTGGACGACCTTGCAGCTTGGGAACAATACATGCTACACAGCGCCACCACATGGAAGCATAGTATCCGCGTGGGGCTCCAATCCGCCGCCAATCATCACTCTCGCGTCCTGCTTGCCGCGCACATGGGGAAGATTTTCTTTGATGAAGCTACGGAGGCAGGGGTGCCGCATCGAATGTACACTGACGAACGCGGCTTACTACTTACCCCACCTGTCCCACCACCCGCTTTCCAGGTATACTACCCTTGGTGTGGAGTTGCTTTCTCAAGGGCGCGCGCGCGCGCTGCGTGCGCGTATCAGTTGCGCCCGCCACCAACTTAATATCGTAGCCAAGGGATATGCCTCGGCGACGGGCAGCTCCACTACATGCCTCCACGTTTCACGCATGCACCCACCTAGTCAACCATCTAGCCCTAGACTCTCCGCGCTGCCTAGTGGCAGCCATCGGATCATACGAAAATCCAGCCTAACACCTCGACCTACAGCCTCCATCGCAGGCGTCAGCGGCAACCGCAGGCAGGGTGCGTGTACCATGGTGGCGCGTAGTCGTACCCACGCGGAAAGCGGCTGGATCGCTCGCCAAGTTCGCTATGGAGTGCCTGGGGCAAATTACACAAGATGAGGCACGGGCAGTACTCGGTCAGTGCGACCCATACCTCACCACCGAAGCCCTGCCAATACTACTGTCTGCAACAGGCGACCCAGCCCCCGACGACCGCGAGGACATTCCCCCTGGCCGCCACCGCAGGTCGAGCGCTACCCTACACGAATGTTCCAAACGAACCAGTACACAGGGGTGCCGGCACAGGCGCTACCTAGTGCCATCCGACGGACAGAATATTTCGCTCTGAACTTTACTGTGGGCGCGCAAGGCCTGGCGACATCCGGCCAAGTTCAGAATGGGCGCAATGGATTTTGCGGTCATCGTCTTGCCGATCGATATTGCAATTGACCCAGTGTTAGGCAACGCGATGCCACCTGACACCCTTGCAGTTTGGAAAGGACACATACGTGCGACAAGGGTTGCATTATCAGGCAGGGGGCCACCGAGCGAGACCTGGTCAGCTACTCGATTGGCCCCTGACAAGGGGCCCCCGCCTGTGAGGTCCCACGATGATTATTGGGGACTCCTGGCGTGACCCCCAGACAGCAGGAACAACTGCGGGTCGGCAACGACTTGCTCGGGGCCATGATCGAACTGTTTGGGGGTCACATGTAGGTGGGCACATGCTGTTGGATGGAGCATCCGGTCCCAGCCAGCTGGCGCCAGGCGGCAGTCAGCTCCTGTCTGCACTACTACGGGTTGTGACGGCGGCCCCGTCAGCATCTACCACCGACTTCGATCAGTGCGAACACGGCCAGCAGGCCCGAGCACCGACGCGTATTCTCGCACTGCGTATGGCGACACTACCAGACCGACTCTTGGAGACACCAGGCCGTGGGAGATGCCCCCACGGCTGTGGGGCTCACGAGGTCCATTGCGCACGGCCAAGAAAAGACATACCCAAAGGGTTTGTGTCGGATCTTGGCGGATGCGACCGTGGACTGTAGCATGCATGGTTGTGCTTATAGGCCGTGTGCGGATTCCTGTGCATGCGCCAGGCTATTGGCAGCGTGTATGTGAGGATGTGCGAGCAAGAGGAGCGAGGACCCCGCCTCCTTCCCCTTATGAGCTTGCCTCCCTCCCCCATCTCATCCATCAGCGTGTGTCTGTAGCTTCAGTGTCGGTATGTTTTCTTTGTCAGTAGCCGCCCTTGCATTGCTGTCTGCGGCCGCCGGCGAGAGAGAGTCCCTCCCCGCCCGCGCTAACAAGCACTCGAAATACGAACGGGTGCCATCTGTGCTGATGATACCCCGCTTTGCAGCGCGATCAAAACAGGATGGAACTCACACGCTCGGCCCAGGCGGGCTTGTGGCCAGGGGTCCACGTGAGGTCGGCCGGACTTAATTAATGGTACACCCGTAGCGTGCCACACGTGCGACCCAGAGCGTCTTCTGCTTACTGCCCGCCAGCCAGGCGCTGGCGGATATTCCCCGTTGCCGCCTGCTTTGTTGTTCTCTCTTCTGCCTTTTGTTGCCTCCTCTCTGCACTCTCCGCTGCTCTCTGTCAGATGTCAGGAGGCAGGAAGTCAATCAGTCAATATCGCGCCATGTTGGCGGCGCTATGTGCTGTTGCTGAAGCAAAGATGACTGCCCCTCGCCTTACCGTCCCATCGCTTTGCCAATTGTTGGGAGGATGCGAAGAAAGCCTGCGCGCTCGTGTGCCACGACCTTTCAGTCAATCTGATGTCCGATGTCTCAGGGGAGACATCTCATCACATGAAGGTTTGCATGTAAAGCCGCTCTCTATGGGCACTGCCCAGCAGTACAGTAATTACCAAGGTTTTAACATGTGTCTATCGAAGGTGTGAGGTTTTGTCATCGAGCAGGGTACCTTGCTGCTCGCTTCTCGGCTTTCTGGCAGGAGAAGAATATGTTCAGTGTTCAGTATCGCGCCATTTTTGCCAAACCATGTGCTGACCTACAAGGCGAAGATAATTACGCCTCGACTTCCCTGTCCCTCCGCGCTGCATGCCAGGGTGCGAAGATGGACAGCGCGCTCGTGTGTCACGCTCGTGCTGTCGCCCCGTTGGCTTATGCCTCAGTGGATGCACATCATCGCTTGCAGGACCGCCCAACTGCTCTCTGTGCTACGCATTTACACAGTACGGACCGCGGTTTTTAAGCCTGTGCCAGTTAAGGGTGGGAGGTTATTATGTCTCGGAGGGGTGAACTACTGTTCTTGCGTCCTTGGTGCCCGTGCAGAAGTGTTTAGTCTGACTAATATCTTGCTAGCTGCAGCGCCACCCAATCTCGACAAGCCGTATGCTTCAGCGAGGAGCCAATCCAAAATCCTCCTGGGATCCCTCCGAACCGACGTCGCCGCCGGAGGCCGACGTCGCCGCCGTCGAGGGGGGGGCGGAACCGCGTCCCGGGTCCGCATAATCGGCTTGGCCGACCGCCGTGCCGGGCTGCGCCGAGGCAGGGAGGCGAGGGAGGGAGGGAGGGAGAGGGAAGGCGACGACGCCAGAGCGAAGCCGAATCGGATGACATCGGCAGAAACCAGCTGCCAAATCGAAATCGGCAAGAATCGGATCGGGCAAACTCGAAATCATGAATCGGAATGTTCGCATCGAGTCGGACCCCTCGGAAATCGAATCGAATCGGCCTGGAGGAGTCGGAAAGGGACGCGCCAGGCGACGTGCCAGGGGAGGCACCCTGCCCAAATCCTCATGCTAGACATCCGCCTGGGCGACCTGGACACGTGAAAACAAACGTCTCGCTCAACACATCTTCAACGCATCCTCATGCTAAACATTCGCCTGGGCGAACTGGACACGTGAAAGCAAGTGGTTCGCTCGATGCGTCCTCAACACATCTTCATGTTAGACGTCCGCCTGGGCGACCTGGACACGTGAAACCAGGCGTCTCGCTCGACACATCCTCAACACATTCGCCTGGGCGACCTGGACACGCGAAAACAGGCGCCTCAATCGAGACGTCCTCAACACGTCCTCATGATAGCCATCTGCCTGGGCGACCTGGTCGTGTGAAAGCAAGCGTCTCGCTCGAGACACTCTCGACACATCCTCATGCTAGACATCTGCCTGGGCAACCTGGACGCGTAAGATATCCTCGAGACCTGGGCACGTGATCACAATCATCTCACCTGAGACATCCTCTGAACCCTGGTTCCCAAGAGAGGAACAATAGATAACACCAAACAAGCGTTTCGCTCCAGACATCTTCGACGCAATCTAAACAAAAAAAGGTTCGCCTGGGACATCCTCAAACAGAATTTCGCCAGCCCTCTTCCCACCTCGTTGTTTACGGCAAACTATTTCGCCGGCCTCTTCCCGTATATTTCGGGAATAAACCCCCAAAAAAAACCTGGGCCCACGCCCTTTCCCGGAAAAAGGGGATGGACATGGATAATGGCGATGTGAATGAGCAGCACGAAGAGGCCTGACCAAACGAACACAACCAACATCGATGGAATGATGAAGGAGGAGGGGACTTCTTCTAGAGGATCGGATGGAGGTGATGCCCGATCCAACAAGCACCAAGGGCAGTTACAAGAGGACATGCATCCTGGCAAGATCCCCATCGTGAGCCGTCGATTGTCGCACACATGTGCGCCAGACATATTCGCATGTGGTGTCCGTCCGTCGAAATTATTTGTTGGTGGGTTCTTATACTTCGCTGCGCGCGGGGACACAAAAACGTCGTGACCCGCCGCGTGCCCACCGATCGTCCGCGCCGACCATGTACGTGTAGATCAGCATGCCGGAGTTCCTCTCGCTCATCACCTGGATCTGGTCCTCTTCCTCCAGGTGCCGGATGGCCTAACGAGCGACGGACTTGCTGACCTTCAAATCTCGCTCACAATGGCCGCGGTGGTCAGTTTCGCCTTCGGGATACCCTTCATCATTATGTAGCATGTCGCCTGTCCGAAGACGGTAAAGAGGGCCAACTTCTCCTTGATCTTCTCCTTGCTCCATTTCGTTGTTTCTCGGACTTGCCGGCCGCTATCGCGGCCTTCATTTTGGCCCCCTTAGCTTCTGCACGGCCGTGTTGTCGCCGATCGCAGTTCGGCCTCTCCTGCTCGCGGGCACGGATGTGGACTGGGAGTTGCGCTTGAGCTTACGTGGCGACGGTCGCCGACACGGTGAGTTTGTTAAACAGGCGATGCATCCAATGCGCTACAGGGGCCGCTTCAGGAAAGACCAGGCCCGCCGCGCCGTAATAGGACAGCTGGGGAGGGGGTGAACTTGAGGGACCAGTGCCCCGTGAACAACTGGCAGGCGGAGAATGAGCAACACACCAATAAAAAGACAGGGGCACGATCAGCTAGATACTGAACCCCTCCGCCCTTCCACATGGTCGACGAATCATTGCAGAAAGCTGACATTGCGGCGCACCGGGTCGAACATCGGAACATCGACAAACCCTACGCCTGGCAGTACCTGCGCCTCTGCTGCTTCTGCCCTGGGCCCTCGAACTGCCGCGCTGTCACTTCCATCGCGTTCAAAAGCTTGACCAACATGTCTGGTGCCGCGCCGCTCCGAGGTGAGCCACTCGCCGTCGCGCAGCTCCATTCTGAATGGGTGGCTCGTAGATGATGAGCGCCGTCTCGACGCTCAGCATCGCCCTGCGGATGAACAACACCTCCCCGCATATCCACGCAACCCCTTTGCTCGTCATCGCCCCGAATTCCAAGAAGGAACCGCCACGTATATGATCAACGCCGCGCCGTCGGTGATTAGCTTGGTCCAAATGTGCAGCACTGGCCTGTCGACGATCCACGTGGCCACGTAGATGGCCTGTGCTTTCCCGGGGCACCGCGTCTCCCCGTAGATTGTCAAAGCCGCCCTGTAGGCCAGCGCCGCCCCGTGCAGCCCACATGGAATGCCAGCGCAGTCGCGACGCGCGACGCCCCGTTGATGAGCATCGCCGCCCACGGGGCGATTCGCATGGCCACGCGTGATCAGCGCTGCCCCTTGCACATCGCCGCCCCGAAGGCCAAGAGGAGCACCGCGTAGATGATCAGCGTCGCCCCGTCGATGATCAGCTCCGCGCAGGTGCTCAGCGCCGCCTCGTCGATGATCAAAATGGCCACGTAGATATCCAACGTGCACTCGCCCTGAAGCTCAACGCCGCTCCGCTAAACATCCGAATGGCCACGTCGTTGATCGGCTCGGCCCGCATTCACAACATCGCCCCGAATGCCAGGGGGAGAGCCGCGTCGATGATCGGCGCCGTAGATTATCGGTTCGGCCCCGGAGTTCAGCGCCGTTCCTTAGGTGATCCGCATGGTCACGTAGATAGCCAGCAGGTTCCCGGCGCTCACCCCGTGGATGATGACCCGCGCAGCCTCGCAGCCAAACGCCGCCCCGTAGAACGCGCCTCATCAACGCATTCAGAAAGCATCGTCTACGATATGATCTCTATAACTCGTCGGTGACCAGCCCGTCAGCTTGGGCGCCATCATCTTCAGAAAAAGCGCGCGTGCATCATCGCGCGGTTCTCGTGAGTGGACATCGACCGCATCAGTCTCGCATGTCAGGGTACAGGGCGTTTTGAAGGCGAAAGGCGGGGCGCCAAAGTGTGGAAGACCATCATTGTCATGCCGTGGGACTTTGTGCTAGGGACCAACCCGAGGATCATCCGCTTTAGAATACCAAAGGTCGGCGCCACGAGAGCGAGAGGTTTCAGGCGAGTCGTCATCGCGCGTTTCACGACGATGCCGACGAGCATCATCATCATGATCATCATCAGTAGCAGCATCATCATCACCATCATCAACACCATCGCCATCGCCATCGCCATCGACATCATTATCATCACCGCCTGGACCCACGCCATGATTTACATCCGCCGCAAGGCCCATCCGCGGGAGAGCTCCAGATGGTCGCCTTCGCAACGCCGCTGCTGAACTGGTGACCCCTTTGTCACGGTGACCCATCGACGCGCGGCGACAGCAACGTTGAAAGTGTGGAAACGTCGTCGCCAAAGCGCCGCAAGTACATCAACTGCCCAACTATACTTCGAACACGAAGCAACGCCGCACGTTCCGCGACCACCATGGCAGGGAAATGGGGAAAGCGCCCCTGGGGGCGCCTTGGGGCGCCCAAAGGCTTGCGTCAGCCAGCATGGGTCAATAGGCTATGATAAAGATGGTGATGGTGATGGTGACGCATGCAACATGCTCAGACAACGCCCAAACGCGGCAAAGAACGCGCCGAGAAGCACATGAAGTACCGACCGTGAGAAGGGGAATATAGGTTCAGAGCCTTGGCTCATGCTAACTCGTACCACACATGCACCTCAACGCGGTGGCACCTCAAACATGAGCGACCCACCAACCCGGAAAGAAATCTCTCTCTCTCTATATATATATATATATTGAAGTGTGAGGCATGACAACGTTTCAAAGACACCTGATTGGGTGACGTGCAAATGCCACTGAGTGGATCGATCTTGATGTACTGTGCCGAGGGGTGTGCTGTGCTGCGCTGTGCTGAATTGCGATGTGGCATGCCGCAATTGTGCTCTATAGCGTTGTGGATCGGGTCCTCCTTTGCATCTGAGTCCTGACCGAACTGATATGGATCTTAAGCTAGAGCTGCCTCAGCACACAGTAGCTGCCCGAGAGCCAATTGACAAGGGAACATGCTAGACGGAAGCTCCGCGGAACGTCCAATGGACGCGCGAGGGAAGCGTTACGGACCGTGCCAATGGACATGCCACGGGAAGTGCCAGGGGACGCGCCGCGCGACGTGCCAGGTGGACTCGCCACGGGACGCGCCAAGAAACGTGCCAAGGAACGTGCCAAGATGCATTGTTGAGTGTATCGATCTTGATGTACCGTGCCGAGGGCTGTGTTGTGCTGCGCCGTGCTGAACTGCGATGTGCCATGCCGCGACTGTGCTCGATAGCGTTGTGGATCGAGTCCTCCCTGGCATCCGAGTCCTCACCGATCTTAAAGTCGAGCTGCCCCAGCAGATGGTAGCTGCCCCCAGAGCTAATTGAAAGGGTGACATGCCAGGAGGACGCGCCGCGGAACGTCCGAAGGGATGCGCCAGGCGACGTGCCAAGGGACGTGCCGCGGGGACGCACCGCGGGACGTGCATAATGGACGCGCTACGGAATGTGCCAATGGACGTGCCACCTCATGCTAGACACCCGCCTGGGCGAACCAGACACGTGAAAACAAGTGCCCCAGGAAGGAAGGCACCAGGAGGCCCATGTTAGATACCCCGAAGGTGGCCTGGACACGTTAAAGCACCTGGTTCCGCCATGTTAAATACCCCCTGGATGGCCTGGACACGTAAACACACGTGGGACCAGCTCTGGGCAACCATGTTAGATACATCACTGGGTGGCCTGGACACGTTAAAAAACGTGGTCCTTGCTCGGGACAGCCATATTAGACATCTCCCCGGGTGGCCTGGACACGTGTAAACACATGGTCCTTGCTCGGGGCAATCATGTTAAATACCCCCGGGGTAGCCTGGGCACGTGAAAACACATGGTTCAAGCTCAGGAGACCCATGTTAGATATCCCCTTGGGTGGCCTGGACACGTAAAAACACGTGGATCCAGCTCGGGACAACCATGTTAGATACTCCCCTGGGTGGCCTGGACACATAAAAACACTTGGTTCCAATTCGGGATAACCATGTTAGATACCCTCCTGGGCTGCCCGGACATGTAAAACATGATCGACCCACGAACCCGGAAAGGAATATAGAAGTGTAAGGCATGGCAACGTTTCAAAGACACCTGACTGTGCGACGGGCAAATGCAATGCTGAATGTATCGATCTTGATGTACTGTGCCGAGGGCTGTGCTGTGCTACGCCGTGCTGAACTGCGATGTGCCATGCCGCGATTGTGCTCTATATATATATATATATGTATAGCGTTGTGGATCGAGTCCTCCCTGGCATCCGAGTCCTGACCGAACTGATCTGGATCTTAAGCTCGAGCTGCCTGAGCAGATGGTAGCTGCCCCAGAACGAATCGACAGAGGGGACATGCCAGGAGGACGCGGCGCGGAACGTCTCAAGGGACGCGCCAGGCGACGTGCCAGGGGACGTGCCATGGGGACGCACCGCGGGACGTGCCAAAGAGACGCGCTACGGAACGTACCAATGGACGTGCACCGCGCGACGTGCTAGGGGGACTCGCCACGGGACGCTCCGCGGAACGTGCCAGGCAAGATGCCAGGCTGCAATGTTGAGTGTATCGATGTTGATGTACCGTGCCGAGGGCTGTGCTGTGCCTGGGCGACCTGGACACGTGAAAACAAACGTTTCGCTCATGACGTTCTCAGCACATCCTCATGCTAGACATCCGCCTGGGCCACCTGGACACGTGCAAACAAGCGTCTCGATCGAGCCTTCCTCGACAAATCCTCATGCTAGACATCCGCCTGGGCGACGAGGACGCGTCAAACCAAGCGTCTCGCTCAAGACATCCTCAACAAATCCTGGCGCTAGACCTCTGTCTGGGCAACCTGGAGGCGTAAAACCAAGCGTCTCGCTCGAGACATCCTCAAGACCTGGGCACGTGAAAGCAAGCATTTCACTTGAGAGATCCTATGAATTCAGGTCCCAAGGAGAGGACAATCTATAACACAAAACGAGCGTTTCGCTCGAGACATCCTCAACACATTCCGAAAGCCCAACGTTTCGCTCGAGACATCCTCCAAAATAAAATCGCCAACCCTACGCGACCTCGATATTTATCGCAAAATAATTTCGCCGGCCCTACAGCCGTCAGAATCGCGGGTAAACGCAATATAAGAAAACCCTGGGCCCCAGCCCTTTCCGGGAAAAAACACATGGTTCCAGCTCGGTACCCCCCTGCGTGTCCCGCTCGAGACATCCTCGCAATGTCTTCCCTGGCGAGGCCCCCAAAGCGCCACCACCTGTCCAGATCAAGAGGGCATCACTGTTCTGTATTGGGATATGTGCTCGGATACCGCTTTTCGGCCCCCCGTGCGTTTCCTCATAAATCGGCGTTGGGCCCGACGTCATGTTAGGTCCCCCCCTGGGCAGCCTAGACACGTAAAAACACATGGCTCCAGCACAGGACCACCATGTTAGATACCCCCCTGGGTGGCCTGGACACATGAAAACACATGGTTCCGGCGCAGGACCACCATGTTAGATCCCTCCTGGGTGGCGTGGACATGCAAAACATGATCGACCCACGAACCCGGAAAGGAATATAGAAATGTAACGCATGGCAGCGTTTTCAAAGACACCTGATTGGGTGACGGGCAAATGCAATGCTGAGTGTATCGATCTTGATGTACCGTGCCGAGGGCTGTGCTGTGCTGCACCGTGCTGAATTGCGATGTGCCATGCCGCGGTTGTGCTCTATAGCGTCGTGGATCGAGTTCTCCTTTGCATCCGAGTCCTGACCGAACTTGATATGGATCTTAACAAAGGAAAATGAAAAAACAATATATGAGAAACGAAAATGAAGATGAGAAAAAAAAAGTAGAAATAGAGAATAAAGCAAGACAGAAAATAAACGAAAAGCGAAATGATAAAACAACAAAAGAAAAAAAAAGACAGGGAAACGAGAAAAAGATATAATAAACTGAGAAAACAAAGTATAAAAAAAAAAGAGAAAAACATAAGCAAGACAAAGTGAAACCGGAAAGGGGCAAAAAAAAAAACATAAAAGGCAAAAAAAAAAAACTATATAGCTCGAGCTGCTGAACACATGTAGCGCCCCAGAAGCTAATTGACGGGGGACATGCCCATGCAGGAGGACGCGCCGCGAAACGTCCCCAGGGACGCGCCAGGCGACGTGCCAAGGGACGTGCCATGGGGTCGCACCGTAGGCCGTGCCAAGGGGACGCGCTAAGGGACATCCTCAAAATTCCTGCGCGCGGGACGTGGCACGCGCGAGACATCTTCCGAATTCCTGCGAGCGGGACGTGAAAACAAGCATTTCGCCTGAGACATCCTCTGAATTCTGGCCCCCCACGAGGCCCCCGCTCGAGACATCCCCAAGTTTGCAGAAACAGCGTTTCGCTCGAGACATCCCATTCCAAAAACAATCATAAAAACTCAAGAGAACAAATTGTGAAACACAAGCGTTTCGCTCGAACTTCCTGCCAAAATTCTAAGAAATCCTGACAAAACAAGCGAGTTAGTCGAGACATCCTCGAAATTCCTGCGCGCGGGACGCGGCACGCGCGAGACATCCTCGGAATTCCTGCGCGCGGGGCGCTTTTCCGCGTCGCGGTCGGGGCTCCAGACCCTGTTATTTGTCGAGAATTCTGCGAAAAACGCTCTGGCGCTCGCAACTTTCTTTTTCTCCACTTGCTTCGTGGGGTTTCTGGTGTTCTTCCCACCCGCGCCGGCACCCGCGTCTCACCCACACCCCATCCTTTCCACCTACCATCTCCTCCTCCCGACCCCGTACCTCCCCCCCGCAACCCTGTCACCGCCTCTCCTCCTCACTCACACGAGCGCAGCGCAGCGCAGCGCAGCGCAGCACAGCACAGCACAGCACAGCACATCACAGCGCAGCGCACACAGCACAGCACAGCACAGCACAGCACAGCACAGCACAGCACAGCACAGCACAGCACAGCACAGCACAGCACACACACACACACACACACACACACACCACAGGGGGTGCGCAAGGGGTGGTCTCTCAGTGCGGTCTCTATCCGTCGCACGCTCGCAACGCACGGCAGGCGTAGCAGCTCCTCGACACCAAGGGGGTGCGCAGGGGGTGCGGTCTCTATCCGTCGCACGCTCGCAAAACGCGGCAGGCGTTGTTATCGACGCGAGAAAGGGTGCGCAGGGTGTGCGGTCTCTATCCGTCGCACGCTCGCACAACGCGGCGGGCGTGGCAGTTCCTCGACACCAGAGGGGGGGCGCAGGGTGTGCGGTCTGTACCCGTCGCACGCTCGCAAAACGCGGCGGGCGTAGCAGTTCCTCGACACCAGGGGGGGTGCGCAGGGGTGCGGTCTCTATCCGTCGCCACGCTCGCAAAGCGCGCAGGCTTGGCCTTTCCTCGACACCTCCTCGACACGAGAGGGGTGCGCAGTTGGTGCGGGTCGTATCCGGTCCGCACGCTCGCAGCGCGGCCAGGCGTGGCATTTCCTCGACACCAGGGAGGTGTGCACGGGGTGCGGTCTCTATCCGTCGCACGCCCGCAAAGCGCGGCAGGCGTGACATTTCCTCGACACCAGGGGGGTGCGCAGGGGGTGCGGTCTCTATCCGTCGCACGCTCGCAAAGCGCGGCAGGCGTGGCATTTCCTCCACACCAGGGGCGGGCGCAGGGGGTGCGGTCTCTATCCGTCGCACGCTCGCAAAGCGCGGCAGGCGTGGTAGTGCATCGACACCAGGGGGGTGCGCTTGGGATGCGGTCTCTATCCGTCGCACGTTTGCAAAGCGCGGCAGGCGTGGCATTCCTTCGACACCAGGGGGGGGCGCAGGGGGTGCGGTCTCTATCCGTCGCTCGCCCGCAAAGCGCGGCAGGCGTGACATTTCCTCGACACCAGAGGGTGCGCAGGGGGTGCGGTCTCTATCCGTCGCACGCTCGCAAAGCGCGGCAGGCGTAGCATTTCCTCGACACCAGGGGGGGTGCGCAGGGGGTGCGGTCTCTATCCGTGGCACGCTCGCAAAGCGCGGCAGGCGTGGCATTTCCTCCACACCAGGGGGGGTGCGCAGGGGGTATGCGGTCTCTATCCGTCCGACGGTCGCGGGGCGTGGCCAGGGTGGTATGTTCAATCGGCACGAATAGGGGTGCCGCAGTTGGTGCGGTCTGTATCCGTCGCACGCTCGCAAAGCGCGGCACGCGTGGCATTTCCTCCACACCAGGGGCGGACGCAGGGGGCGCGGCCTCTATCCGTCGAACGCTCGCAAAGCGCGGCAGGCGTGGTAGTGCATCGACACGAGAGGGGGTGCGCTGGGGGTGCGGTCTCTATCCGTCGCACGCTCGCAAAGCGCGGCAGGCGTGGCATTCCTTCGACACCAGGGATGGGCGCAGGGGGTGCGGTCTCCATCCGTCGCACGCCCGCAAAGCGCGGCAGGCGTGACATTTCCTCGACACCAGGGGGTGCGCAGGGGGTGCGGTCTCTATCCGTCGCACGCTCGCAAAGCGCGGCACGTGGTGGCATTTCCTCGACACCAAAAGGGGGTGCGCAATTGGCGCGGTCTCTATCCGGCGCACGCTGGCAAAGCGCGGCAAGCGTGGCATTTCTTCGACACCAGGGGGGGTGCGCAGGGGATGCGGTCTTCATCCGTCGCACGCTCGCAAAGCGCGGCAGGCGCGGTAGTTCATCGACACGAGAGGGGGTGCGCAGGGGGTGCGGTCTCTGTCCGTCGCACGCTCGCAAAGCGCGGCAGGCGTGGCATTTCCTCCACGCCAGGGGGGGCGCAGGGGGGGCGGTCTGCATCCGTCGCACGCTCGCAAAGCGCGGCAGGCGTGGTAGTTCATCGACACGAGAGGGGGGGTGCGCAGGGGTCGCACGCTCGCAAAGCGCGGCAGGCGTAGCAGTTCCGCGGCAGGCAAACACATAAGACTTAAATCAAGTATGTGGGGTTCCTCGGTAGCGTAATTTACAAGGGAAAGCGGGGGTCTGCGGACTCCGTGTTTTATCGAGGATCCGCGATGGGGGGCGCACTTTCCTCGAGCGGGCACGCACGAAACGTTTTTTTACAACAACAAAAAACACTTCACCACGTTATTTACGCAGAATAAGTTCGCCGGCCCTCTTCAAGTCAAAACCGGGGGTGAACCCACTAAAAGAGAACCCTGGACCGGCGCCCTTTCCGGGAAACACGTGGTTCCAGCTCGGGACCACCATGTCAGATACCTCCTGGGCGGCCTGGACACGTGAAAACACATGGTTCCAGCTCGGGACCACCACGTTAGATACCTCCTGGGTGGCCTGCACACGTGAAAACAAATGGTTCCAGCCCACCCAGGGGAGATATCCAACATGCGGTCGTCTAGGGCGCCAGCCAGGGGCAGCCACGTTAGATGCACCCTGGGCGACATGGGCACGTGAAAACAAACATTTCCCCTGAGACATCCTCTGTATTCTGGCCCCCGGCGAAGCCCCCGCTCGAGACATCCCCCAACTCTGCAAAACCAGCGTTTCGCCTGAGACATCCTCAAGGCATGTATAAAACACGCGTTTCGCTCGGGACATCCTCAATTTTTCCACGTCGAATGGGACTTTACCACGTTATTTACCGCAAGTGATTTCGCAAGCAGAAACAGGAGGGACCATAACTGAAAGAGAACCCTGGACCCGCGCCCTTTCCAGGAAAAGCCAACCTTCCTTATGCAAAACAAGCGCGGGGCTCGAGACATCCTCGAAATTCCTGCGCGAGGGGCGCGCCATCCTCGAGCGGGCACGCGAAACATAAACTTCTCCATGCTCTCAAAACGGCCCGTCGATGATTTCAATGTCTCCATACCTCGCTATTTAGTGTGGATTCTGTGCAAAACGCTCCGCACCCTCTTCCTTTACAAAGGAAAGCGGGGGTCTGCGGACTCCGCCAGGCAACGAAGATCCGACATGGGGGGCGCATTTGTCCCACGCCGACTGGGACTTTACCTTGTTATTTCTCGCAAATGATTCCGCCGGCCTCCTTCAAGTCGAGGCGGGGGGGGGGAACCCACTGAAAGAGAACCCTCGGCCTAAGCCCTTTCTGGGAAAAAGGCACCCCCCCTCTGTCCATCCCCATCTGGGAGGGCGCGCGCATGTAAAACGCAGCATGCAACGCGTGGCCTTCTGCGGAAGCTGTCGGCCACGCGCCAGCTTGGCAACGCTCGAGCTCGACGACAGGTAACAGTATGCGAATTGGCCAGTGGACACACGGTGGTGGAAGACTACATGCTTCTCCCCCCCACTCCTCCACATCCTGCGCGCAAGCGGGAGAGCATGAGTGCGCCAACTCCTCTCAGAGGTCAACGTCTAGCACGAGACCTTTGGCTCCGTCCCCGGAGGCGCTCCTCGAGAACATGGCCCCAGCTTCCTGGTAATCACCTACGGGTTTGTTCGAAGCAATTGGTCTTCCCCTGCAACGAAGTCAGCTCCATCCAGTCGAACGGGTTGGACTGCTTGGGACGGCACAGCGCGGTGAGAAGGCGATCCGCGATTCGATGCACCGTGTCATAAGGTCGTTGTTCATACCGATGAGGCCACAAGACAGCGCGTCACAGATGAAGACGCGTTCGGGCCTCCACCGCGCCGCGGCCGATGGCGTGGATCACGTCCTTTGGCAAGGGGTCCTGGAGTTTCCCGCAAAGCGGGCGCGCGAACTCGGCGCGCAGGCCTTTGCCCCGTGATATCAGTTCGCTTGAGAGCGCCAAGCCCGGCCGGCATCAGCCCGTGCTTCTTCGGCCAATATATCGCGCAAAACAAACCACAGAACAATAGTTCTGCCCTCCGCAGCCGCAAAGACAACGAGCCGCTCGGCGAAACTGTTTTCGTGGGTCATCCACTGCGCTGCCCACTCTGCCTTCTCCTGGATCGCTGGCGTTGTATGCGTCGCATCGAAGACCATATCCTTTTTCTGCCGGATCACTGATGCACTGCTCAAGCAGGAAGGACTGCGTTTCGGAATGGGTGTTCTCCATGGCCACTTGGAAGCCGAAAGAGGCACGCGCCTCTGGCGACTGGACCTCAGCGGCGAACTGGACGGCCAAATTCTCGCAAATCTCGATCATGATCCCGTCATAGGCAACGAAGAACGAGAACGCGTGCTTGATTGAGTACCAGTCCCGGAGGTCCTGCGTGGGCACGATCTCTTCTGCCGATCAGAAGATGCAGCGTGCTTCTTATACATCGCCCCATCGCCCCATTGTCGCGGTGAATGATTGGGAACGTCGCCCAGCGCTGAGAGTTCTCCTGCAAGAGAAGCTCGGACTCATCGAGCTCGCGATGCTCGGCGGAGACGCGGCTGACCGCGGCCGTCACGGCAGCTCGGGCTGGCGGAGCCATCCTTCACAGCGAAGACTTCCACTGCCAGAAGTACGGGCTCATGGGGACCACAAGCCCGAAATGGCTTAAGCTGGAACGGCTTGATGCAAAGGCTACGGATGATGGTGATGGCGGCGACCATGATAATGATGATGATGATGATGATGAGGACGAGGAGGACGAAGATAATGCGGATTTTGGTGATACTGATGCTCATGGTGATGGTGGTGGCGATGGCGATTGTGATGGTGATGGTGATGATGATGATGCTGATGATGGTGATGACGATGGCGACGCCGACATAATCGACCCACGAACCCGGAAACGAATATAGAACTGTAACACATGGCAACGTTTTTCAAAGACACCTGATTGGGTGACGGGCAAATGCAATGCTGAGTGCATCGATCTCGATGTACCCTGCCGAGGGCTGCGCTGTGCTGCACCGCGCTGAATTGCGATGTGCCATGCCGCGGTTGTGCTCTATAGCGTCGTGGATCGAGTCCTCCTTTGCATCCGAGTCCTGACCGAACTGATCTGGATCTTAAGCTCGAGCTGCCTGAACACACAGTAGCTGCCCCAGAGCTAATGGACAGGGGAACATGCCAGGAGGACGCGCCGCGAAACGCCCCAAGGGACGCGCCAGGCGACGTGCCAGGGGACGCGCCATGGGGTCGCACCGTAGGACGCGCCAAAGAGACGCGCTACGGAACGTGCCAATCGGCGAGGGCAGGCGCGTGATCATGGACAGCCCCCGCTTCCACTACCTGCGCAACCAGTTCGGTGACCGTCGGGCCCCCGATGCGACCCGCTTCGCGTGCGCCACGTTCGCGCTCGAAGACGAGGAGCTAGCAAAACTTGTCGAACCGATCAAGGGCCAGGACAGCAGCACGGAGGCGTTGGCTTACATGTTCGACGGAGCCATCATGTCCACGCCCGCTGGCCCCGCAAAGATCCAGTCGGGGATCGACGCGTACGAAGGCACCAGCCAGGGCATCAGCGCCATCGCGAAGCCGTTCGCAAGCTTCGACGAGTGAGCGTCGCATCCAGAGCGCTGTCTTCTCGTGGGCGGCCAATCCATATGTCGAGAGCTACGGTATCTCAACTTTGTTGTGCGAGAAAATGCAACACCTCCTAAGCGGAACCGATCTCGCCGACCGAGCGACTCCCCCCCGTACCATCGGTTCTCAGCGTTTCTGGCCGTGGTCCGAGCAACGTTCGGGTATGTGGGAGACGCCATGCGCGGCGTGCGCTTCGGTGTCGTGTTATTTTTCGTTGCGATTTCCGAGCATGCGCGTTCGGCAAGATCGATTGGTTTACAACTTGTCGCACTTTTATCGTTGCATGCGCAGACGGTAAGCATCGCTGTGAGATCTTACAGGCCCACTGAATTTACACGAGCTGGGCGGTCATTGCTGGGCGGTCATTGCTTTCAGAGAGCAGCGGCGCGTGCTTCCATGCGAACCAGCGTAGCGCAGCATCCATGTTGTTGCATTATCCGTAGCATGTTGCTTTAAGTGCACTGCCAGAGGGTTTGCAGACAATGCTACCTGTGTATTCGTGCCTCCTCAGGAAATGCGCCACCAAGGGGTGCAATGACAATCTCTTTGAAGACACCAACGCTGACTGCACCGCAACTGTTGTGGGGCCTAGCGGCGTCGACCAGGTCTCATTGCAGCGATCAAGATGCAGCGCGTGTCGCACAACGTATAGGGGCAATTGCACGCGGGCGTTCGGAAAGAAAAACGCGCTCACCCACGAGCAGATGGAAGAAGCAGGCGTCTACTTCACAA
>CAUYUJ010011193.1:0-24307 GCA_963575745.1 Prorocentrum cordatum
AAGAAGAAGAAGAAGAAGAAGAAGAAGAAGAAGAAGAAGAAGAAGAAGAAGAAGAAGAAGAAGAAAAAGAAGAAGAAGAAGAAAAAGAAGAAGAAGAATAAGAAGAAGAAGAAGAAGAAGAAGAAGAAGAAGAAGAAGAAGAAGAAGAAGAAGAAGAAGAAGAAGAAAAATAAGAAGAAGAAGAAGAAGAAGAAGAAGAAGAAGAAGAAGAGGAGGAGGAGGAGGAGGAGGAGGAGGAGGAGGAGGAGGAGGATGGTTTCGGCGCTTCCTGCCACTGTGCCTGGTCAGAGGCCTCTTGGGTCCATTCGAAGGCCTTTCGGGATGCCTCTCGGCGGCCTAGGCCTGTCCTCGGGGTCTCGTTTGAGCTCTTGACCTCATGGGGGCCGTCGGGCCGCCCCTCGGGGCCTCGTTTGAGCATCTTGGGGGGCTCTTAGGGCCTCTTGCGGCCTCTTGCGGCCTCTTCGGGGCTTCTTGGGGGCCTGCTGGCGGTCTCGGCAGCCATCTCGGGGGGAACGTCTCGAAATGGCAGTTCGAGTTGTCCCTCTTGGAGCCCTCTTGGGTTTTTTTTGCAGGCATCTTGGGCCGTCGTGGTGCCCTCCTGGGGGCCTCTTGGGCCGTCTTGTGGCGATCTTGAGGACGGGAGCCAGAAACATTGATATCGCTAAAACCTGTCAAATACCATTGGGCAGTTTCCTCGTAGGGCCCCCCCCCTGTCGGTCCTTTACGAGCCTCTTCGAGCCTTTTTCAGGCCTCTTGGGTCGTCTTGTGGCCATCTAGGACGTATTTGAGAGTTCTTGGGTCGCCTCGGGATACCCGTCGGGGCCCTCTGGGCTGCATGAGGACCCTCTCACCTCCATAGCAGTCACGCGAGAAGAGGCGAGAAGGCCCGGGAGGGCCGGGAGCGCCTGACACTCGAGGCTGCGGTCCTATTCAAGAGTATTCAGCACTCTGCACGGTGGGCTCTCATGAACCTGAGGGCACTACACTCGGTGCCTCGCGCGGCACGGTGGCGGATACGGCCCGAGGAGGGGATGGAAGGAGGACAGGGAGAGATGAGGGAGAGCGGAGAGGATGGAGGATCAGGAGGAGGAAGGAGGACCATGAAGAGGAGGAGGAGGAGGAGGAGGAGGAGGAGGAGGAGGAGGAGGAGAAGGAGGAAGAGGATGAGGAGGAGAAATGAGGAGTAGGAGAAGGAGGAGAAGGACCAGCACGCATCCTGAAAGGGGGTTCTGCCGTCTTGGCTGCAATCGCGCGGCGTCGCGGAGGCGCGGGGCGCGCCCGGAAGATCTGGTTGGCGAGATCTGGCCGCGCGCAGGGGGGTCTCTCTCCCTCCCACGCACGCTCCCCGCTCCAGCCCTACCTACCCTCCTCCCTCGCCTGCTCCTGCTGCTCCTCGGCTAACTCTGCCAGGAGCTGGGCCAGGGGGATGAAGGGGCGAAGCTGCACCCTGGGCTTCTTGGGGTGTCTTCCTTGACAAATCTCATTCCATGCATACTTGGATCCACGCTTCTGGGCGTCCGAAAAACGCCTGGGAGAAAAGCTGCACACATTACGTGGATTCGAGACCGCATAAGCCCCACAAGTCTGACAAGCAATGATGAAGCTCTCGCCTGTCTCAAAATCGGCCACCACCAGCGTGTGGCCATGACTGTCAGCAGCGAGGGTTTTGGGAGGGGAATTGCCAGTGCACTTCTCGTTGAGCCTGGCTTCTTTTCTCGCCTCAGAGAGCGCCCTCGTCTTGCACAGCTGGCAAACCCATCCCCCCTGGGCTCCAAGTCCAATCGTGCACCAAACGACCCCCTGACACCACAGGGGAGCGGGGAGGAAGGGGCACGGGGCTGGAGCCAGGGGCGGACGCAGCCCCAACATGGGGATGATTCGACCTTGTAGGTTTGGCCAATGCTTTGCCCCCAGGCTTGGAAGCAACAGGAGACCACTCTGGCAAGACCTTACAAGCATAGTGTAGAATCGCTGCAACAACTTGAAACGCGGTTGTGTCTGTTGACTGTCGGCAGGGGAGGGTTGCAACAGCTCGTTGGCCGCACACTTCGCCCACCGATCGGCCTCGGCGTTTCCCGAGTCATGCCGCCATTCTTCCGTGTGGGGCTCTAATTCGGAGAGCTTTTGATGCGACTTGTCTTTAATCAGGTCGATGTCCCGACTCCAGCCTGCACAACCTTTACTGAGCAACTTGAGGCCGGAATCGAAACCTTTAGGGGACAGACCTGAGACGTGCAGCCTGCAGTGCCAGTGTAGTTGGCAATCAAGGCCGAGATATTACTTCCGAATTTGACCGCGGTGTATGCAGCTAAGAATTCTGCCGCGGGTGAGGTCTGAGGCAAAGCTCTACCAACAGGGCCCGCTAACGCAGCCATGGCTTCACCCATGGCAGGGTCAATGACTACAACAGCCCATTCCGCTGGGTGATAACACTTAGGACCTACTTTAAAGCACGATCCGTCTAGGTACACGTTTCCCTGGAGGGCTTGGGCTGGAGTGGTGTTCGGGTCCAACGCCCACAAGGTCGCATTCTCGAGACCAAGCCCTGCTGGGGCATCGACGTCAAACTTAACCTTGACGTCCATGCCCGCCTGTAGATGAGTCCAGTCCGCATTCTTGAGAGCATCGCTATCTTCAAAGCTGACATGCTCAGCTCGCTCGGCCGCCGACAGGACGCATTCGAACAGTCTGTGATACATGCTGTTGTGCTCGTGCCCGCACGGGCATTTGCAGTCCGCCTCATAACCCGCCTCTCGAAGACCAAACCTGGTCCATATACTCCGGGAGAGGCAGGCGAGGAGGATGGAACGTTCCATGGGGGTACGAGAAGGGGAGTTGAGGACGCTGAGGGCAGCAGAAACGCAGACTTGATCCCCCACCCACCCCAGTCGCTCGCTCGCTTGCTCCAGCAGCCTGTCCCGCCATGACTTCTGCAGCGTAGAGGAGAGGAAGGCGGGCGAGACCGAGGTGAGGGGAAAGAGTGAGCCATCCCTGTCCGAAAGCTCGAACGCCATGACGGCCTTCCAACCAAGTCTGTTGAGCGAGAGAGGGCACGCTCCGAAGGGGCCCCTGGAGTCCAACCACCTCTTGGGGGGAGCGGAGGAGGAGCCGGAGGAGGAGGCGGAGGAGGAGGAGGAGGAGGAGGAGAGAGGAGGAGGAGGAGGAGGGAGGGAGGGGAGGAGGGAGGAGGGAGGAGGGAGGTGGGAGGAGGGAGGTGGGAGGGGGAGGAGGGAGGAGGGAGGAGGGAGGAGGGAGGCGGGAGGCGGGGAGGCGGGAGGAGTGAGGGAGGAGGGAGGAGGGGAGGAGGGAGGAGGAGGAGGGAGGAGGGGGGGGGAGGAGGAGAGGAGGAGGAGGAGGAGGAGGAGGAAGGAGAGGGAATAGGAGAGGAGGAGGAGGGGAGGAGGAGGAGGAGGAGGTAGGAGGAGGAGGAGGAGGAGAGGAGGAGGAGGAGGAGGAGGAGGGGAGGGAGGAGGAGGAGGAGGAGAGGGAGAGAGGAGGAGGAGGAGGAGGAGGAGGAGGAGGAGGAGGCGGAGGAGGAGGAGGAGGGTGGAGGGAGGAGGGAGGAGGGAGGAGGGAGGAGGGAGGAGGAGGAGGAGGGAGGAGGAGGAGGAGGAGGATGGAGGATGAGGAAGGAGAAGGAGGGAGGGGGAGGAGGAGGAGGAGTGCGACTTGTCAGCCTCCCTTTCGGCTGCAGGGCGCCCCTCCCTGTGCGCAGGACTGGCGCGCGCGCCGCGCGGCGGTGGCGGCCCTGGTCCGCCTCGCGCGGGAGCACGACGACAGCTCCGTCACCCTCCTGGTGGAGCGCCTGGCCGACGAGGACACGAGGAGGAGGAGGAGGAGGAGGAGGAGGAGGAGGAGGAGGAGGAGGAGGAGAAGGAGGAGGAGGAGGAGGAGGAGGAGGGGAGGAGGAGGAGGAGGAGGAGGAGGAGAAGGAGGAGGATAGGAGAGGAGGAGGAGGAGGAGGAGGAGGGAGGAGGAGGAGGAGGAGCAGGGGGACCAGCGTAGACTTCAGTCGGGCCTGTCCCCCTACAGGAGGAATATTCAAAGATAGTCGAAAACAGTCCGGGGGCGATTTTCGATTCTGTTCTTGGCAATGTTTGATTATTCTTGGGCTATGTATGATTGCACGCCCAAATTCCGCCTGAAGGGGGGCACGCCCGACCTACGAGCAGGCCCAGGATGCATCAACGATGCTGCAGTACACCTCCCTCATGAGTGCCTTCCTCATGAGTCCCCCTGACTCCTTTCCTCATGAGTCCGTTCTTCATGAGTCCCTTCGCCATGCGTCCCTTCCTCATGAGTCCCCCTAAGTCCTGGGAGCCTCCCGTCCTAAGTCCCTTCCCCACGAGTCCCCGCAGGCCTCCCTTCCCATTCCAAGGAGCGCCCCCCCCCTGGGACAGACCAGCGCCCCGTGCGCCTGCCATGCAGACGCGCGGGCCCCGTGTTTGAAGAAGGGAGCTGGCTGCCTTGCCTCCTGCCGGCGGGTGAGCAGGGACACGCAGAGGCAACGATTAGACAGTTCAGCGAGGTGTCCAGCGAGATCACCGTTCTGATAACGGACCGCCCCTCACCTGCGTAGCTCTTGCGCCAGAGTTCACTTATGGTCACGAGCGTCGAGGAAGTTTCAAGCGCGAGCCATACTTCAAAATGAGCTGCCCTGCATCCGGGCAGCGGTACCAGCTGTGTAAAGAAGTCCCAAAACGAACGCCCAACTGTATGAGGGAACCACCCCTCCTCCGTGCAGCTGTGTATGCTCACGTTGCGGCCCTTAGAATTCAACGCAGGTTCAATCGAGCGTCCGACTTTGAAATGGAACCGTCCACAGTCCCTGTAGCTGCTGCAGGCTTGTAAGATGATGCGCGGCGCTGAGGTCACCACCACCATCGAGCCGAGCGTCCGGAAGGACGCCTGGACAGAAGAGTGCGTGATTGGCAGCTCTTCGGATAATATCGAAGAAAGCGTTGCAGGGTGACTGCGTGCACCCAGAGACTCGACCGTGGTGAGGCAGGGGGGGGGAGGAATGGGGGCAGGAGGGAAGTGGGCACCATTGCTTTTCAGTCTGAAACAAGTTGTACACCTGCCTCACCTATTGCTGGTGGGGGCGGCCCCTTTTTCGGCGCCCAGGCCATATCTTGAGAGTCCCATCGTCGTTGCAAACGGCGGCTTTGACAAGCGACGGGCAACCCGAACGTTCGGTTTTCCTGTACAAAGTAACTTGCCTGGGGAGCAACATGATTTTTGCAACACCACTGCAGTACTAACCATGAGGACGAGAGATGGAGGAATCCCCAGCAAACGATGTAAGTCTTTGCAGTGGATGGCGTCTAAACGCGCACGGTCTGCCTTCAGAAGCCAAACGTAGTCTAAAGAGAACAGGAGCTTGCTCAGGACGCAACTTTCATATGTGCTGCATGTTCATTTCTTATGAATTGGAGTCCGAGGCCACATCCGGTGTATGTATATATATATATATATATATACCGAATGCCTTCGCCCAGTCTAGCAGAAGTAGTATCAGACCACCATTGTGCAAGTAACCAGAATTGCGAATCTCTGATTCGTGTTTCCGCCGCTCCTTGAACCAGCCGGTTGTGCAGTACTGCTGCAATTTCCTTATACTTATACCCAACCAGCAAAAGCGATGTCGGTCTGCAGTTTGCCGGCGAAGCGGCACTACTGTTTTGAAATAGGATACGACGTCTTCTTCCTTCCAGGATTCAGTTGCTTTTTGCGCCCAGGATTGTTGGCAGATGTTGAAGATTATGTCGCTTGCAACTAGGTCGGAAGCCAGAACCTTCCAAAAGTCAGGAGGCAACACGTCAGGTCCAGCTGCCTTGCCTTTCTTTGACTTGCGGATCACGTCCTTGAATTGTTTCGTGGTGAAGGCCCCCATGCCCAATGAGAGTTTGTCGCCAAGGGGTGTTTGGTTGTTTGGGCGTTAGTGGAGAAGTTTGAATTCCCACCGTGCGGATTCAAAACAATCTGCCATACTATCCGGTCTTTCGGCCGTGGCTGATACTGTGTCATTTGGGCGCTGTATGCTTGCGTGTTGCACTGCTTTCGGCTTCCGTAAATGCCGCACTGCGTCCCAATTATCTTTCGCCGCAATATTATTTGGATACGTTTCCTGGTCCTGTTTCCCTGATTTTCACATTTCTTTGTGTAGCCGTCGCTCGTTGTCATGGTCCCCGAGCCGTCGGTAAACGAACATGTCTTAAAACAAATCCGATCACGGGCGAAGCGCTCATTCTGCTATCGTTCCAAAGCAAGTCCAAACCTGGTTTGAACAGGATTTGCGAGGAAATCCCGCACGAAACGCTGACTGTGCTATAATTCCAAACCAATCGAACCTGGTTGGAATCTGATTTTCGAGGAAGTCCCCCACGGAACGCCAACTTGTCTATAGTTTAGAACAGATTTCGAATCCACGTTTCGAAGACATCCCGCACGACACGTCCACTTTTCTAATTTTTGGAACCGAGTTCGACAATGGTTCGAACTTGCCTTTCGATGAAATCCGCAACGAGACGCCCACTTTTCCATGTGTGTTGGAACCGACTTCGATTGTTTGGAACCGAATTTCGAACTTGGCTCGACACGCGGCTCGTCGTTTTCGAACCAGCATCCCGTTAAGCCGTATAAGATGTTTTCGGAATTACAAGCCCGAGGTTGTTCGTTATTGTTTGGTTTAGAAACGAGTCTGAACCTGGCTCGAACCAGCTGCTGTTCGAGGAAGTCCCGCACGATACGCCCAGTTTGCCATTGTTGTTGACTGCTTGTTGATGAAGTCCGACACGAGACGCAGTTGTTTCTATGTGTTTGGAACCGATTTCTATTGTTTGGAACCGACTTCCGAACCAGGTTCGCTTTTTTGAGGAAGCTCCACGTAGCTCGTCGTTTTCGAACCGTCATCCCCCTTGTGTTTAGCTTAGTATCCGTGTAATCAAAGGTAGGATCCAGAGGTTGCCCGCCCCCCGCTGACCCTGCTCCACTCCCGTCACATTGTACCAAGCACTTCCGATCCACGTTGCGCCAGCCTGTCAATAGATGGGCGATCTTTCATCATGCCATAGCAAGGTTTTCCTTCGCGGCTTCAATCTATGCCCCAACGATGTTGTCCTGCACATTATGGTCCTTCAGCGAGGCTTTGTCAATGCGACCTTGGCGTTGACGATGCCTTTGTTGCTTCTCGAACATGATGATTGTCGTGGCCATGGTCCAGATAAGACGGGTTTTCGAAGACACCTCCCGCGCAGTCCAACAAGTCTTGGTCGAAGAAGACAAAACGCCATAAGCAGATACTTTTGGCGTTTCGCGCGGATTTCTTGGATCCGCACCTAGGCCCCCCTGGCGGCGCCTCCGGCGCCGCCCCTGGCGCGATCCGCGCGCCGCGGAGGGGGGTCCGGCGCGGATCCGAGAAATCCGCGTGGAGCGCCAACAGTTTATGCTCATGCCCTTTTTTTCCTAGCCCAGCAGTCTTAGGATCGTAGACAGTGTTCGACGATGCGCCGGCCTCCGTCCTGGAGGCCGTGGCAGTATCGTGACGCGGGGGTGCGCGGCGCTCGGGCGGGAGCCACGTGGTGTGAGAGGAGGAGCCGCCTCGTCCTCCGTGGGGAGCTGCCGCGCCACTTCTGCGGCGGGTGTGCGCGGCGCTGCGGCGAGGGCTCCATGGTCGGAATGGGCCGCCCTCGGTCCTTGGAAGGCGTTGCGGACCTCGAGAGGCAGGATCACGAGTGGTGGGGCAGTCTCGGGCGAAACGCCCAGCCCGTCCCACCGACGCGCCTGGGGTGCGTCAGGGAGGGGTGTGGATAAGGCAAGTGCACGGAGGAGGGAAGGAGGGGGACGGGCGATGGAAGAGGAGGAGGAGGAGGAGGAGGAGGAGATGGAGGAGGAGACGGACGATGTGGAGCAGGGCGGGGAGGAGGAGGCGAAGGAGGAGGTGGTGTGTTTGTTTACCCATCTCTTCTCCCTTCTCCTGCTCTCCTCTCCCGTCTCGCTTCGAAATATGACTGAAGCATCTCGCCCTTCGTCCCTAGATGGACCAGGTTACCGGTCACATCCTGCGGATCACTGGGGGATTAGGCTCCTTGGCCGAGCCTCCCTACGCACACGAGGAGGAGGAGGAGGAGGAGGAGGAGGAGGAGGAGGAGGAGGAGGAGGAGGAGGAGGGGGAGGGGGAGGAAGGGGAGGGGGAGGAGGAGGAGGAGGAGGAGGAGGAGGAGGAGGAGGAGGAGGAGGAGGAGGAGGAGGGAGGAAGAAGGTTCGAGGCTTCAGGAAGGTTCGATGATCGAGGATGTACGGTTTGAGTGTTTTTACTTCTTCCTTGTGCCTCTCGAGTCCATTCTGGGATCTCTGGGGACCTCCACGAGTACTGTTGGAGACTTCTGGCGACTTCTGTTGACTTGCCAGGACCTCTAGAGACCTCTGGAGTAGGAGCATATAGAGGAGATGTTCGTTGGGTTCCACAGGTTTTCTGTATCTTTATGGCGCTAATGGGAGCTTTGCAGAGGTCTGCAGAAGTTCCATCCCAAGAGGACTCCAAGCCTCCACTCGGGTTTGTTCTCTTCTTTGTCTGGTGGCCCCGCATGGCCCATTCCCGCGCCGCGGCCTGTCGCAGCTCAGAGTGAAACGCATCAGTGGCTGCCGCCTTGGATGCTCGTTCGAAACCACTTCTGATCTTTGGCGAGTCCCCAACAGCCCATCCAGTGGCTAGTTTCGCGCCTCTCTTCCGGAAGACTGTTTGGGTTGCTCTTTGGGGTTCCATGTGTGCGTTTTGGGGCAATCCTTTCTCCTCCTCTTTCGCCTCCTTCTTCTCACTTTCCTCGCCCTCTTCCATTTCATTCCCTGCGATTGGTCTCCGCGAGAGGCTGGCAGGGCAAGTTTGTCGGCGCGATGAGGGAGGGTGAAACGAACGTTGCGCGCGCATAATTGGCAAGGGGAGGAACAGGAGTAGCGAGGAGGGACATCGAGGAGGAGAGGAGCTGAAAGATCAATGAAGAAGATGCGGAAGAGGATGATGATGATGATGATGATGATGATGATGATGATGATGATGATGATGATGATGATGATGATGATGATGATGATGATGATGATGATGAGGACCCTGGGTCTTGACCGTACGAGCACTCCAGATGCACCAGGACTCGCGGGCCAAACTCACACCGGGGGGACATCCACACCACACTCTGGGGGTAACCCTCGGGACAAACAAAGCAGGACACTGGCTCCAGCCTGGGTGGGGCCCGGCGAGGGCCTGCCTCCCGAACGCGCCAGCGCCACGGGGGCACGCTTCGCCGATCTGTGGGGCGGCCTTGACAGCATGCCGCCCACAGGTTCGGCAGGCCAGCACTCCTCTGAGCACAGGCAGGCCACGCGGCGGGTGGGCCTCCGCTGCAGCAGGGTGCACCTGCGACTCCGTCGCGACCTTCCTGCCGTCTCAACGTCGGATCGGCGTCGCCCCAACATTTTGATACTATGTGTGCGTCGCCCACCCCGGGGGCGACGCGCGCACCGAGAAATCTTGTAGTATATGCGTCGTGGCGGCCGCTTTCTGGACACATCGCTCGGGACACGATATACTACAAGATGGGTATACTGCATGTTCAGGTCGGACGCGCGCCTCCAAGAACGGCACATCGTGTTAGTATAGCTCTGTGCGCCTTATTGGAGGGCCAAAACACGTGCCAGGCCAGAAACGGCGCACCTGGCCCCGCGTCGCTTCGAAACTCACACTACGCGTCGTGCAGCCAAGATCTCGTGCCCACAGGGCCGTGGGGCAGGGCCCGCAGCAGCAGGCCTCCCCTTGCGAGCGGGGTCCGCGGGGATGGCTTCGCCCCCGACACGATCCGCTTCCAGGCGCCGACGTGTCAACATAACCTCGAGGGTGCTTGCCCAGATTCGCAGACGACAAAACGCCATCAACATAAACTTTGGGCGCTCCGCGCGGATTCCTTGGATCCTCCCGGCGCCGCCCCTGGAGCGCTCTGCGCGCCAGGGAGGGGGGGGGTCCAGCGCAGATCCAAGACATCCAGGTGGAGCGCCAACAGTGTATGTTTACGTACGGTTTTTCTTCTACAGATGCGGTGCAACACGCGGGCAGTCATACCGTCGACCGCCTCTATAGCCTCCGCATCCGTACTCGTATGGGATTTCTCCTCAGGCGGCGGCCTTCCTAGATGCAACACCGTCAGTACAACAGTCCCAGGACTTGTCAGTCTCAGAACATGGAGGACAAGAGAGCCTCTAATCCTAATAACTTTGTGAAGACGTGGCCTCACTGAGGTCCCCGTCTCCGCATCAGGGGTACTCATTTTGGGCGGTTTGGTTCGATCGATCTGCATGAAAAAGACCCCTATCCCTATTGTTTCTGGTCCTCCCAACTTAGCCCCCTCCCAAAGGGTTAGGGATCTTTTCTTTGGTCAACCATCAGAGATACCCAAGGCTTCCCTCAGGGGCTTACTAGAATGTGCCTTAGTCCAAAGAACCTCGATGTGCCCGTGACGGGCGTCGATCAGATCCCGGATCCGAACCCACAAGTCCGAAATCGGGGGCGTCCTCTACACCTACGGTCGTAGGCCCCGAAGGATACGGAGATACTTTTAATACGCTACCGCAGTACCCGTGGTGCAGGTGAGGCTCATGATACAATCGTACACCTCCGAACGAGGGTTCGATTGAGTGGGCAGGGTACCAGACAACATGGCATCACACCTCAACTCAAACTCGTGAAGACCAGCTTCATCCAGTCGAACAACAGACCATCCACAACGTCGCTATCTAGCATCTTTAGCATACTTCCCACCCGAGCCATCCAGCCCGTACTTCGCCCCATCCGCGATCCTCCCGTCCGAGAAAGATCCCCAATATTGAACAATCTGACGAGGTGGTGGCAGGGGGTCCGCGGGAGCAGCAAGGGTAGGGATACAACGATTCCGAAATGAGGGCCGCAGGTGCTCATCATGAAACGTCGTCTAAACCAACTCCTGAAACCTGAGCATATGGTCGGAATCGATCTGGACGTTACAAGAGCATCCCCATACACGGCACAGCGCGGTTTCTTTTTATCAAATCCTTATCTTCGACAGATTCCGTCCGCTAAGTATCTCTCGTCCTGAAGCCGAGCCTTTGGCCAGACCGCACTAGCAACAAGGCAACAAAGAAGCGCAGCTTCCGACTGCCTCCCGTCCTCCACCATGCCTTTCTGCATCCTCCGATAAAAAAAGTCCAACCAGCTCCTCCCCCCAATCCAGCGCCACAGAAACGAAGAGAGGCTTCAGCCCAGAGCATACGTTGCGCAATGTTCTGCGCAGCGAGGTGGAGCAGGAAGGCACGATCTTCGATGCAAAGGTTACTTGAGGGAGCGGACCAGAAGGTAACGGCGTTCGGGATCCATTCCGGATCCAGAAGATTACCAGTTTGAAACATATCCCTATCCCTATGTTTGACATCACCTCATCTCGATGCCGATCTTAAGGATTCCCTCAGTTCCTGAGGGCCTATCCCTAAGATTGTCCTCGCTTTTTGCTCGCCCATCTTAGGGATAGGGATACGTTCGAGGCTGGTTAGAAGCGTGCACACAGCAGCCGCGTTCGGATCCCTTCACGGTTCGCCGGCGCCGCGTAGCCTTTCAAGGGTACCTAGACATTCGAGCCCCCTTGCTTGTCCCATGGACACTTGGCTCCAAGCTTCTGGCCGGCTGGGAGGGCATGCCACACATGGGGAAAGCGGGATCGTCAACAACGTCATCAAGAATAGCAAGGGTTGTGGGATCACGTACCCCAGAAGTCCAGTGGCCCAAGCATTGGGACGCCTGAGAACGAAACCCTTGGACATCGGCCATCATCGTAAGGCCCCATACCCGAATGGCTCCAGGATCTCATCGAGAAAACTCCATGTTTGTATATCTTCTTAGTTTTGGCGCACAATCTAGCAATATATGCGAGCTTACAGGAATTCTTCAATGTGCTCCGACGTCTGAGCTTTACCTGCCAAGTGCACCACCTCCTCTTGCCAGCAGTCGTCCTGACACCTGGGGAATGTGTAGCAGAAGGATGCGTGGGTGGAGAGGGCGGGGCAGGACAAGGGGGTGGTCGAGGCGAACGATTAGTGGGGGGATCGGGGGAGGACGAGGAGGTCGCCGCCATGCCTTCCCGCACATCTATTTTCCTCCTCTCCCGTCGCGTCCTGTCTGGTCTGCTGCTTTGGCCTTGCTTGGTCTGGTCTCTGTGTGGCCTGCCCTGGCCAGGTCGACTCTTGCAGGGCCCTGCCTGGTGTGACTCACCAGGCTGACGTTGAACCCTTGGATCTCCTGAGGCCGCGGCTGTGGGGATGTGAGAACGTGGTGCTGTGCGAGGTTGCAGGGATGCGAGAATGCGCGGGCGAGAGTGCGAGAAGGCCCGCGGCGGCCCGCACAGGGCGCGCCTCTGCGCACGCCGCTCCTGTCTGCCCGTCCAGTTTGTCGTGAGGCCGCGGGTGGCCTTTGCAGGTGTTGCTTGGCGCCAGGGCCCCCAGAAACGGGCCGTCCGGATTCTGCTCAGGGCCTCCCTCCATCGGGGACCAGACCATGACGCAAGCACGCGTTTTCGGAGTTCCGCGCTGATAGATCGGTGCTGCACCCTCCCTCCCTGGCTCGCGGACCGCGCCAGGGACGGCGCAGGAGGCGCCCCTCAGGGGGCTCCAGCGCTGATCCGCGAAATCCGCGTACCTCCGAAAGCTCATTCCCCGAACAGTGGTTCCACTCAGGGGTTCTCATGCTTCTTCAGAGGAACTAGGCATGCGGGCCGCTCTGGGCGCCATGTCGCCACCGTCGCCGCGTCGTCGCCGCCCGCCGCAGCCCGTCGCCTGGGCTTGCGGGCCGCTCTGGCTGCCATGTTGCCGCCGTCGCCGCCTCGTCGCCGCCCGCCGCCGCTCGTCGCCTGGGTCTGCGGGCCGCTCTGGCCGCCATGTCGCCGCCGTCGCCACGTCGCCGCCCGCCGCCTCGTCGCCGCCCGCTTTACATTGTTCGGCATTCCTTTGTGTTGCGTTACATTATGTTGCACATTGCTTTGCGTTGCTTCGTATTACCTTGCATTGCTTCGCGCGTTGCGTTGCACCGCGTTGCGGTAGCTTGCGGTGCTGCGTATTGCGTTGCAGCGCGTATTGCGTTGCTTTGCGTTGCGTTGCCGTGCAATCGCATGGCATTGCTTTGCAATCGTGCTGCCTTGGTTTTGCATTGCGTCGCATTGCCTCGCGTTGCCCTGCGCTGCTTTGTTGTTCCTTGCGCCACCTGGACGGACCGCACCGGTGATATCGCACCGCACATGCTGCAGGAAACCGCTGTTTGGGATGCACGGTTGTGTTTCGACTCCGGGGCCCTGCGCCTTCCGCGCGGCAGGCGCCGCGCCAGGGCCCTTCCGTGCCGCACCTCCGGCCCTCGTGCGCCCTCCGCGCGGCAGGCGGCGGGCGCCGCCGCCGCGGCGCCGGCTGCCGCGGCTGCGGCGGCGGGCGCAGAACGGCCGCGGCGGCCTCGGCCATGGCGGCGGCCGTGGCGGCGGCCGCGGGGGGCTCCCGCGCGCGCGGGGGGGCGCGCGCGCGGCACCGCGCGCGCGGGCCGGCGGGGCACCCCGAGGACTGGCACGTGCGCCGCGCGGCCGCGGAGGGGCTGCCCGTGCTGGCCGGGCGGGGCGACGCGGGGGTTTTCTTCGCCGCGGCCTCGGCTGGCCCGTCGCCCAGAGATGCGCGAACGTCTCTGTCCTTGTCGCCGAAGGCTTCGTCGTCGTCGTGGTGTTCATTGGTCGTGGTCGTCGTCCACTCCGTCAACTTCGTCGTCGCCGTGGTGGTCGTGGTCGTCGTTATTGTCGTCGTCGGGGCTTCCCCAAGTTAGGCTTTGCCTCGGGGGTCTATTGGTTTGTGAAGACCAGTTGGGTGCGGTCGCCGGTTTGCGCCCTAAGTTCATTGGGGTTTCTGCGCCTTGTTTCTTTACAGTGGGGTTCCCCGGGGTTCCTAGGTCTGGTTTCCGTACGAGGCGTTGACCGGGTTCCCTCGTGTCGTCATCGTCGTCGTCGTCGTCGTCGTCGTCGTTTTCGTTTTCGTCTTCTTTTCTTCTCCTCAGCTGCGGTCGCGGCTCTTCCCTCCTCTCTCTCTCTCTCTCTCTCTCTCTTTTGCCTCCTCACTCCTCGCGTTCTGTTGTCTAGTCTGCCTTCCCTCTTCTTGCCTTCTCCCTCCTTCCTCCCTCCTCGTTTGTCCGTCCTCCTTTCTCGTCCCTCCTCACTCCCACCTTCCTCTATGTTCGCTCGACTTTCGATGTCGCTCGAAGTCCCCCATCCCCCTTCCCCTTCCTCCGTCCTTCTCCCGCCCTGCTCGACTCAAACATCTTGCCCCCTCCCTCCCTCTCTTCCCCCCTCCCTGCTTCATCAGCGGCTCAATCCACAAAATCCCCCCCTCCCGCCTCGGTCTTCCATGGACCGCAGCAAGTCGCGGGACACCTCGTGGGGTCGTGGGGGCCTCTTGGGCCATCCTGGGACCATCTTAGGCCGTCTTGCGGGCCTCGTGGGATCCTCGTGGGCCCTCTTGGGGCGATGGCCGATGGGGCCGCGACAACGTTGGAATCATTGGAAGTCCAGCGTGAAATCAATGTTTTTGGGCTCGTGGAGCTGCTCTTGGAGCCCTCTTGGAGCATCTTGGGGGCCTCTTGGGCCGACTTGAATACATCTTAGTTTCATCCTGGGCTCTCTTGGTGCCATCTTGCCAGTCTCGGAGGCGTCTCTGGACCGTCTTGGAGGCCATCTTGGGCCCTCTTGGGCGTCTTGGGACCATCTTGGGTCATCTTGGCCGCCTTGGAGGCGGGCGTTGTGCAGATTCCCGGCCGCCTTGGACGCGGTGGAGACCCTGCTGGGGACCTTTCGGAAGGGCCAGCCCAAATTGAATTTCAGCACGCCGTGCACCCCCGTGGCAAGCAAAGGCCCTTTGCTTGCAAAGGGGACGGCCGATCGAAGACGCCTACGGCGACTCACCGCCGCCCCCTGCCTTTGTGGAAGCGCCTATGTGGCCGAACGTTGAGGCCAGAGGCCTGCCAAGCTATCGGACCATACGTTCCCCGAATCGGTTTGGAAAGCCTTCGGGGAACACGTGGGCATCTTGAAGGTCATCTTGGCCGTCAGGAGGCCATTTTGACCCTTTCGGGCATTCTTGGAGGACGCCTTGGAGGGCTCTTGGGCCGTCTTGGAGGCCATCTTGAGCGTCTTGGAGACCTCTTGGGCCGTCTTGGGGGCCTTGGGGCAGTGTCTTGGGCCTCTTGGGCGATCTTTGGGGGCACTTGGGCCGTCTCGGGCCGTCGGAAGGCAAAAAGCAAATGCCACAATCCTTCAAAAACCCATTTGACATGATTTTGGCCTTTTCGGGCCTTCCTGGAGGAGGCCCTCTTGGAGGCCTCTTGGGCAGTCTTGGGCCATCTTAGGCCATGTTCGGCCGTCTTGGTGGGCTCCTGGTCCGTCTGACGCCGTCGGAAGCCGTTTGGGGGGCCTCTATGGGCCGACTTGGGGCCCTCTTGGAATGCTCCAGGGCCGTCTTGGAGGCCATCTTGGGCGTCTGAAAGGCCTCCTGTGCCGTCTTGGGGGCCTCTTGGGGCCGCCTTGGGGCCCCCTTGGGCCGTTCTGGGCCCATCTTGGAGGCCTCTCGGGCGATCTTTCGGCGATCTTTGGGGGCTCTTGGGCCGTCTCGGGCCGTCGGAAGGCCGAAAAGAAGCACATGTCAGAGTCCTTCAAAAACCTAAGGTAAATCACGGCTTTTGGCCTCTTCTGGCCTTCCTGGAGGCCCTCTTGGGGGCCTCTTGGGCCGGCTTGGGCCAGCTTCGAGCCAACTTCGGCCATCTTGGTGGGTTCCTGGCACAGACGACGCCGTCGGGAGCCGTCTTGGGGGCCTTTCTGGGCCGACTTGGGGCCCTCTTGGGGCGCTTCGGGGCCGTCTTGGAGGCCATCTTGGGCGTCTTGGAGGCCATCTTGGGCGTGTTGGAGGTCTCTTGGGCCGTCTTGGGGCCCTCTTGGGGCCGTCTTGGAGGCCACTTGGGCCGTCATGGGGCCTTTTTGGGGGCCTCTTGGGCGATCTTGGGGGCCTCTTGGGCCGTCTGGGGCCGTCGGAAAGCCGAACAGGCGCACATGCCAAAATCCTTCAGAAACCTAAGGACAATCAATGATTTTGCCTCTTCGGGCCTTCCTGGAGGACCTCTTGAAGGCTTCCTGTGCCGTCTTGGAGGCCTCTTGTGGGCCTCTTGGGCCGTCTTGGGCCATCTGCAGGCTATCTTAGGCCGTCTAGGGTACATCTTGGGCCGTCTTGTAGGCATCTTGGGGCCATCTGAGCCGTCTTGGAGGCCATCTTGGCAGTCTTGGAGGCATCTTGGCCGTCTTAGAGGCCATCTTGGGGCCGTCTGGGGCAGGAACCGTTTGCAACCACCTCTTCCAGGTGGCCGGCGGGACGGGCCGCAGCCCCAGGCGGAGTTCTTTTGGAAAAAGAACCGAAACCAAAAGCCATATCATCCGGCACGCCAGGCACCCCTTTGCTAAAGCAAAAGGGGGCGGCGGATCGAAGACGCCTACGGCGAATCACCGCCGCCCCCTGCCTTTTTGGAAGCGCCTATGTGGCCGAACGTTGAGGCCAGACCTGCCAAGCTATCGGACCATGTGTTCCCCGAATCGGTTTGGAAGCCTTCGGGGAACACGTGGGCATCTTGAAGGTCATCTTGGCCGTCTTGGAGGCCTCTTGGGCGATCTTTCGGCGATCTTTGGGGGCTCTTGGGCCGTCTCGGGCCGTCGGAAGGCCGAAAGAAGGCACATGTCAGAGTCCTTCAAAACCTAGGGAAAATCAAGGTTTTTGGCATCTTCTGGCCTTCCTGGAGGCCCTCTTGGGGGCCTCTTGGGCCGTCTTGGGCCAGCTTCGAGCCAACTTCGGCCATCTTGGTGGGTTCCTGGCACGTCTGACGCCGTCGGGAGCCGTCTTGGGGGCCTTTCTGGGCCGACTTGGGGCCCTCTTGGGGCGCTTCGGGGCCGTCTTGGAGGCCATCTTGGGCGTCTTGGAGGCCATCTTGGGCGTGTTGGAGGTCTCTTGGGCCGTCTTGGGGCCCTCTTGGGGCCGTCTTGGAGGCCACTTGGGCCGTCATGGGGCCCTTTGGGGGGCCTCTTGGGCGATCTTGGGGGCCTCTTGGGCTGTCGTGAGCCGTCGGAATGCCGAGAAGAAGCAAATTCGAAAATCCTTCAAAAATCAATGGAAAATCAATGATTTTGGCCTCTTCGGGCCCTCCTGGAGGACCTCTTGGAGGCCTCTTGGGCTGTCTGGGAGGCCTCTGGGGGGCTTCTTGGGCCTTCTTGGGCCGTCTTGGACTCTCTTGGGCCGTCTTGGAGGCCGTCTTGGACCATCTTGGGCGGACTTGGAGGCCATATTGGGCCATCTTCGCGATTTTGTGAGGATGTCCCGAGCGAAACGGCCGTTTCAGGCATCGACGGACGCAGTTTACGGGTGGCCGGCGGGACGTGTCGGAGCCCCAGGGGGATTTCTTTTGGAAAAAGAACCAAACCAAAACCGAGAGGATCTAGCACGCCAGGCACCCCTTTGCTTAGGCAAAAGGGAGCGCGGATCGAAGACGCCTACGGCGAATCACCGCCGCCCCCTGCCTTTTTGGAAGCGCCTATGTGGCCGAACGTTGAGGCCAGACCTGCCAAGCTATCGGACCATGTGTTCCCCGAATCGGTTTGGAAAGCCTTCGGGGAACATGCATCTAGAAGGTCATCTTGGCCGCCTGGAGGCCATTTGACCCTTTCGGGCCTTCGTGGAGGACGTCTTGGAGGGCTCGTGGGCCGTCTTGGACGCGATCTTGAGCGTCTTGGAGGCCTCTTGGGCCGTCTTGGGGGCCTCTTGGGGCCGTCTTGGGCGCCTCTTGGGCCGTTCGGGGGCCATCTTGCAGGCCTCTTGGGCGATCCCTGGGCGATATTTGGGAGCTCTTGGGCCGTATCGGGCCGTCGGAAGGCCGAAACGAAGCAAATGTCAAAATCCTTCAAAAACCTTCGGGAAATTACCCTTTGTTGCGTTTTCTGGCCTTCCTGGAGGCCCTCGTGGAGGCCTCTTGGGCCGTCTTGGGCAAGCTGCGAGCCACCTTCGGCCATCTTGGTGAGCTCCTGGCCCGTCTGACGCCGTCGGAAGCCGTTTCGGGGGCCTTTCTGGGCCGACTTGGGGCCCTCTTGGGGTTCTCCAGGGCCGTCTTAAAGGCCATTTTGGGCGTCTTCGAGGCCTCTTGGGCCGTCTTGGCGCCCTCTTGGGGCCGTCTTGGGGGCCTCGTGGGCCGTCATGGGGCCATTTTGGAGGCCTCTTGGGCGATCTTGGGGCGACCTTGTCCTTCAAAAACCTAAGGAGAATCCATGATTTTCGCCTCTCGGGCCTTCCTGGAGGACCTCTCGGAGGCCTCTTGGGCCGTGTTGGAGGCCTCTTGCGGGCCTTTTGGGCCGTCTTAGACCATATTGGGGCCATCTTGGGCCGTCTTGGATGCATCTTGGGGCCATCTTAGCCGTCTTGGAGGTCATCTTGGCTGTCTTGGAGGCATCTTGCAGGCCAGCTTGGGCCATGTTCGCGATTGTTTGAGGATGTCCCGAGCGAAACGGCCGTTTGGGGCATCGACGGACGCAGTTTACGGGTGGCCGGCGGGACGCGCCGGAGCCCCAGGGGGAGTTCTTTTGGAAAAAAAGCCAAAACCAAAACCGAGAGGATCTAGCACGCCAGGCACCCCTGCGATGAATCGACAGGGGGCGGCGGATCGAAGACGCCTACGGCGAATCACCGCCGCCCCCTGCCTTTTTGGAAGCGCCTATGTGGCCGAACGTTGAGGCCAGACCTGCCAAGCTATCGGACCACGTGTTCCCCGAATCGGTTTGGAAAGCCTTCGGGGAACACGTGGGCATCTTGAAGGTCATCTTGGCCGTCTTGGAGGCCTCTTGGGCAAGCTTTGGGCGATCTTTGGGGCTTTTTGGGCCGTCTCGGGCCAGCTTCGAGCCAACTTCGGCCATCTTGGTGGGTTCCTGGCACGTCTGAAGCCGTCGGAAGCCGTTTGGGGGGCCTCTATGGGCCGACTTGGGGCCCGCTTAGAATGCTCCAGGGCCGTCTTGGAGGCCATCTTGGGCGTCTTGGAGGCCATCTTGGGCGTGTTGGAGGCCTCTTGGGCCCTCTTGGGGCCCTCTAGGGGCCATCTTGGAGGCCACTTGGGCCATCATGGGGCTCTCTTGGGGGCCTCTTGGGCGATCTTGGGGGCTTCTTGGGCCGTCTCGAGCCGTCGGAGAGCCGAAAAGGCGCAAATGCCAGAATCCTTCAAAAACCAAGGAAAAATCAATGATTTTGGCCTCTTCGGACTCTCCTGGAGGACCTCTTGGACCGTCTTGGGCCGTCTTGGTCTCTCTCTTGGGCCGTTTTGGAGGCCGTCTTGGACCATCTCGGGCGGACTTGGAGGCCATCTTGGGCCATCTTCGCGATTTTTTGAGGATGTCCCGAGCGAAACGGCCGTTTTTTGGAGGATTTTTTTCCGGATTGAGGTCCTTTCGGCTTCCTCCCGGGACCCCGGCGGGACGTGCCGGAGCCCACTGGGGAGTTCTTTTGGAAAAAGAACCAAAACCAAAACCTGAAACGTCCAGCACGCCGTGCACCCCTGCAAGCAGGGGGCGGCGGATCTAGTGGCCTTCGGTCCATCCCGCCACCGTGCTTTGGTGGTAGGTCAGAGGCCTCTTCAATGCCTGTGGGGATCTCTTGGAAGGCCTCTTGGGGGCCTCTTGGGGCATGCTGTGAGCTTTGGGGGCCTCCTGGGGCGTCTGGGGGGCCTCTTGGGGGCCTGCTTGCGGACTTCGGGGCTCGAAGAGGCCTCCTCACAGGGCCCCAAGAACCATCATCTTTGATGCTCTTGAGTTTATTGCAGGATTCTAGCGTTCCATCGAGCTTCCGACGCTCCAAGACGGCCTGAGAGGCCCCCAAGAACGCCCAAGACTACCACATCTGCCCGCCTGAGAGGCCCCAAAGATGGCCCCACGAGAGCCCCAACAAGGGAAACGCGAATCGCCATTTCGAGTCCTCCACCCTGAGATGACCCTCTTGCGGCGTCTTGAGGGCATCTTGAGCCGTCTTGGGCATCGTGGGCTTGGGGCCCTGATGGGCCGTCTCGGGGCGCTCGTGGATTCCTTGGGCGCTTATCGGGAACCACTGCGAGGTTCTTGTCGTCGTTTGGGGTCGGATCACCGTCCCAGATGCCCACGCGAGAAGCTCCAAGAGCGCCCAAGAGCGGCCAACAATTCCGGGACATTTCTTTGCCCGAGCCTTTAAGAACTTACAAAGTCCTCATCCAAGTTGCAGGATTGCGTGAGTCTAGGGGCACACCACTACTCGCTCGATGCACGATGGCTCACAAGGAATACGAACGAGTGGGGTCATAATCTCCAGGGACGTGCCAACCGATAGCACCGCTTTGAAGCGGGACATCCCTGCACAGCTTGTGTTGCACACACTTGCGACCTCCTGGTCGATTTGATGCGTACGCATCAAGCGAGAGTACCACAAGGAAACACAGCCGCTCTCCATCCGTGGAACGGCCCCGCATGTTTATGTGCTTGGTTATCCGCGTGAGTATGTCTCAAGCGAGAACCCCGATCTGCAAAAGGATCAGCCCTCCAACCCGTCAGCTGTTGGAACCTTTTTGGACGAGTGTGCGCGGCGCGAATGCGAGAGCCACATGTTGAAAACCACTCGCCCTCTATCCGCGTAAGAGTTGGAGTGTTTAACACGGATGTGTGTGTGTGTGAGTGCAGTTCCGAGGAGAGAACCACATGTTGGAGCCGATTCCATGCCTCACGCTAACTGCTCGCCTAGCCCCACCGAGACGGCCAGTGGCGCGGCGAGGAGGAGTTCTTCATCAGTACTAAAAGGCTAGAGGGGAACGAGGAGGTTGACGAGGAGAAGGAGACCAGGATGACACGGACAGTGGAGACGGGGCGGACGAGTACGATGTGGGAGGGCAGCAGGGGAGGTGGGCGAGGAGGTGCACGATGAGGATCCGTGTGAACGGGAGGGCCCCTCCCCCCTAGGCCGTCACAGACCACCTCGAGAGCAGCGACGCGGACGTCAGGAGTCTGGTCTGGCGGGTGGCAGCTCCTCTGCTTGATCCGACTCCTTCCCATTCGAGCTCCTCCGCCTCCTCCTGCTCCTGCCGTTCCCCCTGCGCCTCCTCTTCTTCCTCTCCATCCTCCCTTTTGTCCTTCTCCTCCTCCCCTTCCCCCTCGTCGGGAGGGCCTTGCTTTGCTGGCAGCCAGAGGGGGGAATCTGCTGGTGAGGAGGAGGAGGATGAGGAGGAGATGGAGGAGTAGGTGGAGGAGGATGAGGAGGAGAATGAGGAGGAGGAGGAGGAGGACGAGGGACGTGAGAGGGAAGAGGATGGTTGAAGCCTCCAAGAGTCGGCACTGGCTTGTGAACATATTGCTTTATCAATCTAGGCAAACGATGCGGGAAGCCCCCCCTTACACATGCGCTGGAGTTGCAGATGTCGGGGCGGGGAGGAGGAGGACACGTCGCGGGAGGAGGTTGTGGTAAAGCAGGATGAGACAAATGAGCCGAGTTGGAGGGTGGGGAGGGGGCGGAGGAGGAGGAGGAGGAGCTGGAGGATGAGAAGGAGGAAAACGGCGGGGAGGATGAGGATGATAAGGAGGGGAGAGGAGGCAGAGGAGAAGCAGCGGAAGAAACATGATGATGTTGATGTTGCTGTTGCTGCTGATGAGGAGGAAGAGGAGGAGGCGGAGGACGAGGTGGAGAAACGGCGGATGAGGAGGATGAGGCGGAGGCGCAGGATGAGAAAGAGGAGGGGTAGGTACTGGAGGAGGAGGGCGAGGATGATGTACTGGATGATGGTAGTGACGATGGTGGTGATGATGATGCCGATTGCGATGATGATGATGCTGCTGATGATGCTGCTGATGATGACGATGCTGGTGATGGTGATGATGCTGATGCTGATGATACTGGTGATGATGATGATACTGATGCCGATGCTGCTGATGCTAATGATGCTGATGATGCTACTGCTGATGATAATGTTGAGGATCAGGAGGCGGAGGAGGCGGCGGATCAGGAGACGGAGGCGGAATATGAGGAGGAGGGAATGAGGGGGGGCGGCAGAGGGAGGACGATGATGCGGCGGAATGACCAACACGACGGATGGTGTTGTTGTTGGTGATGTTGATGATGTTGATGATGCTGATGATGCTGATGATGTTGTGTATGTTGATGGTGATGATGATGTCGATGCTGATGCTGATGATGATCGTGCTGGCGATGCTGATGCTGAGGTTGACGATGTCGAGTATGGTTAACCTGAGGATGCAAGTGACGATGGCGATGGCGATGACGCCGATGCTGCTGCTGCTGACGATGCTGATGATGATGATGATGATGATGATGATGCTGGTGATGGTGATGGTGATGGTGATGGTGAGGGTGGGGATGATGATGATGTTGTTGTTGATGATGATGACGATACTGATGATGCTGATGATGATGAAGAAGATGAGGATGAGGAGGAGGAGGAGGAGGAGGAGGAGGAGGCGGACGGGGAACGAGGCTGAGGAGGACGCATCATCCTTGGCAGGTTGCGTCGGACCAGGGGGGAGAGGGTGAAACGGAGGCGGAGGAGGAGGAACTATGGGAGGAGGTGATGTGAGGGACGGGGAGCTGCTGGGGGTGGGGTGGGGAAGGAGGGTAATGATAAGGAGGAGGTACGGCACAGGAGGAGGAGGAGGAGGAGGAGGTACGGCACTGGGGGAGGAGAAGGAGGAAGGATATGTCTTGGAGGGGAATGGCGAGGAGGATGTATTGGATGATGGGAGTGATGCTGGTGATGATGATGCTTATGATGATGCTGATGATGGTGGTGATGCTGTTGCTGCTGATTATAATGATGAGGCTGATGACGATTCTACTGATGATGATGATTGTGATGGTGATGAGGATGCTGATGCTGATGCTGATGATGCTGTTGATAGTGTTGATGCGTATGTTAATGTTGATTTCGATGCTGACGGTGGTGATGATGCGGATGCCGACGACGACGACGCTGATGCTGTTTGTGGTGCGGATGGTGCCGACCGTGGTGATTGTGGTGATGACAATGATGTTGATGATGATGCTGATGCTGATGCTAATGCTGATGCTCATGCCGCTGATGATGGTGATGCTCATGTTAATGTTGATGCTGACGCTGGAGGTGGTGATGACAGGGATGTTGACGACGGCGACGCTGATGATGCTGATGCTGGTGATGATGATGCCGATGGCGGCGGTGGTGGTGGTGATGACGATGAAGCTGCTGACGGCGATGATGATGATGTTGACGATGATGATGCTGAAGCCGATGAGGGTGATGATGCTGATACCGATAATGACGACGGTGTTGCGGCTGCTGATGATGCTGGTACTGATTATGGTGATGCTGATGATGATGGTGCTGATGATGAGCATGCAGTCGATGCCGATGGTGATGGTGAGGATGTTGGTGAGGGTGATGACGATGCTGATGAAGCTGCTGATGCTGGCGATGACGATGCTAACGTTAGTGCCTGTGAGGAAGCTGCTGGTGACGCATATGCTGATGCTGATGGTAATGCTGGTGATGCTGCTGCTAATGATACTGATGACGACGACGATGGTGACGATGCTGATGATGATGCTGATGATGAGGATGCGTGTGATGATGATGATGATGATGATGAGGATGATGATGATGACGATGATGATGCTGATTATGCAGATGCTGATGTTGATGCTGATGATAGTGATGACGATGAGGATGTTGACGATGCTGATTATCATGCTGACTCTGACGAGGATGATGACGAGCACGCTTATGATGATGCTGATGCTGATGAAGCTGCTGATGCTGACGATGACGATGCTGATGATCATGATGATGACGATGATGATGCTGATGATGCTTCTGATGATGATGACGATGCTGATGATGCTGATGATGATGATGATTATGAATATGATGATGAGGCTGATGATGATGATGATGATGCTGATGCTGCTCATGATGATGAGGATGATTAGTACAACGATCGTGCTGGTCATGGTGAAGGTGATGCCAAACATGATGACGACGATCCCGTTATTGAAGATGATGTTCCTGTTGTTGCTGCTGCTGTTGCTGATGATGATGACGCTGCTGCTGATGATGATGACGATGCTGATGATGAGGATGAGGATGAGGCTGATGAGGATGAGGATGATGAGGATGAGGATGAGGATGAGGATGAGGATGAGG
>CAUYUJ010011194.1:0-17500 GCA_963575745.1 Prorocentrum cordatum
TGAAGGGGCCCTGGGACACACAAATAAATAGACACAAATAACTGGATTCCCCATATTTTCTCATATGTTCTGGGCTTTTGTCTCCCCCCCCCACTTCCCATATTTTCCAATATTTCCTGGGGAATCGACGATTAATTGTGTCTGTGTGCTTTTTCCCCTCCTGACTTGTGTGAGACGGCCTCAGAGCACGTGCCCCACACCCGCGAATTCTCGAAAAACTCTCGGGCCGCTCCCCACCCCCGGATGCCCCCGACAGCCGACCCTGGGCCCGCGATTCGCCCGGCCTGGCCCGGACGCGCGCCGCTCGGGGCGCGATCGGAGCTCAGCCGGGCCAGCCACACGCAGGAGTGAGCGACCCTGGGCAAGAGCGACCCTCTGGTGCGCGGCTTCGAGGGGCCGCGGAGAGGCCACGCCCAAGTGTGCAGGCCAGTGCTGGTGGAGCCCTCGGGGGCGGCGACGGGGGCGAATGGCCCAGGGGCGACCACTACATGCATCCACGGGCGCTGGTGGTCCACCCCTTCGGCGAGGCTCCCCAGCGAAGAGCCTGGGCGAGTCGCTCCTGCTATATTCGCCCCCATCGTCTCCTCCGCCTCCTCCTCCTCCTCCTCCTCCTCCTCCTCCTCCTGCTCCTCCTCCTCCTCCTCCTCCTCCTCCTCCTCCTCCTCCTCCTCCTCCTCCTCCTCCTCCTCCTCCTCCTCCTCCTCCTCCCCATCGTGAGCCCGCGCCGAAAGGGGACTCCGGCCAGGGCTCGCTCCCACGCGCAGTCGAGCGGGTGGGGCCAGCGACCCGCCCGGGCGGGAGATCGGGACAGGAGGGGGAGGAGGAGGAGGACGAGGAGGAGGAGGAGGAGGAGAAGGAGGAGGAGGAGGAGGAGGAGGAGGAGGGGAGGGGGAGGGGGAGGAGGAGGAGGAGGAGAGGAGGAGGGAGGAGGAGGAGAGAGGAGGAGTAGGAGGGAGGAGTATGAGGAGGATGAGATGAGAGGAGGAGGAGAGGCGGAGGAGAGGAGGGGAGGGGAGGAAGAGGAGGAGGAGGGAGGAGGAGGAAGGAGGAGGAGGAGGAGCAGCAGCAGCAGGAGGAGGAGGAGGAGGAGGAGGAGGAGGAGGAGGAGGGGGGGGGGTCGAGGCGGGACCGGGCAGAGAGGGAGGGCTGGCGGGCAGCTGGCGCACACCCGAAGAAACGGGGGGGGCGTCGGGGGCCGCACGCCAGGGCGGGCGGCCGACGACGACAGCGGCGGCGGCGCCCACGGCGGCTTCCCAAACATCCGACGACTTGATCTTTGACAGTGCGGGGGGAGGCACTTCGCGGTGGTTGGCGGGCCCGGGGCCCGGCGAGGGCCGCCACAGGCCGCCACTGGTGCAAAGCCGTTGCCTTGATGTTCATCGACGACGACTGCAGCTGGACCCAGGCCAGAAGAACATCCTTCCTCAAGAACATGAGACCCTCCGCAAGCCAAAATAACTGAGCCTTCAAGGGTACCCTCCTCCCCGGGATGCACAAGAACACCCAACAGACACGAAGCACACTATGGTACGTCTGTTGGAAGTCTGGGTTCGCCGACGGCGGCGGCCCTGGGGGGCCGAAGCGCGCGGTGGGCGGTGGGCGCACGGCGGGGCGCACGCGGGGGCGGTGCGGCCGACGACGACGACGACGACGACGACGACGACGACGACGACGACGACGACGACGACGACGACGACGACGACGACGACGAGGACGACGACGACGACGACGACGACGACGACGACGACGACGACGACGACTGACGACGACCCTGCGGCGGCGACCTCGGCGTCCTCGGAAACGGGCAGCGGCCCCGGGGGGGGGGGGGGCGGGGGGGCGTCGGCCAGCAGCGGCGGCCGCGGCGCGGCGGCGGCGGCGCCCCGCTGGGGGCGGCGGGCGCGCCCGCGGCAGCGCGGCCTCTACAGCTCCGGAGCCGCTTCCCCGCCGCCCCGCCCGCCGACGCCAGCGCTTCGAAGAGAACTCCGGGCCCGCGGCGCCCGTCGCACTCGAGCTCGTCGCGGCGCCGTGCCGCCGACCGTCGCCGCCGCCGCCGCCGCCGCCGCCCGCCGCCGCCGCCGCCGCCGCCGCCGCCGCCGCCGCCGCCGCCGCCGGCGTCGGCGTCGTCGTCGTCGTCGTCGTCGTCGTCGTCGTCGTCGTCGTCGTCGTCGTCGTCGTCGTCGTCGTCGTCGTCGTCGTCGTCGTCGTCGTCGAGGGGGAGGGGGAGAGAAAATGTTTGGGAGGTTCCTGGAGGTACTCGGGGATTCTTTCAAGTATCCGGTGTCCGTGCAAGGAAGACGGTGACGCCGTGTTGAACAGATCACACGAGGGTGAGTGCGAAATCCTCGTCGACCGTGGTTGATTGTTAGAAAGAATAAACCGAGGTTCATTATGTTGAGATGAAGAACCTCAGTGCATGATCTTATGACGGACTTGTCGGTCCCCCTCCCAGCTGCATTATTATCTTTCAAGAATGAAAATGACCCCAACTTAGAATGTCCCGGTAAGAAATAGTAAACCAAGTCCCCCCCCTGCTCGATTATTATCAGTCCGGAATAATAAACCCAAGTTTGCAATATCCCGGGAATCATAAACCAAGGTCGATATTCTAACATAATAAAATTCTCACCCTGGTGACGGGGAGTTGTGGGGAAAATAAATATTAGTATCATTCCAACAGAATAAACCCAATTCATTGGGTCTGGAGCTGGGGTCCCGAAGTCATTATAAACCGAAATTCATTATGTTCCAGGGGGACATGAACCCCGGTTAAAATTCCCGGAACATTATAAACCCAAGTTTACCATGTTCCGAGGAGGAGGATGAGGAGGAGGAGGGGGAGCATGAAGAGAAGGAGGAGGAGGAGGAGAAGAAGAAGGAGGAGCTGACCCACGTGGTACCACTGGTCTGCTGTTGGACAGTGTTTCCGATGAGGTCAGTGATGTGGATCGTCGAGCCAGGCTCGTGCAACACCCTCTAGGGCCTGCGCAGAAGGATCGTCGGACGTTTTCTGGCGCGTTGGCCGTCGTATGTCGTGACCACCCCCCGTCATTGATGAGGTCGAGGAGGTGGCTCGGAGTTTGTGGAGCGCGGTGTTGCCGTTTGGCGCACCTGGGGTTTGGGTCTCCTAGGGCCTTCAGGCTGTGGATCGCTGGCAGCTGTGTGACGTCGATCCACTCCCTGGTGGGGGCCCGTTCGTGTGGTGGCGTAGGTGGCCAACTGGTGCCGTCGTCACCCCTTGTGGCTCTTGTTCGGCAGCGTAATCCGCTTCTGGCGTGGATGTATTTTGGCAGCGCGCACAAAGGGGGTGGACGGAGGGGGGAGGTCTTCTGTGAAGGAGGCTGCTTCTTAGAAGGCGCCGGCCTTACATTTATAGATACGGTCCGCGCGTTCTAAGAAGCAGGGGTGCTTCTAAGAAGCCCTCCCCCCTCCCCCCTCCCCCCTCGTCGCGTGGCTGAGTATTGGGGCGATCGGTGTCACCGCCTCCAACGAACTGCACTATAGGCGGTGTCGTTGGGCGGCAGGGCCCCTGGGGCTCCCAGGGTCCCAGGGAGGATATGTAACATGTGGTCTTCTGGGGCCCCAGGCTGGACCACCTCTCGCGCGGCATCTGGCAGTTCAGAGTTGCGAGAGTGTCTTGTGCGAAACGGGCCGGACCACCTTGCGCACGGCATCTCAGAGCTCAGAGTTGCAAGGATGTCTCAGGCGAGACGGGCCGGACCACCTCGCGCAGGGCATCTCAGAGCTCAGAATTGCGAGAATGTCTCGGGCGAAACGGGCTGGACCACGTCGCGCGCGGCATCTCTGAGGTCAGAGTTACTTGCGAGGATGTCTCAGGCGAAATGGGCTGGACCACCTCTTGCGCGGCAGCTCAGAGCTCAAAGTTCCGAGGAATGCTCAAGTGAAACGGGCCGCACCACCTCTTGGGCGGCAGCTCGGGGCTCAGAGTTTGGAGGATGTCTCAAGCGAAACGGTCCGGACCACCTCTCGCGCGGCATCAGAGAGCACAGTTTGGAGGATGTCTCAGGTAAAACTGGCTGGACCACCTCCCGCGCGGCATCAGAGAGCGCAGAGTTGCGAGGATGTCTCAAGCAGAACGGGCCGGATCACCTCGCGCACGGCATATCAGGACTCCGAGTTTGGAGGATGTCTCAAGCGAAACGGGCCGGACCACCTCTTGCGCGGCATCTCGGAGCCCAGAGTTTCAAAGATGTCTCAAGCGAAATGGGCTGGACCACCTCTCGCGCGGCATCTCAAAACTCAGACTTGCGAGAGTGTCTCAAGCGAAACGCGCCAGACCACCTTGGGCGGCAGCTCGGAGTCAAAATTTGGAGAACGTCTCAGGCGATACGGGCCGGACCACTCCTCGCAGGGCATCTGGGAGCTCAGAATTTGGAGGATGTCTCAAGCGAAACGGGCCGGACCACCTCTCGCGCGGCATCTGGGAGCTCAGAGTTCGGAGGATGTCTCAAGCGAAACGGGCCAGACCACCTCTTGCGCGGCATCTGGGAACTCAGAGTTTGGAGGATGTCTCAAGCGGAACGGCCAATCCCGGCCAACTCAGAAACGAGCATTGTGAGGATGTTTCAAGCGAAACGGCCCGGACCATCAGATTTTTGTGAGGATGTCTCTGCTCCCCTTTCCCTCGGCTGGAGTTAGCTTCTATCACAACAGCACCCCGTTCAAAGAGGGAGGGGGGGAGGGCGGAGGACGGACCCAGACCCCCGACGTCGTGATTTTTTCACGACGTCGACCCCCAGAGGTCTGGACCCCTTCCCCGGGGCCGGTTCTTCGTCCTGAGTCGTTTTTTGACGCTCCCGAGGCCCGGTAAGGACCTCCAGAGGCCGAAAATAGGGAAAAACCTCCCGTCGTGATTTTTTCACGACGCGAGGAGGTCTGGGGAGGAGGAGGGGGAGGGGCGAAGAGAGGCGGCAGTGGGGGTTGGGGCCTTGCCCGCGCCTTGCCGCACGGTCACCTGCAGCTGCCTCGTCTCGCCCGCGGCCACCGGCACGGGCGCGATCTGGCCAGGGCCCGTGCCGGGCGCAGCGAGCGCCTGCGGACCGGCGCCCCGCGGGCCCCCTCCCCTCTCGCGTCGTCGGCGTCGTCGGCGTCGTCGTCGAAGACGTCGTCGGCGCTGTCGCTGTCGCCGTCGCCGTCGCCGTTGCTGTCGCCGCCGCCGCCGCCGTCGCCGTCGCCGTCGTCGCTGTCGCCGTCGCCGTCGCCGTCGCTGTCGTCGTCGTCGTCGGCGTCGTCGCCTCCAGCGATTGCATGGGGGGGCGAAGAAACGTGCGCCTGTCGTGCCTCTTTTGGGCCCCGATGGGGCTCCCTTGGGGTCCCCAAGGTGCGCGCGAAAGGTGCACCTTCCTTCACCCCCCATCCATCGCCCCCCCCCCCCATAACGCAGCGCCCGAGTAGGCCTCGACATTCTCATAGAGCAACAAATTACCACAACAATGTTCTTAGACCGCACAGCCGACGTATGAAAAGAAACCCTCTCGGCCAGAAGTGCACCAAGAGCACTGTCTGCAAACCTTAAACGAGTCTTCAAACATTCTTTGGCGTGCGCATCGGCAAGCCAAGACGTCTCGCCATTGATTGATCCTGCGGGCGCGGGCCTGTTCCAGCGCCCGGTGCACGTGGATCGGAGGCAGGCAAAAGCCCGGCACCGCATCTTTCATAACGGGCGAGTTTGCCCTGTTTCGGGCCCCGGCACGGTCACAAATCGATCCGACTGGAAGAATGTCGCAGAACGCCGCGGTCTACAGTAAAAACTGAACCGTCAGGTTGCATGTCGATGCTTTTCAAGCGGGGCTGGCCATCAGAAGTGCCACGGACGGACCGAAGAGGCAAGGATGCAAGGGTATCCTTGGGACGACTACTCCAGATTTCGTAATAAAGGGAGGGGGGTCTCATTTCGGGGGGGGTCTCTTCCAGGCTATCTTGGAGGGCCTGGGGGGTCTGGGGACGATGTTTTGGAGGGTTCTCTCGCGGGGGAGGTCTGAAATGGCTTGTCTTGGAGGGTCCAGACCCCCCTCCCTTTTATTACGAAATCTGGAGTACCCAGCCCTATCCTCGATTTTGACTGTAGGGCCGGGGTCGTGATGTTTCGCGCTGTGGCAGCCTTCTCCTCCTCCTCCTCCTCCCCCTCCTCCTCCTCCTCCTCCTCCTCCTCCTCCTCCTCCTCCTCCTCCTCCTCCTCCGCTCCGCGAGAAAAAAGTGCAAGAGCGCCGCTGTGGCACTTTTTTCTCGCGACGCCGCACCTCAGGGCACCCCCCACAGGGAGGCTCGCGAGGGAGCGGCACGCTGTCTGCAACAGTGGCCCCCCCCTGGGGACCTCCCCTGGTCTCCCCTTTCCCTGAGCATCGTTGAGCCACTCCTCCTCCTCCTCCTCCTCCTCCTCCTCCTCCTCCTCCTCCGCACTCCTCCTCCTCCTCCTCCTCCTCCTCCCCGCCTCCCCCTCCTCCTCCTCCTCCTCCTCCTCCCTCCCTCCTCCTCCTCCTCCTTCTCCTCCCTCCTCCTCCCTCCTCCTCCTCCTCCTCCTTCCTCCTCCTCCTCCTCCTCCTCACTCCTCCTCCTCCTCCTCCTCCTCCTCCTCCTCCTCCTCCTCCTCCTCCTCCTCCTCCTCCTCCTGCTCCTCCTGGGCCCCACTGGCCGACCCACCCTCCCAGACTGGGACATAGGCTGTTCCCTTCGGGTTCCGAAGGGTCCATCCCCACCTGGGGTGCTGAGTCGGTGGATGGGGTCTGGCTGGGGATCCATCCTCAGCCAGAGTGGAAGGTCCGGTCATCTGTGCTGAGTCTGTGCTGAGTCTGGTGGTGGGGTCCATGCTGTGGCAGGGTCTGGTGGAAGGGTCCATCCCCACCTAGGGTCCATCCCCACCTGGGGTCTGGCTGGGGATGGGGATGGGGAGGTGGGGTCGGTCAAAGGGCACTGACCTTTTGTGGGCCCCGGAAACGGCAGGGCCGTTTTTTTCATCGTTTCAAAAAGAAAATGTCCCTCGAAAATGGAAACGGCAAAAAAACGGCGACCAGAAACGGCAAAAAAACGGCTCCAGGATTGGAACCGGAGCCAGAACCGGTAAAAAAACGGCGACGGAACCGGTAAAAAGACAGCGTCGGAGCCGGTAAGAAAGCGGCAAAACGGAACCGGTAAAAAAACGGCCCTGTCGTTTCCAGGCCCACTAAGGCACTGACCTCCTCCTGGTCCTCCCAAGGCAGCGTGTTCGGGGCCTCTTTGGACCGTCTTGGGGCTCCCTTCGTGTGCGTCAGGGCTCCTCCTCCTCCTCCTTCTCCTCCTCCTCCTCCTCCTCCTCCTCCTCCTCCTCCTCCCTCTCCTCCTCCTCCTCTTCCTCATCCTCCTCCTCCTCCTCCCTCCTCCTCCTCCTCCTCCTCCTCCTCCTCCTCCTCCTCCTCCTCCTCCTCCTCCTGGTCCTCCCAAGGCAGCGCCTGCACGTAGCAGGGCCAGGTCAGCCCCCGCCCCAGGTAGCTGCTGTCTGGGCCGAGGGAGGCGGTCCTGCGCGCCCAGGCCGAGGGGGGCCAGTCCCAGGATCGGCCGCGGCCGGGGCCATCCCTCCTCCTCCTCCTATTCCTCCTCCTCCTCCTCTTCTTCCTCCTCCTCCTCCTCATCCTCATCCTCCTCCTCCTCTTCTTCCTCCTCCTCTTCCTCCTCCTCTCTTCCTCCTCCTCCCTCCTGCCTCCTCCCCTCTCCTCCTCCTCTCCTCCTCCGCTCCTCCTCCATGGGGGGGGGGGGGGGGGGGGGGGGGGGGGGGGGGAAGGGGATAGAGGGAGTTGGGAGGGAGGGGAGGAGGGAGGAGCCCTGGATCTTGACGTGGGTCCGCGTCAAGCCCAGGCTCCCCGAAAGAGAAGGCCTGCAGCAGCAGCGGCGGCGCGGAACTGCGAGAGCAAGCGGTCTGGAGAAGGAACACAAGCGAGGTGGTAGAGTAGAGGAGGAGGTAGATGGGAGGAGGAGGAGGAGGAGGAGGAGGAGGAGGAGGAGGAGAGGATGAGTGGTGGGGAGGAGGAGGGGGAAGAAGGAGTAGGAGGAGGAGGAGGAAGAGGGGGAGGAGGAGGAGGAGGAGCTGCAGGAGGACCGCTTGCTTGCGACGCGCGCGCAGAACGGTCGTGGCGTCGCGCGGTGGCGCCCAACGCCTCGCATGTCCTCCCACATCCACCACCGTGGAGAGGAGGAGGGAGGTCCGCGGGGAGATGGGGGGAGAGATGTGGGCCTCTCCCCTCCTCCTCCTCCTTCCCCGTCCTCCTCCTCCTCCTCCTCCTTCCTCCTCCTCCTCCTCCTCCCTCCTCCTCCTCCTCCTCCTCCTCCTCCTCCTCGATTTAGCGGGGGGCCTCTCCCTCTCTTCCCTCGACTCCAGGGGAGGGGGGGAGGCCTCCCCCCTCCTCTCCTCCTCCCCCTCCTCGATCCAGGGGGGGCGCTGGGGGGGAGGGAGGGCGCTCGGCGACCTCAGGGGGCGGGGGCGGCTCCCCCCTCCTCCTCCCCTCTCGCTGCGATGGGCACGGGCCGGGCGATCACGGCCCCGCGCGCTGAGCCCGCCCAGGGCAGGACGCCACCTCCTCCTCCTCCTCCTCCTCCTCCTCCTCCTCCTCCTCCTCCTCCTCCTCCTCCTCTCCTCTCCTCCTCCGTCCTCCCCTCCTCCTCCTCCTCCCCTCCTCCTCCTCTCCTCCTCCTCTCCTCCTCCTCCTCTCCTCCTCCTCCTCCTCCTCCTCCTCCTATCTCTCTCCTCCTCCTCCTCCCCCCTCCTCGTTTTCCTCCATCCTCCTCCTCCTCCTCCTCTCCTCCTCCTCCTCCTCCACACCAGGGGCCTCTCCCCTCCTCCTCACACGCCTCCTTCCCCTCCTCCTCCTCTCCTCCTCCCTGCCTCCTCCTCCTCCTCCTCCTCCTCCTCCTACCTCCTCGTCCTCCTCCTCCTCTCCTCCTCCTCCTCCCCTCCTCCTCCTCCTCCTCCTCCCCTCCTCCTCTCCTCCGCCCGCCGCCACCCCAGGGGCCTCCCCCCTCCCCCTCCTCCCCCTCGCTGCGCGGGGCAGGGCCGGCCCCGGGCGCTCGAGCCCGCCCAGGGCAGGGCGCCGCGGGCGGGGGCGGCCGGCAGGCCGACGGCGGGCCGCGGGCGGGGGCCGCCCGCCCACGGAGAGAGGCAGTCGTAGCACCGTCGGCCGGGCCGGCCCGTGTTCTCCAAAGTAACGGGCGGGAATTTGTTTTGTTATTTCCTCCACTCCTCCTCCTCCTCCTCTCCATTCCTCCTCCTCCTCCTCCTCCCCTCCTCCTACTCGCCTCTCCTCCCTCCCTCCTCCTCTCCTCCGCCTTCATCCTTCCCTCCTCGCCTCCTCCTCCTCCTTCCACCTCCTTCCTCCTCATCCTCCTCAGTCCTCTCTCTACCTCCTTTCTCTCCCTCCGTTCTCCTCTCATGCCCTCATCTCCCTCCCTCCTCCTACGCCTCCTCCCTCTCTCCTCCTCCTTCTCAAAATCAACGGGCGAAGAACGAAACGGTATAAGATAAACGTTTCCGCCGTCGGGGACACCTGCCCAGGGCGGCTGGAAAGTTTATACCCTTACGGTGGCACCCTAGGGGTATAAACTTTCCAGCCGCCCAGGGGCAGGTGTCCCCGACGGCGGAAAGTTTATTTTATACCGTTCTTCGCTCGCTGACAAAAGCACGGGCGGGGATTTGTTGTTTCCTCCACGCTCCCGAGCTTCCTAAAAGGCCGAGGCTTCTCTCGCTCGGTGGTGCAACGACGGGACAAAATGTCCCCCCCCTGGGGCCGGTGGTATCGGCCACGCGGCGGGGACAGAGAACAGACCGACCCCTTCCCTGGAGGGCGGGGGGGAATATGATCGCTGGTTCACTTTCACGCCAGAAGTTGCTCTCAAACTGCTTGAGGAAAACCCGCCAACGCGCTTCAGAGAGCCATGAACTGGCCACCTCCCGTCGGCGAGATGAGACTCGAGGGCGCGCCAAAGTCTGCTGGCCCGTGGCACGTTTCCATACAGCGCGAGTCCTACTGCCACAACACACTGCGCGAATGCACGCAACGGAAACCTACAGCATGGCAGAAGCGAGGGGAGGGAGGCATCGGCAAAGGCGTGAGGGAGGAGGACGCTCTAATCTTAAGTCGGGCGTGTCCCCCTACAGGGGTATTTTCGACGAAAAGTAACACATACTCCAAAAATGCACCAAAATGGTCAAAACATGCGCAAAGAATAGTCCCCAGACTATTTGTGGACTATGTTTGAATATTCCTCCTGTAGAGGGACAGGCCCGACTTAACTCTAATCGGACTCCCCCCAACTCAGAGGAAGTTGCGGGAGATACTGTCGACGAGGAACTCAGACAAACTTATCTCGCCTCCGCCCCGACGTTGTGCCATTCGTCTCCCCAAGGCGTGCTGCCGGAGGTTCGGCTCAGTAGTACCATGGTACAGTGCAGCGCGTTGTCTCGCCCACGCGCCAGTGGGCGTAATTGTGACTTCTTGACTCCTTGACCGTCGAAGAGTGTAGCACGAGGCAGGGATAGACGGCGACGGTCAAAGCCGCCGACAGCGGATGGGATCATGCTGACGGCAATAATGATCAGGAGGAGGTGGAGAAGGGAAGGAGGGGGAGGGGATGGGGGCAGGGGGAGGAACGATAGGTTAGCGTGTGACGGACGCGAGGACGAAGGTGGGCACGAGGGCGAGGATGGCGCTCCGCATGGACGGGAGTCAACCGAAACCGACCCAAGCCTGCGCAGATGGGAGCACGACCAGTTGGGAGGATAAACTGGAGGAAGATCCCGATTGAGACTCGAATGCACTAACATCGTTATCCTGATTGCTCAAACCGCCAAAACTCCAAGACGCACTTCTAATTATCTGGGCGACGCTCGTTTCGGCACACAGGCGACAGCGGCAGTCGCCAACATCCAACAGCAACGGCGAATGGCGAATAGCAAAAATGGATTCGGCAGCGGCCTGAAGCAACCGGAGACAGCCGCCAGCAACCCTAATCTTCCAGAAACCTCAATTGTCTCGCCATCCTGCTCCTGATCCTCCTGCAATCAAACTCCTCCCTCCTCCTAGTGCCCCTCCGCAGCTGTCGCATCCTCCTCCTCCTCCTCCTCCTCCTCCTCCTCCCGCCTCTTCCTCTTCATACCCCTCTCATGTCCTCCTCCTTCTCCTCCCTCCCTCCTCGATGGCGGCGAAAACGACGACGACGACGACGACGATGACGGTGACGGCGACAGCGACGACGACGACGACGACGGCGACGACGACGACGACAACGATGGCGACGGCGACAAGGACGACGACGACGACGACGACGACGACGACGACGACGACGACGACGACGACGACGACGACGACGGCGACATCGACGACGACGACGAAGACGAAGACAACGACGACGATGACGACCACGGCGGCGGCTGCGATGAGCAGGCATCCAGCAGCCACAGGGCCGTCGCGCGACTTGGCGGCGGAGTCCTGTCCGCCAGGGAGGGCCACACCACCCAGCGCCTTGGCGCGCCGGATTTGGGGCTGAAGGGCCAGACGGAACCGGGGGAAAGATAACATCGGACAGTGACACATCGGCCCAGACCCCCGACGTCGTGATTTTTTCACAACGTCGACCCCCAGAGGTCTGGACCCCTTCCCCGGGACCGGTTCTTCGTCCTGAGTCGTTTTTTGACGCTCCCGAGGCCCGGTAAGGACCTCCAGAGGCCGAAAATAGCGAAAAACCTCCCGTCGTGATTTTTTCACGACGCGAGGAGGTCTGGGGGGGATGTCTGAGACCAGGCGGTTCTGGACGATGAATACAGGAGCGGCCTTCTCAGAGCGTTCCGGAACTCTCTGACAGCACTCCGGAACGCTTTGGAACGGATTTACCCTTGTCGGGCGGGAGAGGCGAGGGGGCGGGGGAGGAAGAGGAAGAGGGGGAGGGAGAGGAGGGGGAGGAGGAGGAGGAGGAGGGGGAGGAGGAGGAGGAGGAGGAGGAGGAGGAGGAGGAGGAGGAGGAGGAGGAGGAGGAGGAGGAGGAGGAGGAGGAGGAGGAGGAGAAAGTCCGCCGTTCCAAGGGCCAGCGCGCTGCGCGGGATCGCCTTCCCCGGTGCCCGCAGCCGCGGGCCGCGGAGCCCCGGGGGGGGCCCTGGTCCCTGTCCGTCCGCGCCGCGCGCGCCCCCGGCACGGGCTGCTGCTCGGATAAACCTGGCGGCCCCCGCAATCCCAGGGGCGCGAGCGGCGGGGGCGTCGGCGGCGATGGCGGCGGCGCCGGGGCGCGAGCGCCGAGGGCAAGCGCGCGCCCTCGACGGCGGCGCGCCGGGGGCAATGGCGCACGAAGTGCTCTTCAGAGTCGCACTCGCGGCATTTGAGACGCGCCCCTCAGAGGCCCGCGGGGTCGCCTCGGCGGCCCGAGCCCGCGCCGCGCGGGCCCTGGACCCCCCCCCCGCCTTCACCCGCGCCCTGCTCGGAACTCGCGAAATCTCCCCGCCCGGGGTTCGGCCTCGGACGTGTCGGCCAGGAAGGCGCGGCAGCATGTACTTCGGCCCTTGTCCTTTCGTTCGATGGCCCTGCGGGCGCGGCGCGCGGGCCCGCGGTCGCCGAAGCTGCGCCGTCGCGACCCTGCGCGCTCGCCGGCCCAGAAGGAGGCGCGCGCCGCGACGTCCGCCTGAACGTCGCGAAGCTCGGGGTCGTCCGCGGCAATGCCCACGCCGAGTGGGCCGACGGCGTTGTCGTCAGCGCCTGGGTCGACGCCTGCAGCTGAGAGGGCCCCCTGCGCTGGCGCCGCCGCGCTGGCGCCGCCAGCTGCTGCTGGTGCGGGCGGGCCCGGCGCCGCCCCCAGCGCGGCTGAGCCCATGCCGCCCCAGCTCGATCCGGCCACGGCGCCGCAGGCGCACTGATCCTGATCTCGCGCAGGCGCGCCCGCGTGGCAGGCGCGCCGTCGGGCAGGCAGAGTGGGCCGCCGAGGCGAGCTTGCCCGGCGATCCCTCGATCATGCGCCCATAGCGCCGCGGCCGGCTGGCCGCGTGCGCGAGCTGACGGGCGGTCGCGGGGCAGGCCGCGTCGCGGCGCCGCGAGAGCATGGCCAGTTGGATGCTCGACGCGCCAACTGCGCGCAGCAGGGGGAACGCGAGGCCCTCGCAGCCTATCGTGACTTGACCAGCTTGGTGCGCCCGTCTGCGGAGGACGTCGAACCGCGCGAGGGCGTCGTCGCTGCGCTCTCGCGGCTGTCTGTAGAAGTTCACGAGCGCCGACGCTGCCGAAACGCGACCCCCCCCCATTGGCCCCGCCGTTCGGCCAAGCAACGCGCAATCATCGGCGGCGCTGGGCGGCCGTTGACGAGACCTCCCCGGGCGCAGGCAGCCGGCGGCCACTCGTCCGCGCTCTCGCGCGACGCGCCGGCGAAGCGCGACGAGACGTGGGCCGCCCCATGGAACTCGTTGAGATCTGAGGTCGCCACTGACCAGATCATCACTTCGCGCGCCCATCTCTGGAATGGCACTCGAGCCCGCTGCTGGGGCCCCCAGGCGCGGAGGCGCCGCGCGTCGCCACCGCCGCCGCCGCATGCGCGCGCGGGGGCGGCAGCTGGCGATGGCACTCATGCCCGCTCCGATGGCCTTCCATATGGAATGCAGCTCCCTCCGCGCGTCGTAGAGGCGCGGGGGGCCCGGGGCCCACAGGCGGCGCAGTTCGGGAAATGCACATCCTAGCCGCCTTGGGCGCCTGCTCCGGACGTGTTCTCCGTCGCATGCGCATTTGGCGCGCGCTGCCGTCGCGCGCCTGTGATGCTCCGGGTACTCGGGGCATCCCGCGACGCAGTCAGGGGCATCCTCCTCGCGCGTCGCGTTGCCCTGCGTTGAGCGCCGCCAACTGCACGATCGTCAAGAGGTGTGCGCGTCGGAACCCAGCCCCGCCGAGCTGTTGGGGATGCGCTGGTATAGCGAGAAGTCGTGCACCCAGAGGTCGAAGGGTTCTCCCAGATCCGCTCCGCTATCCCTCGGAAGCGCTGGCGACGCAGTCGCTGGACCCCCCATTGCATTCCCCTTCTTCTCTGCCTCCTCCTCTCAAGGCGTCCGTGACGCAGTCGCCAGAAGCTCGGGGCCCTTATAACTGGCACCGTAGATATGAGCGCTGCGTCGGGCAACCGTTTGACATTTTCGGTCACGACCACGCGCAGACGCATCGACCGCGCAAGGTCCGCGAGCAGTACTGACACAATCCGTGCTAGCCTGGGAGGGATCGATGAGAACTCCAGCGCGCCGCGGGGTTCGTCGTCGTCGTCGTCGGCGGCGGCGCGGCCAGGGTTTCTTTGTAGGTCTCGTTGAACGGCTTGCTGGGGTAGATGTGCACCTTCCCCGTCGCCGGGCCTGACAGATGTGCAGGTGCTGCCCCGGCGGACCTCGGGGCGGCGTCTCCTGCCATGGCGACCGGGAGCAAGTGCACGAAGACGACGAAGTCAGAAATACAGCTGGATGAGGCAGATCAAAATGAACAGCGAAATGACGGAAGGCGGAGGAGAGCCAGGGCCATGTCCATGGCCATCGAGGCGCGGCAAGACATGGCGGCCGTCGTATTGGAACCAAGGTTCCGCACAAGGAAACGAAGGTTGTACAGCGCGTCTAAGACGGGCACGCTGCCTGGCCAGGCTGTGAATGGACGCGGTAGCAAGGCAGTGGACGGTAGCAAGGCAGTGAAGTGAGGACACGGGCACGAACGGGGTGAGAAAGGCAAGGTTACCGAGTAGGAGAAGGATGAGGAGAAGGCGGGACGAGGAGGCGGACGACGATGCAAAAGAGGAACAGGATGGAGGATGAGGAGCCAGAGGGGGAAGGAGATGAGCAGGAGGAATGGTAATGGTGATAATGATGATGGTGATGATGATGGTGATGATGGTAGTGATGATAATGATGGTGATGCTGATGGTGATGATGAGGATGGGAAACTGGACGAGATGGAAGGGGAAATGGAAGAGGAGGAGGGGGAGGAGGACAAAGAGGAAGAGGAGGAGGAGGAAGAGGAAGAGGAGGAGGATAATAGCACACGGATGATAAACAAATGATGACGGAGGACGAAGAGAAGGGAACGCGAAAAAGATCGAGCAGGAACGAGGACGAGAGGAATAACAGCAGGCCGAGGGGGATGCCCGCTGAGCAAGGCGCCCCACGAGCGCGTGGGCTCTGCCGCCCGAGGTCACCGCCAGCGGTTCAGTGGACGTGGCGTTGGGCGGGGGCGTGGCGCGCCCGTACTCCTGGAGGTCCACCTGGGCAGGCGCCCGCTTGGGAGGCGATTACACGGGACAGAGAGAGAGAGAGAGGGAGAGAAAGACGGAGCGGGGTACAGATACATATACACATACGCATACATATACACATACATGTACATATACGTATACATATACATATACGTATACATATACATACACATGCATATATATATATATATACATATATACATATACATATGCATAAACCTATATATATGTATGTATGCACACTAGAACCATCGCGCGCGCTTCGCGCGCGCTCAAGTTCTAGCTAGGCTTGATAGGTTAACTCATGTAATATCATTTTGGTCGCCTCTTGCGTCCAGGGGCTCCCTTGGAGGCCCTGCGCAAGCCTCGAAATCGTATGGAAGGGAAAGTGCGGAAACGCAGAAATCATTAATTTCCTTTAGGTGTTCAACGATTTGGGCCCTCAAAGGCTTCTTGGGTTCTTTTGGGGGAGGTGAGGGGGGTCTGAATTGTGGTCTGTTGTGCGAGAGTAGACCGGGGGCCAAACTTGGAAAAAAAGGAATTGTAGGATTTCCATGTTTTCCACTTCCTCGGCGCTGTTCGGCGCTGCTTCTTGTTTGTGCCTCGCGCCTTTTTGTTAGCCGGGCCCCTCAGGGGTGTGGGATCTTCCGGACCCCCGAGGGTTTCTGGAGGCCTCCTGGAGGCCTGGAGAGTCGTCGGGAGGGTGTCTCGGGCTGCGCGGGAGCGTGGTGGGCCGTGATTTGCGTTCTGGGGGCTCCTTGGGGTCGTCTTGGGCCGTCCTTGGGCGTCCTGGGGGCCCCCCGGGGAAGCCGGGAGGCGCGGTACCGGCCAGACGTCAGGGGATGTGTGGGATCTCCGAGTAGGAATCCACTTTGACAAAAAAAAGGGAATTCTGGGAATTCCCATTTTTTTCTAAATGCTCGATCTTCGAGGGTTGGAAGCGGGAAAACGTGAGAAGGCGAAACACATTAGAAAAACGATTGGAAATCAACGACTTTACCCTCTTTGGGCTCTCTCGGGAAGGCTCTCTTAGCTCTCTCGGGTTGTTCTTGGAGCCTCGTCGGGGTCTTTTTGGGGCCTCCCAGGGATCGGGGTGTTGGGGGCCTCTGGGGGGTCCCGGAGGCCTCTCGGAGGTCTCTGGAAGCCTCCCGCTCCCGCTCTTGGGCCCATCTTGGGCATGTTCTGGGGTGGTCTGGGGCTGTCCCGGGCGCCTCTTCGGCAGTCTTGGAGCCTTCTTGGCCCGTCTTAGGGCCGTCCTGAGGGTCTCTTGGGTGGTCTTGGCCCGTCCTGAGGCCGTCCTGACGTCTCTCTGGAAGCTCGAAAACGCGAGAAGCCAAAAACATTGAAAAAACCAACGACAATCGACGATTTTGGCCTCCTCGGGCCGTCCCGGGACGCCTCTCGGACCCCTCTTGGGGTCTCTTGGAGGCCACCTGGGAGCCTCGAGAGCCGTCGGAAGGCTGACTTGGGCTACTTTAGGAAGGCACCAACTATACACCAACACCGATCCTGGCCAGGATCACACTGGGCCCAGGATCGGTGTATACGCCCTCCTGCCTTGCGCAAGAAGGCATATACACCGATCCTGGGCCCAGGGTGATCCTGGGCCAGGATCGGTGTTGGTGTATAGTTGGTGCCCTCCGATACTTGGGAGCGTCTTGGGCCATCCTTTCGCCTTCTGGGGGCTCCTGGGAAGCTGTGGAGGCTCCCCGGAAAGGCAGGGGGAGCCATACCGGGAGCGGTCCCGAGATGCGGCGTGGAGGTGTGCCGGGGCCAGGGGGGGAGCGGCATTTATCATTTTTAATATGCTATGATTATGACTGTGACGATGGTTATCATTATTATGCTTATGATTATGAGTATGATTGTGACTATTCTTATTCTATATATATATAAAAGAAGGAGAGAGAGAGAGAGAAACATACATAAATAAAGAGAGAAGGATAGCCATACATATATATATATAGATATATATATATAGAGAGAGAGAGAAAGAGAGAGAGAGAGAGAGAAAGAGAGAAACACAGAAAGAGAGAGAGAGAGAGAGAAGCACACAAAAAACATGTATGTATGCGTGTATAAGTATATATATATATATATATAGAGAGAGAGAGAGAGAGAATAAAACAAAACATGAGAGAGATCACACAACATGAATATGTATATATATAGAGAGAGAGGGAGAGAGAGAGAGAGAAAGAAAACACAAAAACACAACAACATAAAACAACTAGAGAACATAAAACATATATGGAGAGGAACAGAACGA